>JAUBOD010001092.1:732145-803951 GCA_032353885.1 Nothura maculosa
TTTGTGGTGAATTCTGACTTTGCACTGTGAACCCATGGTAAAAGGTGTTGGACAAGTGGAGCCTACGAGAATAGTTCTTCCCTCCTTCCCTGACTGAACCCTCCTTTCTTGCTAAGCCAAAGCACAAAGTGCGGGGTCTATCCCTCCATAAGTGGTAGACACAGCTCTGATGAATATTTTTACTCTAAGACATTTCTTATGCCACAAATAAATAATTTTACTGCATATTACAGTATTTAGAATGAATTTATGAGGTATGTAATCTGGAGGGGAGAGAGTTACAAGTTGCAACAGTTTACTTAGTAAGTTTCTGAATAAAATTCTACTCTGATGCATATATCCATTTTCTAGAAATGATAAAAGAATCAGGTGTAAACTATTTCCAGTTCTACCTTCTTCTGTCTCAGGCAATTTTCCTATCATCTAGATAAAGCACAAAGATAATAAGTGCATTTGTAACACATGAGGTTATACTGTTCCGAGTGTTTCAGAAAGACCCTGCAGAGATACCTTTCCCTTATCACTTTTTCCTTCAATCTCAGCTGTTAAGTGTCCGGCTTTCCTCCATACTAGTTGTATAGATCCCCTCAGTAGTAGTCTTATTCCTTAAACAGCAATGTTTGACATTACCTTTTTATTAACATAGTTTTCTCTTTCTTCATTAATCCACATTTCTTAAGTGTGTGAGATACAAGCACTTCCTTGAGAGAGCATCTTACAAAAATGGTGATGAAAAGTTCTGCAATCATTCTAGCCCATCTTCCTGCCCCAGGCAGGACTGTGCTCTACCTTCATTGTATTTTACATGTTTGTCTGACCTATCCTTTAAAAAACAAAGCAAAACAAGCTGATGCTCATGATGTTCATGGTGAAGATTCCTTCATCTCCCCTAGGGTCTGTTTCACTGCAAACCAGTCCTGCCGTTTTAACGATTTTCTAACTTCTAATTTACATCACAGTTTAATTTCCCTTATGCATGTTAATAGTGTTTTTTTCCAGTGTGAGTCTTCTGATTTTGAACAAGGTGGGTAAGGACAGCAGCTTTGGTTTGCTTTTTGTAGCACATCACCTGTATTTGAAGCTCTTCTAGGTCTGCTGGATTCTCTTCAGAGTGTTGTAGACCTTTCTTTTTCTGTGTTGCTTCACAGAAATTTCCTCCTGTTTCTGTCTGTGCCAGGCTAAACCCATTGATATATTCCCAGTGCACAAATTAAAATGCTATTGACTGCACTAGTCCAACATTTTATATCCAATACAGTTAATAAAACTTGGAAATCAGACGAAGCTCGACTTCAGATCTGATGTGAAGTGCTAAGTTAGAAGCGAGTAGTCGAAGTCCCATTTCTGTCATGTTTTGTTCTGCTTTGGTCTCTATACTTGTCTATCAAAATCACATTATACTTTCTGTTGTTTCTTTCAATCCAAACTACAGAAGTGCCAGTTTTTAAATACTATTCAATTTGTGAGTTAAAGTAGTTGTAGAATGCAGATGGGATTTTGTAGGTGATTAAAGTTATAGGTCCTTAATTAAATCCAACATTTTTTTCCAGTATTTACCCAGAATTTGGACGAGGTTTTAAACTTTGAAAAAGAGTTAAGAAAGGAAATGATGGAATTAAGCTTCTGTTTTGGCTGTGTCTGGATAGAGTATATTAATTCCAGAAATTAAAATCTATTCAATTTCTTTGAATTTTCCAATGTTTGTGTTTTAAATAATTATGGAGAACAGAACATTGATACTACTCTAAAAGCGTTTCCTTAAAACAATCAAGCATTGGAAGTTTTTTTTTCTTGTTGAGAATGGATCTTAAATATTTATATTTTCCACCTTTGCTAATGTATTGTCTCTTTCTCTCCCCCTCCCTTTTTTTTCTTCCAGGATCATTTGCCCAATCAAGAAGTGGTAAATTCTGCTGCTGCTCTTATCATGGCATTAATAAAGGACAGAAACCCTGAGTTGACTGGTCAGCTGTTGGTAGCCTAAGATCATAAATCATTTGTAGCTTTTGGAAATGTTTCTTTTCATCATGCATTCACCAAAGGTCTTGAAACATATTTTACCTTGATGAAAACCCTGAATTTATGGCATTTACTATTAAGATCTTTTAACAACATATTTTTGATACTTAAATGGAAGTCTGATGTTATGTATGCAAATGTAAAATGAAGTATAAACCATCCTGAGATGCACTGGGTACATACTTTGAGAAATAATACTGAAACGTTTGGTAGATACTTAGCATACAAGAAAGTGCACAGAGGCACCAAAGCACTCAATCTCCGCGCAGAATTGACTTAGACACCACTGCATGTGTTTTCTGCTCTAGGACTGTATTAGGAGGTTTTCTTTAAGCCAAAATGATACTAAAGCACAACTCCTGTTCCTTACAGAAAAATATTTTTAAATTGCTGCTACACCTCTTGGTGACTGCAGTGTTGAGTGTACACAACAGCCTTTCTGACAGCAATGTCAACATGCATTGCCATGAGGGACTGTAGACCCAGGTCCCTTCATAAAAGAGAGGGTAAACTTGCAGCAAAGAAGACATGTGCGTAGGGATATTGAAATGCTACAGCCTAATTCTGTGCTTCAGGGGTGTTCTGAGTGGAGTCTCCTTACCGCTGCACCTCTAGTATCTGGGTACCACCGGTCAGATTTCACTGCTAAAGTTTATGCATATCCTTGGTGCATGTGTGTGTGTGTGTGTGTGTGTGTGTGTGTGTGTGTGTGCACATGTGCTTGATGAGAAAAGACCCTAGAATACTTTCCCAACATGGCCTGTAAGCCGTGGAGAAGTAAGAAGGTTGTAGTGTGTTTTTCTTATACAGGATCACCGTTTTCATCTCTTGTCTGGTTAGAATGTAGGGAAGAAAACTGAGTGTTGCATACTCAAATATGCACTACATTGATATTTAAGTGCTGAAAGCTGAGACAAGGAGTGTTAAAGAAGTGAGTGGTTATTATGTTTAGTATTTCCATGTATTAAAACTGCTAAAAGCAATGCAAGATTTCTGAAGGCAGGGCAGTCCCTGAAAGTATCTATCTTCCCTATGCATCAGATTCTCACCAAATTATTGCACTCCTGCAGCTTGCAAAGGAGCTGGGTTAATGCCTTAAGGACCTGCAGTGATGGGAACAGGGGCTTAATAATATATTCCCACCATGTGTGTCCCATTCTGTCTATAAAGATAAAGTAAGCTGTCAGTTTAGGAAGTCTGTCTGAAACTAGTTGTATGATAACTGCCTTGTTCCCTTGAGTACAATTTCTCATATTTGGTAGTTATACACTAGAGCATTCACCACATGCTCATGGGTCCTAGGTGTGGAATATGATTTTAGCCAGAGGGGGGGAAAAAAAAGGAAAAGGAAATTGGCAGAGCAAGTAAAGCCGAGAATGTCTGTGTTAATGGCTTCAGGATGGATCCTTCTCCATGCTGGTAAACATTCAAATACCCCTCACAAGCCTCTAGGTTGTATGAACACATTTTTCTCTCTCCATGATGTAGCAGTGGCTGTGGGCAGTTCTTTCTTGCAGCTTTTCTAGAGGACAGAGTGAGAAAAGCTCCAGGTGTTGTGGTTCAGCAGCCCCAAGGCTTTTGTGGGAATACAAATTGAAAGAGTTCCCCACCTCCCAGCCCTTCTCCCACTGTGTTCCTCTCCCTCTGATGCTCAGAAAGAACTTAGCGAGCAGTAGGATGATCTAGGGTTGGTTTCTCCCTTTTGCTTTGCTCTGCTCTCCACTCCTCTTCCTTACTTTTTCTTTTGACTCTCTTGCTCTTCCCTCATCTGTTTTCCCCCATCTCTTTCCTTTTCTCTCCACATCTGCTCGATTTCTCTCTCCCCTCGCCTCTCCTTTTTAGGATTATTTTAAGCCCAGATCAGTATCCTGCAGTTCCTCTCTCAACACAGAAGGCAGCACTGACAGTAGCAGTAAAATGGATGGAATAAGTGCTCCTTAAGTGCCCAAGAATGGCTTATTAACTTCTGCTGAGGCACTGTCTATATCTGCTTTAAATCTCATTGAGAAGCTGATGTTGATCCCAAACTTCCTTCATTACAAGATACAATAAAGAGATGTTAGCTCTCTGTTCTGTATCCAGAGCACACATTTTATTCCACACAGAAGTGATGCTTATACAACTAACAAATTTCTTATGCCTCATCTGTTTCCTTCTTTGCTTCTCTCTCCTCTCTATTGTCATTAATAGTTTGTCCTTTTCTGACATTGTACAACATAAGCATTTGTATTAGCTCTGTGTATGGCTATACACTAAGCGTATTTAATTGGTATTTATTCATGTTCATGTGCAAAGTCAAATAAATGAAGAGCTCAAGAATTTATTGTTGATATTCATATTTTAACAAGACACCTCTCACAAATAAAATTTCCTGAATTCACTTTTTAATAAATTTAGTTTAATGGAGTTTTTTTCCCTAAGCTTCTGAAGACAGGATGAATATTTAATTATAGAATTCTGTGATTCTTCTACAATTTAAGACTAACATACTGTCCAAGAGGTGTTTTCCCCACATAATAATTAAATTAGAAAATCCATTATGTTTTCCATCTACTCTAATATACACAGTCTGCTATAACCTTAGCATTAGATTGTGCACAGTTTTTATTTGCTTAATAAACAATGTTGTTGTTTTACTTAATTTTAATACAATTGAAGATATTCATGCAGTGAACTGCTCTATCAAAACATATTTACTAATAATCTAGACTTAAATGGAAGATAATAAGCTTATTTAATGTACTGTTACTCACTGTATTATGGACTCTTTTGTTTTAATAATATTTTTAAATGTCCTGTACGCACCCAAAAATCTATTATGCAGGAGCATAACATCAGAACTACTAACACCGATCATGAAAGAGAAAAATGAAGATTAAAAAAAAAGAGACTGTGATTAATGTTATTGTGTATCCAACCCAAATTTAAGTGTCTTTTGGATGAATGTTAATAGTAACAATGGGAATAAAGATATAAGATGAAATTAAGAAACTGGTTGATTTTTTTTTTGTCTGTGCATAGCTTCTCACAAATAGCTATCTACATGAGAAACTTGGCAGCCCTTTGCACACACATGCTGTTTTGAATTTAACTAGTGAATCAGTCACCACCCATATTGCTTTGAACATTTGGACAGAGATAACACAGAGTAAATAAAAGCTCAGAGCCTGCCAGCCTTGCTTACCTTACTCCTCAAGCACTCTAATTACTTTCCTTGGGTAAAGTCAGAACAAAACAAATACAGATTCCTGCCATAGCACTGCTTCTGGATACTGCAAAGCTGAGTGTAGTAGATTTGTGTATTCAATCAAACCTGCTTCATGCAGTATCTGAAAATGAAGTTGCTTCATTTTGGTTAGATCAGTTGCCAAAGCAGTTTTCAGCAGTAATCTCTTTTACTTAGCTTCCTAGGCTACGTATTTTGGAGGAAAAAAAAGGTGTCTTGATGGCTTTCTTAAAAATGATGCAAGAATGAAAACAGAATACAATTAAAAAAAAAAACCTAAAAGAAGGAGATATGAAGTGAAACATGACCTTGTAATCAGTAGCATTATTTTCCTTGATCTTAAAGCATCACAGTGGAGCTTTCAGCTCATCTTGCTCTCTATCATGGGTTGCAGGTTAAATGTATGTCTAGACGCCTTAAAGTTTTTGGTGCACTCAGCTTTGTGTATCTGTATGACAAGAGTTGTGTCCTTTGTACAAGGCTATGTGAGGTGCCATCCAAACAGCAGCTTCCAAGGCCACTTAACATTCCCAGTTGCTGGCTAGCACTTCCCAGTGTTATACTGCTTTTCCCTGGCCGTAGGTCACTGAAACCTAGGAACTACATCACAGAGAATCTTTTTTGTTGTTGTTGTTTTGGACATCTACTACTGGTCTCTGTTCTTTGTCCCTCTGTTGTTTTTCAAAAATGTTTTTTATTTCCAGATATTCAAAAGAATTTATGAGATATAATTTCTCCCTTCTTTATTTTCCTTTTCATCTGTACCTTTAATGTGCAAAACGTTATTCCATTTTAGCAAGATTCCAAGCTGTCCAGAAAATGCATGTTGATAGAGTTGTAGGCAGAGACCAGATAGCCCTTGTCCTCCCTTTTCATTTCATTATTGCCATCCCTACTTTCTCTGTTAAGGAAGTCCTGCTAGGGGCAGTTTGGGGATGCAGAAGTAGGACTAGCTCTTGCAGGAGCTAGAATTTGAGGCTGGAGCTCCTTTGAGCTGTATGACTCTTCTTGCAGTTGGGCCAGTTATGTGACACAGAAGGATCATGTTATGGGAAGAACTTGGCTTTTCATAGTAGTGGCTTGGTCTTTTTATGATTACTCTCTCTGCTCTATAGGATAGATGCTGTAATCTTAATTCCATTTAAATGAAAAAGAAGTATTTGGGCTATTGGATTGGTGAATTCAGATGCAGATTTTGATCTCTGTGTAGGTAGTGAAAGAATGTTATTCAAAGGAATTTCCTCCTGTTTGTTTCAAAAGTCACTTATTAAAACCACAACTAATTCTCCCTGAAACGCGGAGAAATGCTCAGACTTGTAAAAAGAATAAAATATTTTTAGGACTCCCATTGGGAAAAATCTGTTATGAAGTGTTAAGATATTAATATTTGTTGTGATATAAAATGTTCAACTATAAATACATTATTTAAAGCCAGTCTCAAAGAGATGAAGTCTGAGAAGCTAAGAAAAAAATGACCCTGTGCTCATTATTCCTGTCCAACTCATTTGATCAGTCCAATCTTTTGCACCTGGTTTCAAATAATTTGTAATTGCAGCCAGTTAGATGACTAATGCTCTGCTCTGGGTGCCTGCAGTAAGATACCTATGCAAAGTATCAAAACAAGTTCAACTCCCTGTGCCCACAGTGCCTGCTCTTTCAACTTTAGACTTGTAAGCTTTTATTCCATCTGCCTCCCTCGGCCCGCTGCTCAGCCAAGTTGTTTATCTCAATTAAGGTTGTCTCATGATTCCAACAGACACTAAGGGAAAGAAGCAGTCACTGACACGGCATCTTCTAGGGTAAGTTGGCTTTGATTGACAGGGCTTTAAAGCGCTTGTCTAAAATTCATTTTACTTGGTTCTTTCTTACAGGAATACTCAATTAGATTTGAGATTTGAGAATTGTAATTTCAGAGCCTGCACTGAGGGAAAAAAGTTCCAAACATGGAAGTACTTTTAAGCTGGAATATACTTGCCTTGTGAACCCCAACCTGAAGAGGAACATGTGTTTCTTATCCACAGATAAATTTAACTATTCAGTTTTTCAGTTGTACCACATCTTCTCCATCATCCTGTGCATATTCCTGTCTCAAAAACTGAAAATATAACACAGCTAAAAATCCAGAGTTACAAAGATAAATGAGTGAATAAGGGACATGCAGGAAATGATGTGCTTTTAAGTGAGATGGAGAAGGAGAGAGGTAAGAGAAAATCCACTGAAGCTCCTGCAGACAGGCAAGCCCAGAGACCTTTGGAGGGCAGCGCACGTGGGGCTGTGGGTAGTGGTACCTCCTAGGCTCAGCAGAGCCTGGGACTGCAGCGCTGCAAGGCGTTTCCTGATTCAGCAGTCTTTTAAGATAACCACCTCACCTCTATAATTATTTTTTGCCACTTACTTCTGAATCTCTTTAATTTCTCTGCCTCCTCTTTCTGTGTCTCAGACAAGCCCTCGTTTCCAATCTCATGTTCCCCTTCCCTCTTGTCTGTTCTCTGCTCGCATCCTCCCCCATGCCGTTCTGTCTCCCATCCCATTCTCTGTCTCTGCTCCTCGCTCTTTCTCTCCCTATTTGTCACTCTCTTCCCATTCTTCCCAGCCCACCATGGTTGAAGGAGACAGCCCCCCTCGCTGCTCCTGAAAGCCGGGCCGTGGTCTGGCATGAGAAACCCTTCCTCGCTCCTGGACCGAGAACTGAGGCGGTCGGGCTCTGGCACCTCGGCGCTCCTCGCAGCTGGGACCCAGAGCAGATGTGGCTTCCGTTGCCAGCTGAAGGCAGCTGAGCGGCAGCCGCCCAGAGGGACAGACCTCCTGCACGGCAGCTGCGGGGACCCGCGCGCCACGATCCTGTGAGCTGGAGCAGAGCCATGTCAGGGTGCACCCCTGACAGGCTTTTCCAAACAGGCTCCTCCGGGGCCAGGCCCACCCTCAGCAGCCACGCTCAGATCTTGAAAGCTAGCACCTAGTTGGAGAGGCAGATCTGTCAGAGCCTGGAAAAGGAAAATAAAACAAAAAAGGAAGAAAAGCAGAATCCAGGTTGAGCTTGCAGAGCTAACAGTTGGGAAAAGTGTGGTTTTACTTACAAAGCTGGCGTTGCCAGGAGTTACTCAGAGACGAACAGCAAGGAACCC
Source organism: Nothura maculosa (assembly GCA_032353885.1). Classification (NCBI taxonomy): domain Eukaryota; kingdom Metazoa; phylum Chordata; class Aves; order Tinamiformes; family Tinamidae; genus Nothura; species Nothura maculosa. Next base: position 740,516 of record JAUBOD010001092.1, read on the forward strand.
CACAGTGCTGTTCCTTAAGCAGTTCCTTTGCACAGGAAAAGTGCAGCACAATTCAGAGCCTACTAAAGTCGGTGGGACAGCGAGAGCCTCAGCACCCTCAGCTATGAAGCATCTCCTCCCACTGGCCATCGCCTGCTAACTTTGCACCTAACCCTAGCAGTCTCCTCTTTTTCTAACATACATATACATATATATATGTATATATACACATACACATTAATTGTGCTGCAGTCTGATGTGTATTTATGCTGTGCTCACTTTCTTTGCTCTTCAATGGGGGAGCCTTATGGTCCTGATTAATCCCAACTATATTTTGGAGCTTAGTTGTGACTCCAAACTAGGCCCCCGCAGGCCTATGGAAATGGGGATATGGGGCACTTCTGAAGGGTGATTCAGAATTTAATATCTCTCTTTGAGGTTCCTCTAGCTCCAGTGACAGCAGGGGTGAGCCCAAGGGGATAATTTTTTGGTTGGTTGAAGTTGGAATGCAAGGCTAGAAGAAGGAGGAGTCTTGGCTCTTCTGGAGAGTGCTTTGCTGCTCTCCTCTGTGTGTTAGCACTGAGGCTCGTGCTGCTGCAAAACCAATTGGTTGAAGAAATGGAAAAACTGATGAGTAGCTGGAAAAACTTAAAACTGAGTTCCTAGGTGGGGACATCCCTGGGGGCAGACTTTAGCTGTGCCCTTGGGAAGGGACAGGCTGGATGTAGATCTGTGGCCTTGCAGGCACCCAGCAGCCTCCATGGCCACTGAGCTGTGCCCTCAGGGGCTGGACTTGGAGCTCTGCCATCTTGGGGCAGGATGGGACTGCTCAGTCACTGCTCGGGCCCTGGGGCTCACAACATGGGTGAGCGTGAGTGTGAACACAGCAGGGGATGGTCGGGACTCGTCATGCGGCCCTGCTCTTGGTCCTCCCATGTGGGTTTGCAGGAATAGCCTGCGTCTGTGCCTTGGGACATACGGGCCTGTAAGCGACACAGGGTGAAACTCAGTCCAAGGAAGCTGGTCAGGATATGGAGAGGGGGGAAGGTAACCAAATTTCTCCACTGACTTTCGGTTAGAGATTCCTTGCACCTGATAAAGGACATGTTCTTTCAAAGAGTATTTCAATGAAAGCTGCCCCACCAAACAGGGGCATTACTTCTCAATCTTTTTTTTTTTTTTCCTCCCCATAAAGGTTGTGAAGTCTCCTTCTCTGGAGATCTTCCAAACCTGTTTGGATATGGCCACATACTCTAGGTGTCTCTGCTGGAGCAGGGAGGTCAGACATAATGATCTCTATGGTCCCTTCCAACCTCAACTATTCTGTGATTCTGTGATTTCCTTGTTGTTTTTTCTTTAAAGCAACTGACTCCCATATTTAATCCTGCTTTCCATGGAACACCTTAGAGTAGGCAGCTCCACAGAAAGAGGAGGAAACAAGATTTAGCCGAGACTTTGTGTTGCCAGAGCTTAGCTACTTAGTGCAGAAGAGAAGAAAGTAGAGTGGCAGCAATGCACCCTCTGGCGGCTTCCTTAAAGATTTTCCCCAAAAAGTCTTACTGAAGTTAACTCAAAGACCAGATGCAGAGGTTGGATAGGAAGACCTGGTGTTTTGTTTCCAGGCTTCACTGACTTTCAGCAGTGAAGTTAGGGTCTGAGAAGTGTTCTTCAGCCATGAACCCACCTCAGCTGCAGCCACCACCAAGCATCTCACCACAAAGTTTGACATATCCCAAACGGAAGAGGCTGGAAAATGCACTCAGGCCATGCATTAGTGGGAAGCAGCACGTCACACTCAGCAAACAGGCTGCGTAGGTGGAGATAGGCAAAGTTCTGCCTGTTATCTGCTGCAATGACTGCTGCCAACCTGCGCCTGCCCCAGGCTGCGTTTGCGGCCACTCACAGAGGGATTTGCTGCCCTTTTTCATTCCTTGGAAAACACGCAAACACGCCCTGATCATTTGGCTTAGGCTTCTGGAAAGCCCTAAAACACAACCCAAGTGGGCAAGGGCTGCCCAATTCTGAGCTGAAATGATGAAACTTCAACTTTTTTTTTTCCCTAGATGAAAAATTATACTATAATAAAAATATCAATGGTTTCTTCTTTATTTTTTTTTTTTTGTATCTGAAGTCAAATTTGAGGAGGCTGTTATATGCACAAGAAGAGTTTTAGATAACAGCTGTCCTGCCCTGTGATGGATACGGTCAGTGTCTCCAAGGAGAAATACTGAATGGCTGGCAGGGGGAGTGGCATGACACAGGGAAAACGTTAGCTCGTGTTAAATTAGCCTCGTACACAAGCTAAAACAAAAGCACCTTTGAAAGACAAGTAAAATGAGAAATAATATCTCAATAAGAATTTGCATCCCAGACATTCAGTGAACAAAGTAAAATGATTAGCATAAAGAAGTTGCCTTTAGCATGAACGCAGTAAGCCAGGTACTTACTAAGGAATAAATATTAAAGAAAGACAGTACTGAATCACATGAATCCTTAGAAGATCTTTTAGGCATAAAATACAATCTGTTAAATAGTGTAGAAGAAATCACATTTATTGCAGGAGACTGTACTGTAAATATTAAGACTTTATAAGTAAAAAACCTCTCTGTTCAGTAGCTCTTTCCTGCCCTCTACAGTTAAACTCCGTTTTGTGTCTGTGCAGTCAAGCTGTGTTTTCCCTTGTTGGGAAACATACTACCTAGAGTCATTGGAAATCAGTAGCACAGTAAATATGGTTGGAAAAGATTTGGTTGCCTTTAGGCTAGATTGTGGCTTTTATTGCTCAGATGCACAACCGGCAAGCAGTAGATGATCCCGAGCTGGGCTCTTGAGGTGGTTTGCACTGATAGGAATAGCTGAGGGCGCAGAAGTAAATAGAGGCACCTTCACTGGCACAGGCAAAGCTTCGCTATGCACAGGCAATCATCTATGCATTTTATTGCATATTCGCTGTCAGGCTGAAGGTATGTATAACTATGTGAACTGCTCTGAAACTATCAATCACAAAAATTATGAGTTTCAAAATGACAAGTAACCATTTTCTTTCATTGCATCATTTGTAAAGTGTTGATTGGTGAGTATATAGCATGTAAACACATAAAGTCACACAATCTACACATCCTACAGGCAAACACATCCTACACAAAATCTGTAAAAAAAAAAAAAAAACAGGTGGGAAAAGGTGTGATTTCAAGATCAGTTATCAATCAACTGCACTTTGTTTCAACTAGTTCAACTGGTTTAAAATAGATGTCTAATTTCTGGACATGCAAAATTGCATGTAGTGAGTTATCTCCCTTCTGCTTACATTCAAAGACAAATATATGAGAGTACATAAAAGTTTCACTGTTTGTGAAAAGGAAAGGTCATTTAGATGAAAATAAAGATTATAAATTCCTGTCTTGTAGTTCCTTCTCTGGCAAAGCATTTTAATATTCACAAACTTGAAATATGAGAGATTCATTTTACATAAATGCCTCATGTGCATGAAAATAAAAGTTATTTTGGATGGTAACCTGACAAATACATTTCTAGCTTCATTTCTGCAGTGCCACAGAAGATCTGTCCTGAAGGGCTCTAGGGAAAAAGAATTTTAAGGAGAAAATAAAGCGAACAAACAAAAAAACGGGCATGCTCTGATAAAGCCTACGAATGAAAAAGTAATTAGAGAAAATAAAATGAGTCATCAGTACTGAGAGAATGAGCAGCTATTGAAAAATCAGAGATTTTTAGTTTCTTTCATACCAATTATTTTGGGGGAAGGGTTTTGTTGTTGTTGTTGTTTTTGAGATTTTAAAGACTGTCCATTGGCCATCGACTTTGTTGTGGACTTCCAGTATAGACTGGAGCAGGTTATTTCTTCCCTGGAGGATTGTCTACAGGGCCTCAGGTTCCCTACGTACACATATATAATGGGAGCATAACCCATCCTGTCAGCTCTCTGGGGTATGGCTGTTGCTGTCACATTTGTGCACTGCTGTTGTCCAAGGTACAACATGTGGACACCAAGGCTACGCTGATGTATCTGATCCTGAGTTTAAAGCACAGGACTGAGCGCAGGGAGTGCTGGGCAGTAGTGCCACTGTGAGAACAACAAATTCTGGCAGGCTGATGAATATCTCCACATATTCTTCTCCCTCTGTAGAATATGAATAAGGGCTGCTTCACAGCACTTTTTGTTGTTGTGATTCATATTTATGAACCTCTTTCTAAATGGAAAACAATGAACACTTAAAATTCTTGCAAAATTATTTGCTGTTAAGAGGATATCTCAACACATATAAGAATTCTGTGTATCAGGGAATCACTGATTAAATCACCTGAATCATGGAAATCTTTTTACCTGTATTACTTTTTCAATGGCTTTGGAGGTAATTCATGACCCTCAGTGCTCATGATATATATTACTCATGTACTTAAGATATAAGTAAGAAGCATAAACTGCAGCATTCATCAGTGCATTAAAATATTCTAGCCACATTTCTCATTTGGGTCATTTGATTTTATGCAGTAACTTTATGAATGTTCATCCCTATTTATGCTCAGCATTAGAGATGTGAATTGTACCAAAATCAGTCTTGATCAGACCTGGGGTTGTCACTCCTACTTATAGCTACACTATTAGGAACTATGTTTTATGAAAGCATTAAATAGAGGAACTGGACTGCCTGCTTTTCTTGCATTAAAACTTCTTGATAGTCGTGTGTGGATTCAAGTGAGTATGTGAAAGAGGGAAAAAAAGGCTCACATCATAAGGGAGTTGATACTGAGTTGGATCATGCTGGATGTACATTGTTCATAGCAGATCTTGATGCTCTTCTTTGAGATAAACTGCAGAGAAAGAAGCAAAGAGGAAAAGAGAAGAAAGAAGAAATGCACCATAGCTTTCTTTGATAGTATCAACTTTGGAATTCAACAAATACTGCTCAAAAGCCTGTTTCATTGCCTGTTTTCCTCCACATGTCCATGCCAGAGGGCAGCAATCTCGGACAGTGAGTGTGTAACCTTGTGGGCCCAGAGCTCCCACTTGGACCAGCTGCCCACCCAGCCAGCTCATGACCTCCCACATGAGCTGCAGGGCAGAAGAGGCTAGTGGGTGCCCCCTCCTTCGCTTAGGAGATGCTTTTAAGCTGAAACTTGGTGCCCACCGTGAGCCAGACTGAAGCTCTGTTAGGGACCTCTCCAAGGGCCGTATCCTCCGTGGTATGCGAGCGTGGGTTTGCCTGTTTTTGAGCGAAGGGGCCAGACACTGGAGTCACACAGCTCTAGATGCTTTGTGGAAGGCATTCCAGACAAGCTGTCCCATAGGAGAGATGAGGCCTTAAGTGCTCAGCTAGTCCTTCCATAAGGCAATGCACTGTTATAGGAAACACTAATACCTACTCGAGACAGAGCATTTGAAAGCAGCTGTGTGAGTGAAAACAAAGCATTTCAGTTTGGAAGTATCCTTTACTTTGATCAAAAATACTATAACAGATGTTTCAAACTTCTCTTTTTTTTTTTTCATTTTTTCCCCTCAAAGTCTATTCCAAAAAAAAATCCTCGATGTCACTTTTTGGCCTAGTTTTATGGAGGAAATATTCAGATCATGTCAGAGTTCACTGAGGGGTAGCAATCCTAAGTGCCGCTTGTCTCTCTCACCATGAAGCTGCAGTGCAATGACATGAAGGAGACATGGGCTTGGGGAAGAAAGGGCTCTCCTGCTAGCAACACAGAGAAGGAGCACAAAACAGGAGGCCTAGAAGCATGGGGAAGAGAGATGGAGCAAAACAAAAACATTAAGAAAGGAGAATGAGAACTGTTCTAGGGCGTAAGGCTGTTGTTAATGAGTGAAGTTGCACTTACACCTTAGCATCAGCTTCTGTGGAGTTAAGAGATAGCTCCAAGAATAAGAGATAGCTGCCGGTTATAGACAGCACATAGGTGGAAAAGAACGGGAAAAGCAGCAGCAGGAGAGGGGAGATGTCCTGCCTGGAGGCTCACGGTAGCAGGCCGGGTTTCGGCTGCGCGCCCTGCAGAGGGAGTATAACACTAGAAATGATGCTGCTCCCGAGCAAAGTCCGGCACTCCAGCAGCTGCCTTATAGCATGCTCCTTTTATTTGGTGCTTCCATTTGTAATGCACACGTTTGCATTTATTGAACTATTTAGCAACTTAGCCATATTATATATGATATATATGCTGTATATGATAAAGGTTAGTTAGCGGTTTTGACTAACGGAATATAGTTTATGTGATTATGAAGCAAATCTGTAGCAAGGAAAATAAAATAAGGCCTCCTGGTACGTGCACTGGTTCAGGATGTGGGCTTCCAGCTGAGGAATGTGAGCCAAAAATTTCTATCCACCAGTGTGGTAGCCCTGGCATGCCCGGGTGTCAGTGATGCCCAGACTCACCAGGAGCTGTGTGGAGCTCAGTGCAGATAAACGAGTATATTGTTCAGAGAGCCTTGCAGGGGATTTTTAAAAAATTAAATTTATGATGATTAATTACCACAAAAATAAAGCCATGCAATTGCATATTAATGGCTAGAGAGAGCAGGCGAAGGTTGTTGGTACATATTTTTTTAATACTAAACGATTCACCTTCTCCTCCTCACGTCTCTTTTCAAGATTGCTGAAACCCATGATCTTTTCCCCTGTGGGTACATAGCAACTCAGTGAATTCCTGACTGGAGCGGGGGAAGTTGCAGCTGGGGGATAGTTTGGGGGGACAATTCCCAGCTCACAAGCAGACAGGGCCAGGCAGAGCCAGGGAGCTGCAGCGGCTGCCCGTGATTTATGGCGTCTGGCAGATCCTCCGTGTGTGGACACATGAACAAAGGCACGTTTAGCCCTGCACCTGCATGCACATTAATTTTTAGGCCCTGTGTTTAAAGCATTGAGGCACACCCCAGGGCAGTCGGTGTTAGCCGAGTTATCACTGACCTCTTCCTTCCTTTGCACCGCGTGTTTCTTCGCTTGTCCCTTGGGTCAAGCAGTAGCTCTAGCAGTGTGGAAAGTAAGTGCTTCAGCCCAATTCACAGAAGATTCATTACTTCTAACCAGGTGTCTGGACTTGTTTGGTGGATATTAAGTTTGTCAAATAACCGCTTAGTGAAATACATGGGGATGTCCTTTGGATTTGGGATATTTGAGGAAGAATCCAGGTATGCAGGTTAAGTGTTTGCTCTGTGTGCAAGCTGTATAGAAAATCTTCTGGCTGTATAAGCTTGTAGAGCTCCTATACTCTTCTATTAGATTAAGTGTAAGTGCTGATAAATGAAAAAGACTGTATTTCTCCACCCATTTGTGAGCACACATCACACTCTTCAGACAGCCTTTTTTTTTTTTTTCTTTTTCAGATTTCACACATTTTACCCAGCCAGTCAGCTCTTTCCAATTATTCTGACATTTCTGAGACATGGAGATTGAAGTTTTCCACTAGTTACTGTTAGTATTGGCTTGAACAAGTGCATCATAAAACATAATTATCAGTGGCCCAAGTGTAACACTCCATATATGAAAGTCTTTTATAAATGCTCAGTTAAGGAAGGCGGCCATAACCCAGCTAGGAAGAGCTGTCCCCCTTTTGCACAGAGACACCATTTCTTAGCCTCCATCTTAAAGACTTGCCAGGTGCAGCATGAATTTTTACTCATGCATGGCTTTGGATCCTAGGTATTCTCATCATGAATTTTACCATAGTGTCTATGTTGAAGATCAGATTTGGCTGGTGGACAGTGTACAGCAAATGTCTCTCTGAATTTACTGTTCCTAGGAAGAGCAAACAACTGCTGAAGTTGTGACTTCTTCCAGTACTTTGAGTATTGACAGCCTAGGGACCCTTGAAATGGACAACTTTGGCCATCTACAAGATGATAAAATGCTTGAACTCTTTTGTAGGATGTCTCCCGTCTCCTGTATTAATGCAAATATACTGAAAGCATTGCAGGAATCAACATTTTGGGGGAAGGCTGAAAAGGAAATTGTATGAATTGAGGGTTGCATATATAGAGAATTAAATGGAAGCAAAAGAAGCAGCCTAGATATCCCCAACTTAACAGTAACCCAAAGTGGTCCAACAGTGCTATACAAGGTATTGCTTTGTGGAGGCACTAGATGATACTCCCAGCTGCCTTCATCCTGTACTGTGCTTGCACTAATTGGGCCCATCTGAAAATCCCACGTGCAATACAGGTCTAACACAACTATATTACTTCTCACTCTTCTGTTAGCCCGGTTTCTGCTACTTGAGGTCCATCTGCAACATGTTCCTTTGTGTGGTGTAGAAAGAAAAGGAGCAGAAACCAAAATGCACTAAAATAAGCATCTGTTTGCATAATACTGAAACACCATTGCAAGTTAGTCAAGATTTAGCTGCTTTAGAGATCTGTGCACAATTTAGGGTGAAAAACTAACAGCAGATTCAGAGATATGTGTCAAGGAGAAAGAGAGAGGCGAGCCCATAGCAGTACTTCCCCAACAGACACTTCTCGGGACTTACGTGAGTCTTTGATGCTCCTACTTGGCTGCATGTTCCAAAAGCCTCAGCTGCATGTTCTGCTGGCTGGATTTCCTCCTGCTGCACCAGCTGTGAGGTTCCTCCTCATTTCACAGGCTCACTGCTGTCATGTAAATCCATGCTCTCTAGCCCTATATTTTCATGAGCTTCAGGTGTGCTTTTGCCATTTTAGGACTCCTCCTTACATTTCTCTGATCTTTGAATTTCAAATCCCTGCTGGAAATTAGCTCTTCTATTTCCTAGAATGATACCATCTGTACCCTTAGTTTTCTTCCTACCTGCTCTACACTTACTTATCAGGGACTTTTAGTTTCTTTTTATTCTTCCATCCAGTAGAGCTTGCCATGTCCATATGGAAAGGGTCCTAGAAAATATGCCCTGAACCTCCGGGCTGCTTTTGTATTTCCACAACTCTGTTCAGACAGTCAGGTGAAGTTACAGATCCATTAACAGGTACAGTTAGAATTGGAGAAGTGTTCAAATTGAGAGACAAATCCCAGTAAAATAAGTATCTGTGCATAAAAACACATACAGTATATACATGATACAAATATCTATATGGTATGAATATATTCAAAGTATAAGGAATATAAATTTATATATGATTGTGTAGATACCTGTACCTAAATATATATATTTATTTGCATTGCAATATCAATATCATACATCTAGGAGAAACACGTGTAAACAATATGCAGTTTGGAGAATGAGAATAAAACCTATCAACATATAAGATGTTAACGTTTAAAACCAGACTTCAGGTGAGTAATAAAAAAGGCACCTTCATCAGACATGTTCACAAATATAATGATAACCTAAGTCCGATTAAGCCAGATGTCGAACATGAAAGAACAGGCAGGAAGGTTCAAGAGGTTGAGAACAGACATGAATAGACCAAGACCTGAAAGGGTGTGAAGGCTGAACTACCTTGAAAATGAGATGGTTAAGCCTGAGTTATGCTGAATAAGCTCCAGTTTCTGATTTGAATGTTTAATAAACATGAACTGTTTTCACTCTGGAATTGGCAGTCATCTGTCCTTTTTTACCTAACAACTACTTGATAAGGCAATTAAAAACTGGCAACACTAAACAGATGAGGTGGGCAAATGCCTCTCCACAGCTCAGTACTAATGGTACCATGATGTACCCAATCTAACCCTGGGGAGCAGGGGGGATTGCAGTGTGGTGTGGCATGGTTTGGTATTACTGAGCCCTTTGGTAAAGGTCTGCAAGATCTAGCCTATGACATTTTGCCACATGTCATGTGGCTGTAGTGCTGATAAAGTTGAAGAAGAGTCTCCATGTTGACCACAGGGCTCTGCGGAACTCTGTTTCCATACCATTGTGTTTGCTAAAAGAGTCTGTTTGCCATGCAGGACTCTGAGCCACACACTGCCTCTTCCTTCACATCTCTGCGTCTTCTTTTATGTGACCCTCTAAAATGCCTACTACTGAATTTGTAGTAAAATTCCCAATTTCTAGTCATAATAGAAATACAAAGTATAAAACCATTCCATTTTGCAAATCTTTATTTGATTGATTAGGGCTTTTCTAACACATCTTCATAAGGGACTCAAGCCAAAAACCCACCTGTGTCACAGGAAGAATCATAATTTAGTCAAAGAGAAAGATGAGTGAGATGATTAGCCTTAAATTAAGTCTTCTTGTAATAGGCAATGACCAATTTTCAGTTCCTTTTTGTTACAATTAAAAAAAAAGTAATGTCAAGTAGACAGCAGGCACCATGCAGCAGCTGCGCGCCGCCACAGTGGGAGCCACTCTCATGCTAGAGGCAAACAATGGAGAAGGATGGGCATAGAAAGTTAGGAAGAGAAAAAAAGAAAATACAAGAAAAAGTCATTACATGAACTGGGCCAAATTTTAGAAGGGATTTAGTTCAAGTGAGGGGTTCTGAGAATCATCTAATTTGTCACCTAATCATCTTCACTAGTTTTTACTGTTCCTTAGGGATTTAAAGATAAAAGCCAAATATCTCTGAAAAGAAATATTTTGGGATAGATTTGATGTAGTGAACAAGGACTTGTTATCATAATAACGAGTTACTACATATCTCCTTTCACTGCTTTCCATTTCTACCCTCCTATTCTAGTGGTCATTCCACTAACACTAAAAATCTAATACAAGACTCTATTAAAAACTGCCACGTGCATAGACTGATTCTAAAGTGCGATATGCGAACCCTCTTGGATGCCTCAACCTGTGAGCATTGGGAAGCCAGGGTTGCAGGCCACGGTGTAGAGGTCTCCTGAGGAACATGCTACCTCTGGCTTGGCAGGTTTGGTGTCAGGGCTTGCTGCTGGCTGCCTGGACACCCTCCAAGCCCAGAATTAGCTCCTATTCTGTGCCCATGGAGATGGTACCCAGAGCCTGGAAGTACAGGTCTTGCAGAGAGTCCTCCACAGCACTGTTTTGGACAGGTCAGTACTTCCTGTTAGGTTGTGTCATGCTTGGAAGCTCTGAAAGTGCCAGTTCAAAAATGCATCTTTCCTGGAATACCTGGCCCCAGGAATAATCGCCTGGCACGACTGCCTCCAGGCAGAGCTGGGCTGAGCCAGCACAGATGTTAGTGAAACCAATATTTTCCCAATTTCATAGCTGTTAAAATAACAGCTACAGAAGCCAAAGGACAGTCCTGAAGACACACGTTATGTCATTGTTCCAAAAGCAATTTTCTTGAATTTCTGAGAAATTTGAAAAATAATAATTCATTTGTGTGTGATCCAAATCCAAATTCTTTAGAAATCCTACAAAGGAACAACCCTATCTTTTGGTCAGTGGTGAATAATAATCAAGTTAATGATTTCAAATTAGTTAAAAATCACCTTGACCGCAATGCAATTATATGTGGATGGACAAACATGAACAGGAGGCGCTTACAATATAAACAACAGTAGTAGCTATTTTAAAAACGCCCTTGGAAGAAGACAACAAGCAAAACAGAATATGTTTATGGGGCTTTTGAAGCAGCACTGCAATTGCGTTAGCCAGGGGCCGCAAGCTTCTGCTTGCCTGTGGCATTCCTCTCCCGTCCGCATTCAGGGGAATAGCAAGAGAAAAAATCCAGTCAAGAGGAGGCTTCAGGAAGAAGCCATGAAAATAACTCTGGAGTTTTATAGCTTGGGCTTGTTTGCACAGACAATAGTCTTCCCAGGCAGAAAAAGCCTCTGCCACAGACAGGCGAGGGAAGTGTCTGAGCAAGGCCTCAGCAAGGCTCCCAGGCCTGAGGCCAAGGGACACAGAGGACAAGGTCTCTCCAGCAGATGCTCCCAGTCTCTCACACTGGATGCCTGCTGGGCAAGCTGCCTTTGGGGAATGGGGCTGGACAATGTGCTGTTTCTGCCCTGGGCCCAGCAGTTTCTGGGACATTAGTTGAATGTACACACGGGGCTCTCCTGGAGGTCAGTGGGATAGATGGTCCTAATTCCTACTTGGGAATGTTCCCAGGCCATGCCTAGTTCACTAGGATAGATGTAGACCAAATGGGCAATTGAAATGAAGTATTTGTGTCTATTGAGTATTAAGCCCTCATATTTCCTGCTTTATAGGTTGTGAGTTACAGGCATTGATTAAACTGGAGTGAGAGTATTTGTCTGATCACAAAAGGGTGTTACCTGCTCCCTATTCCCTCTGTGTGCTGAGGACAAGCTGGATTAATGTTGATAACTCTTCTGAAAATCCACCTATTTTAGGATGAATGCAGTGTAGTACAGTTGCAATCTTAATTTTGTGAGCATCAGGAAAGAACGAGATTCATCTGCAGCAGACTCTTTAATGTGACCTATGGACCTATCAGCTGGTTTTCATTGGTGATAATGGCCAAAACTGGGAAGCATCTGTTAATTTCTCCTCTTACTTTGTACATCTGTTATCAGTCTCTGGTGTGATTTGATTTTTGGAAGCTGGATTTCCTTGCGCACATACCATGAGGCTCACTTCCATCTCCAGTTAGTGTTTACTACAAAAACTCTGATCAATGCTGTGAAGGCTCCGTCTGAAAGGAGGCTGTTGGTCCAAACTGCAGCTACTCTACACAGGCTGGACACAAAGCCTATAGACAACGCATAAAGTGAAAGTCTAAGATAGATGTTTTAAAGATTAGCTGTCGGCTTCAGCTACAGAAGCGCAGTCCCCTCCACGATCCTCTGGTGCAATTTTGCCTGGGTGAGGGAAAGGGAAGGAGAGCACAGTTGTTTCACCTCTTCTAAGGCTTAATGATCCTGCCTTCCCCCAGCCGGCCGACACAGAGACATTTACAGCCATCAAACACATAGACTGCCAGACCTAGGTGTGTTGGGCTGTGCCTCCTGGGATCCTCACCAGATGGTATTTTAGGAGAGGACACAGTTCATTTCAGAGCAATCCGAACGAGCAGCTTTCTTTTCTTTATTACACCATTGTATTTGGCGGCAATCCACCAGAGGCAGATTCTCTGCTCTCTAAGGACTGATCTGCCCACTCTGTCCATTTAACAGGACGTTCAGCTCAGAAAATCCAGTTGCCGATCACACATGTGGAGCAGATGTGCGAGCATGCGTAGCAAAATAAAAAATAAAAAATCCCAGCAGTGCACTGGGAGAAATGTAGCGTAACTACTGAAAAACAGTGACACAAAAGCTCCGATTCTGAAACAGTGGTTATTGTTGTTGTAAGGAGGATTTTTCTTATTACTCTTTCTTTGGGAGGAAAAAAAAAAGTGTAATAAATCCTTTATTATTTTTCTCTTTGGAGGTCAGAGAGGATTATTCATGTTATACTAATGTGGCTTCTTTGTTCATTTTCGCAGACTTCTCCTTACAAAGATATGATTCTAACTATTTTGACCAGACTGTCTTGGGGCCCTACCTCGCAGGAACTGAGCACTGGAAAACTTCCACTGGAAAAAAAAACACACCCTTTTAAAAGAGAGGATATCAGAAGTATACATCTTTTATCCATGCCCCACACACTTGCATGTAAAGGGAGAGCACCAGCTGCTTTTCTCATGGTGAATAAGGGTTACTTGGGGAAATCTGACTTCCTGTTTTTACATGGACAGCTACATTGTTGCATAGCCAGTTAATTTTGGTTAGGTCAATAGAGCAACTTTAATTATTGGGACTTGCCGTATTCGCTCAGGCTTCGTACTGTACAGAAGAAGGAGAGTTTACTGGGAAGTCCAAGCTGTGCACAGAGGCTGCAAACTTGTTGCTGTTAATTACAAGTCCTCTTTTTATGCATGTAATAATTTGGGGTGGTGAGGATTTGATGAATGATGCATTTTGGCCCACAAGCTAAAATTTATTTCCTAGTTCCAAATATAGTGAATAAAAATCATACAGGCAATTAAAAAAAAAAGAAAAGAAAAAGAGAATAATTAAAAGAAAGAAAGAAGTCAAGACAGTGGGAAGTGTCTGATACTTAGGTGAGATACTTGTATAGATGTGCTGGGAAAATAGTCCATCCTTCCAGGACTGTGCAGCTCCCAACAATGAAACTCTATGCAGCTTTGCGTCCACAGTGCAACTCGGCTTGGTCACAGTGGCACTACAAAAAACACCCCTCTTAATTGTGCCTTTCATGCCAAGGGCAACCATCAATCCTGAGACAAAATAGCCACTAACTGCAGTTAAAATATGTTAAAAAACTCTGAACATTTCTTGTGCTCTGTGATGTTCATTTCCAATTTACTTTAACTGCAATGCTTGGAGTTTACTTTGCTATTTAACTCAGCAACTGGCTAAGCCCCTTCCTCCATTTCATATGGTGTTACAAGTTATGGTGGATTTCTAAACCTTGGTCTTGGTTAAGGCATCAAAGGACATATGGGCTGATTTCCTTCAGTTTCTCATAATATACATGTAGCCAGCTGTATGTTATTACATAACTTTAGACTTAAAGCAACCAGATCATTCTAGATACCGTGATCTATTTCTGTGTTTTTGAGACAGCAATATTAGAGTGGGAGATACTCACCAGTGCTGTTCTAAGAAGAGTTTGTTTTTCTTTAATTCATATCCTTGTTCTTAATAAACATCCCAAAGAAAAATATTCAACAGCAGCAGGCAGTAATAAAGAGGCAGAAAATGGCAAAACCACAGTCCTGAGGAAACCTATGTGAAAACACTGGTTGTGTCTTCCTGGTTACAGAAAACAAATAGAACTGTTCAAAGTGCTTGCCAATAAGAGCCTGCCAAATAAAATATTGTTTTATGAAGTCAGGAAAAAACTAATTTTAAAGGTTATTGTAGGTTATTTGTGGTCACGTCTTGTGTTCATAAAACATGATGTCATCTTGAACCCTTCGCTGTTATTTCAGACCTATAGGTCTTTGTCTGAGACACTATCTCAGCAATTGTAGAAATTTAAAAGTTATTGGGAAATAACTTTGCTCTACAAATTGAATGGGAATAAAATAAAATATAATAGGCACAGGCCAACAGAATGCAAGAGCCCATCAAGGCAGCTCTATCTTAGAAGAGTTTCCTTCCATAAGCTAGTTATTTGGAATTAAGTCATCACACCAACAGCGGTAAATTTGCCTTCAGCAGGTTACAGAATAGATCCTTTATCTGGTATGATATTAATTTTGCCGAAGTGCCCTTCATTGCTTCTGCTCCTCTCCCTGCCAACACCACCCTGGTTCTCTCTTGTTCTATCTGACGTTCCTTTGCCTGTCATAATGGCAATTGAGATGGAGGATGTATTTATTTATTATCAGAGTTTCCTATAAATAGTTTCTGTATTTTGAAACTACCTAATTAACAGCTGACTCAGATCTGAACACTTGAACTGTGCAGCAGCTTCGGGGATTTTTTCCTTTTTAGCCACTGAAGACCTCTTCTCTGATGCCCTTGTTGTGAAAGCAATTTGCTAGAGAAAAGAAATCTTCCATCTGCCACTTTCGGCTTATGCACCTAGTAATTTTTTCATTAGTATAAGAATATCCCTCTATTTCTCCTCCACCTTCTTTTACCCTTCTTTTTATTTATTTACTTTTTTAAATTTTCTGGTTTTGGTCATGGGAGGTGAGGAGATGGCTTGACATGAACTACATCTCAAGAAACGAGAATTAAGGTAGCCAATAAATTGTTCCTTTTGTTTTCCTTGCGGCAGCCTCTAAACTGCATGTGGATGTGCTATCCAAACAGCCAAGTGGACCACTGAGGTCCCCCATACTTGGAGAGAGCAGCTTGCTGTGCGCATGGTCTGTTGGAAATAGCTCTTCTTGGTTTTCTGCACTGTGAGGAGATATGTGGCTGGGCACAATGTCATTCCTGTGGGATCTGTGAGATGCACTGTCTCTCAGAGTGCCATTTGGGACTTTATTGTTCACATTTCTTTTCTTGAATTGGTGCTCATCCTTAAATTTAAAGGCAGTTCTGTGTGGGTCTGATCTGCTGTGTTAGTGAGAAAAGATAAGGGTGGGAGGCTGGGCCACATACCAAAGAGCATACAGCTCATAACCCCGTGGGAGGGAGACGTGAAAGCCGTTTTTGCTCACTTCTGCACCCTCCCTAGCCTGGGCTGCTGCAAGCATCAAAGCAGACCTCAGATTTTTACAGAATTAATAGAGCCCCAAGGACTCGTGTGTTCTGCTGGTGACAGCATTGCTCAACGTGTCTGAAAGGCATGTGGCTTGACTCTCTGGCCCCTTCTCCACTGGGGGCTTATTTGCTGCCTAGAGTTGCTGGTGACTCTTAGAGGGATGGCCAGGAGACTTTCCTGTGGTTGCCGGAGGAAATCCTCCTTCAGCTGCATCTGGAGCTTTCAGAGGCTCTTTTCACCACTTGGGCTTTCCCCTTGCATAAAAGAGCTGCAGTAAAAGGACAATTTCACCTAATATATCTTACCTATAAATGCCATTTTTTCTCTAAGATCCTGCTGATATTTTTGGTTTTTTGTTTTGCTGCCAGTTGGCATTGCTGATGCTATTTCCTTGCTATACTATCATACGCATGGAATGAATCTCAAGAGCACAGTTTCTGTTAATGGCTTATGGTTTGTACTTTCTGGGTAAGTTCTAACCTGTAACTATGGTTGAGTCAGACTTCTGTTCCCTCTATCAATTTCATTCTAACCAGGTGTCTTCTACCTCCCAGCTTGTAAATATTTTTCTTTATAGTGCATGCTGGGGAATTCATGCTAACAAAACTAACAAACAGACAATTTGGGCTGGCACTCAGACTTTCTTCTATTCCTGTGGTTACTCAATCCCTTTCAAAAGTGAAAGAGTAAAACCTAACTTAAGTAGAGGTTAACATTTGCCGTGAAACAAATGCTGTTTTTTTCTGGTGGTGACATGGCTAAATTTGCTGGTTTCCATCAGTCGGATTCAAAACGGCAAACGTGGCATACTGAGGCACCATACTAATGTGTTGATTAAAACAAACTTTAAGGGTTCTTGTTAACATCCTTCCTCAACACCTGAACTGTTTGATCCATATCTAGTCAGATTTCTGACAGTCATATCATATTTAAAGTACAATTCCTAAAGCAACATATCTAACAGATAGTAGCATATAATGATTCTGAATTCAGCAGCCTTCTTCCTTATGCTGTGTCCTAAATTTTCATTTTTTTCTAGCTTGCTAGAAAAAGAGATGATCTGTCCTGGTTTTAAAACAGAAAAAAAAAGACAAAAAAAACAGCAGGAGGTCTCAAGGTTAGAGACAGTTATACTGTGTGAGTAAGGTCTGGGTTTGTTGGGAAAGGGAGATGATTCAATCATCTCAACATTTCTCTGCCATGAGCCTGGAAGCACATGTGATAAAATAGCATAGTAGAGGTGGCCATTGCTCTTGCATCTTAATGTACATTGATGTCAAAGCTAATAGCACTATTTTTATCAGATGAAATAGTGATTTGCTCACTTCATGTGCTGCAGAAGGTTTGTTGTCACTGATGTATTCCAATGGTGGCATAAGAAAAAGAATTGTCAGTGCAGAATTCAAAAAAAAAAACTAAAAAGCTTATCAAAGATGTGCAAATTAGACTAGATAGTCCCAGCTTGGATTATAAAAAATCCATCTTTTGTATTTCAAGTTCTACATTTTTTCAGCAGTTGCCTGCAGGGACTCTTCAAGGTACAGAAAGTGCATAGTAGATATTCATTGACAAGAAAGCAAGCAGGATCATGGATCAAATTAATGTAGCCATTGCCTTTCTTTAGCAGAAGTATTAATTGCTTAAAAAAAGTTCCAAGTTGGATCCTGCCAGGAACTGACTACTCTGCTCTGCCCAATCCACTGTTTTTTTTTCTGAAGAATACTGCTATTCACCGCACTTGTACATGGTCATAGCAGCAAGTCTCAAAAACTATAATGGACTTTTCATCCCCAGCACACAGTATTTTGTGGGATAAGGAACTATTTTTCTTGCTTTTCACTTGGACATCTGCAGCATCAAGGAAAAATGTAACCTGGCCCAAAGCACTGTTTCATCAAATTTTCATCAGGTCTCCACTGTTTAATGAAACACTGTCCAATTCAAGCACTGTCTTCCCCCTTCTTCTGGTTTATTGGATAGACAGAATGTTTTGCAGGACTGACCTGTAAGGTCAGCAATGGCCTAAGCTGAAATTTTGTTGCAGGAGACACTTGCTGTATAATTTAACAGAAATAGCATGGAAATAACTGTTTGTATGTGGAATGGATGCACAAAAGGGTTAGTAATGAGAATTCCCCCAGAGCTCTCAAATTCCAGAGCTATTCCAGCTCCTGCTGGTCAAGCTTGGCAGGAGCTCAAATTGGTGAAACTGTACATTATACTTATTTTTTTTCCTTCCAAAACTGCACAAGCAATTGTGTGGTGGACTCAGTCCTATGAATAGCCAGAGAGCAATTTGAATTAAAACAAAACAACTGTAACCCTGAAGGCTATGACTGAATAGTTTTTGAGAGCAAATATTTTTGTAGAAGAAAACTGTAGCAAGGGAAGCCCCCAAAACACCACTCCATTCTGATGGGGTTCATCAAATTGAGGTGATGACAACAAATTGCTTAGAGCAGCTTCCTTGGAGTGAGTTGGGCTAGTTTTCCATAGCTCTCTAAGGCAATCTGAAAGAGCTTCTTCCCCAGAAAAGGAGAGAGCTCGCCAAATTTGTGATTAAGGTGAAGATGTTACAGAAATCTCTATTACCTGCTCAAGTCATTGGGATACAGTTAATGAGGGGCAGATAGTTGGGACATCCTGACTGCATGGAACTTGCTGTGGGCCATACCTCATTAGAGCCTTTTAACTGAGACTCTTTCACAGCTCTCAAACATACCAGCTGTAACAGGACACAGTTACAAAAATGGTCTGTGCTTTGCTGGTATGGTATGTTAGACTTCATTGTTAGACTATTTTGTGTGAAAACCATAGATTCCCTCTCAGCCTTATCTTCTTCAGGCTGAATAGGCCCAGTAAAAGTCTATTAGCAGGGCACATTTTGGTTTTGGTATAATCTTGATGATATGCATTTACTTAGTGATAGAAAGCATTCTGTGAATTTGATTGTATAAGCAAGAATTTTATATTTGGAAAATATGCTCATTATTTTAGAATATAAAGAAGGGAGCTTTTAGGTGGAATACAAAACGATTTAGTATTTGCTAATAGACTATTGAGCCACTGTGCCTCTTCATCACCAGTTCATATGAACATCTGCTGAAAGGCCTTATCTCTGTTTTTCAGTGGTAATGTGATGGAATCAGGCTGGTTTCTAGCTTCTCATCTCATCTTCCTCACCATTAGCACATATGTACAGTGTAAGTGGAGACGCCTAGCAGTAAGAAAGCACGTACAGTAAACTCCTCCTGAAGTTGTCAATATATCAAGCTCTTGAATTTTTCATGCTGTAGCTAGTATAGGACCTTACAAAAGACAGGTTAGTTGAGTCCTTTCTCCACATGCTTGCAGTCAATGATGTCAGGCATTCCTTAACAAAAGACAGAACTGCAAAGGCCAAGACAGTTGCATTAATAAAATTATGACCATCACAGCCAAACATAGTGCAGAGATGAATTAATGAGAGTAGGTGACATGGGTTTCAGTTGGTTTTTGAAGGTATATCCTTCCAAGAAAAAAAATGTAACAACTTATTTAGTTCCCTGATTTAATACCCCACAGTTTCCTGGCTTCATATGAAAGATTTCAAAACTTACCAGCTAAAACAAAGTTTAGTAATAGGGTCAAAAATTGCGGCAGAAGCAGAATTTTTGAGCTTCCAAAATACAGTCAAAACACAGATGGAATTTAGCAAAAGATACTACTGATTTTGTAGACAATTTTTCTTGGCATACAACACTACTTTAGAATTGTTCCACAACTCTAATGTCACAAATTCTCAGCATAATTTAAGGTTGTCACAGGCTTCAGGATAGTCTCAAAATAAAGTCTTAGAAAGTGAATAATCCCTTTGATTTATTTTCCTTATATTGTATATTGGTAATCCATCACAAGCACTTCAGTTTTAAAAAGACTTATTTGAAGTCTTTTTAAATTGAATATATATATATATCAGTGCTAAAAAGACTTATTTGAAGATAGATATGTGTGTGTGTGTGTATGTCTGTTTGCTTTGAAAATACATAGTGTTAATTCCTGGCAAGTAACATCCTGTGCAAGTGGCTTTGAAAGATTTCTGAATCTCCCTTGTTTCTCTTTGTCTTGACAGTGAATCATGACACAAAGTAGTTGTCAAATGAGGGTTGCTGTATTTGTGTTATAAGAAATATCTGGGAATTTGTAACGTTTAAGTCATCCAAAGTATCTATTTTGTTCCACATATAATATACTATACCCTTAGCCTGTGGGCAGATGTTCGATTTGCAGACAGCTGTGTTAGTTTAAGATGTTACCATCCCTAACTGTTAGTTACCAGCCTGTTACTGAAGGTCCTTGTCCTCACAGCTCTGCAAGATTTTGAGTTTCTAAGCTGAGCTGGTGCAAAGTCAGCTGGAGCATTTCAAATCATCAGGATTGGCTGCTGCTATGAAGATGTGCATGAGGAACACTAAGTACTGATCCTGCAGTACCTGCAGATGAGACCAAGAGTGGCTATTTCCCACCAGTAAGCTCCAAGCTAGCTGAAGATTTATTGTCTTCTGCTAGCAGAGCTAAATTGCCCCTCAAAAGACATCTACCTGCAGTCTCCTTAACATTATGAATCATAGACTAGATTGTGGATAATGATCCTCATCTGAGATCCTCAGCAGGGTCTACCATGGAGATATAGGGATCAATTCAGGTACCCAAACAAAGGTTTCTAATGCCATTTCAGCTATTGTCTCTTTGATATCCTAGGGTTAAAATGTCACTAGACACCTATTTTTAGCAAACTCTTCCTCAGTATTGAAATGGAGTACTTCTTACTGATATAAAGTAATTGTTTTATTTGAAGGGCCATTAAAAAGTTTTATGTGATACAGCCTGAACTGAGTCAGCTACAAATTCAAGGCTTACTATGAGAAAATTTAAATTATTTGAAGTCCTCAATTATTTGTGAAGGAGAAGCTTAAGAGAGAAACTTACATAAAATAAGTCTCCTTAGATGTAATATTTCATTAATTAAATAATTAGAGGGATTAAAAACTCCCAGTCTTCTTCAGTTAAAGTCCTGGAGAATTCCTAAGGAGCATATTGTCATATTTAGGAGCAGCTATGAGATTTAAATATTAACAACTGTGGCATTGACATTTGAAGAAACAAAGCAACTACCCTAATTTTTACTCAGTCTCTCCTACATGAATTGAAATGTAATGCAGCTGAAATCAGTCTGGAGCAGAAGAGTCTAGTCACAGAAGAAGATTCTTAAAATTGTCATCTAAAAGCAAATGGGCCCTGAATTACTGATTTTCACTTCTCTCATGAGAGATGGCTCATTTTTTTTGGCAAAACTCATCGCTTCCGAACAAGGGAAAAACAGAGTAATTCTTAGCCTTACTCTTAAATCTTTGCCTTGGTTATATAGCAATGAAATCCTTTTGTTACACTGGAATGGTAAGTATACATGTAAAAGTTGATGAAAGATGAACAGGCATAGATTTTGTCCATTTATTATCCATTGCTTTCTTTATGCATACTTTTGCTATTTGAGTATAATTCAGAAAGTGGGGATAGTGCTTCCCATTTCAAGAAAACGACTGGATCTCAAATAAGTGATTCCACATGCTGGTTGAGAAACAATCTGTATATTAGCCCTTCACTGTGCTAAAACTACAAATCATGCTTGTAAGACCTTTTCTTTCTGTTTTTGACCTATCACTTTAAATTCAATGTATCTATTTTAGCTGCAGTTTAAAACAAATTGTCCCACACTATGATGAAGACTACTTGCTTTCAGTGCCAGCAAAGGGCAGATGTCACAAGAAACAGTCTGCACATGCACTCCACTGTTGCTCACTTGACAGATGACCTCAACATGAATCTCCACTGGGGGATGAGGCTGCCTATGTCCATGTTTGGTTCAGGTTGTCTTCTTACTGTTTTCTCTAAGTAGGGCAAAAGTTTTTCTAATTTTTGTCTCAACACTTTTCAGCAACATCCACACAGAACAATTCTTTTGTGTTTTTTAGGGTGGAATCTTATGCCAGAACTTTCATCTACTGTACATTCATTTTCAGTATGTTTTACGATCACCCAACATCCAGATACCTTAAGCTGTTCTGAAATAGAAGGAAAAACGTGAACTGCAAAAGAACCAAGAGAAAGCTACTGTAAATGCCCATCTCTTGCCAGCTCCCTAAAATATCAGCAGGAGAAAAGACCAATTAATATGCATACAATCTTTGAGTGCCACATGTTTCTCACTTCAAAGCGTAACTATGAAATAATATTCTAATAAATGTTAGCTATATAGCCTGCTACAGAGAAGGGGGCCAAAACACATGTTTCAGCATCCTTTTATGCTCTAGGCACCACTTGGCAATGGAGAATTAATAACTAAGTCCAACAGAAGCATGGAGGAGTGAGACTGTGCTATTATGGGATCACAGGTTATGGCTATGGACCAAGAAGTTTGGTCTGAATTTTCAGTATAAAGCAACTGCAACTACTTCAGGTGAAGAGTTCTGTGTATTTTCTTTCCTTCATCCTGTACCTTTCTATTCTCTGTCTAGAAAAAAGTCCATACTTAAGAATATGTGCAAAATGATTTGGGGGAATCTAAATGCAAATTGACTTAAAGTTAACTTTAAAATGAGTCATCTAATAGCTAAGAGATTTTCATTTGAGGGGAATGAGTAATGTAGATAACTGAACAATTCAGATATTAATTCATTCTTTCATGTCATTAATGTTTCATCATTTATATACCTATTGTACCTATAAACTGAAGCATGAGGACAACCAGATGATCTATAGTGTTTTACTCTGACCTTAGTTAGCTCAAGTCCTTTCAAGGAAAAATTGTTCTTTTTCATAGGCTATGTTTTTTCTATTGCAAATATTTAAGAAGTTTGAGTTACATGATTTTTTTCTTTTTTTTTAAAGAAGTCCATATTCTCCACAATCAATCAAGAATTTTTAATGATATTATCTATATGTTGTTTCATCATGTGATGACAACATTAGAGACATGTTCAATGGCTGCTTATGCTTCAAACTGACAACAGCAGCACACTTCACACTATTCTAGAAGGAACCATTGAATCAGAGTGGATTTTTTAAATGGCCCCTTCCTGGAATAAAATACCTCTAAAATGGCCCCTTCCTGGAATAAAATACCTCTTTGAAAACCTCCTGCAGAATAAGAACCTGTGAGAATTTTCTAAGGGTTTGTATGTTGTTAAGGTTTTATTAGAGGTAGAAAATCATGCACTTTTCTTTGTTTTGTACTGTTTACTCTGTTTCCATTTTGTTGCATACTTGTGTCATGACTCAATCCTTAGAAATAGCCATTTTCTTTTGGGCTTCTAGCACTCTAAGATCTTGGCTTTCATCGCAAACATTTACCACCAAGTTGCCCTTCCTACAAAAACCATTTCTGAAGGTTTTGTGAGTTGGAGTTGCATTAATCTGAATGATAAACTCTCCTCTGCCTGTTTAGCATTATACCTCGTTCAATAGACAGTTTAATGGATGATCCACAGCAGCACATTACATTTTTGAGCTCTGGGAATTACTCTGCACAGCCCAAGATTGGGGACTGGATTTGGTGGCTGAAATCCAAAAGCTTTTTCCTCTTTTTAAGTACCAAACATTACCTCTTGCCAAGTGGGATCATTTTCCCATCTGTTGAAGGGTTTTCTGCCCTTGGTAACAATATTCAGTTTCTCTGGCTCTTTTAGGCTCACACTAGTATAAAATAGAAGTAACAGAAGTCAGCCGTAATGGCAGTGAGCAACTGAAGTCAAAGGCATTACTGAGTCAGACTTTGAGGTGCGAGGACAAGGAGAAGGCCGCGTCTGGAATGGCTTAAAATAAGCTCAGTTGTCTCCTTCTCATTCCAGTAAATGCTTTCTCATTTTAAAATACTTGAGGTATCTTTTACTTTGATGCTTTCTTGACTTCACCAGCTGTCTTTTCAATGTTGGCCAAAGAGCATGCTAGTATGTGAGCCTTTGGGAGCAGTGCTTATTTCCTAATCCAGGGACTGCTGAGTGAGCCCCCCTGATTTTCAATCATGTGGAGTGTCCCAGGGACACAGCATTACGGCAGCTAACACCGTGTATGGGCACTGCCACAGCTTTATGGAACTTCAGTGTGAGCAAATGAGAGGGCTGGCTGCAGATGGAGATGCTTGGGGTAACTCAGATGGCAGTGATGCTCTGGAGCAGTGGGATGCTCCAGAGGTGACCTGTGTTGGGTTGGGACACCCTGTACTGCTGACATGCTACAATTTGTTGATCTGATGAACTGAGTACTGAATTTGCCATAGCGTAGTCTCAAAAATACTACTTTTTTTTTCAACCAAAGACTCAATAGAGTCTTTGAGTCCATAGAGTTTAGATTTCCACAATGATAAGACAGGCATTGAAAATAAAGAATGTGTATAAATGCATACATGTAATAGATGCAGAGTGGTACGTGAAACATATTTGTTCCCAAAGAAATTACTCCAGCGATTACTCTCTCATAGCTGGGAAATGTATTAAAAAACATTTCGTTTGGATATTGTTGTCACAGCATATTTCAGAACAGCTGTCATAACACTGGGAATTTATGGCCAAAAATACATTATAAAAATGAAAAGAAAAACCCAAAACAAACCCCTTCATCAGACTGTAGTAGACTTCAAAGCAGAGATTACAGTGCAGAGAGTTATATACTGAAAGCATCTGAAACCAAGAAGTGTTTGGTTCTTACTGGGTTAATCTGCACTGTTCAGGAAAATACCAAAAATTGCATATAACTGTTTCAAAAATCACAGAGATATTTTGAATGTTTCCACTGGGTTAAAGTAAAAATAACTACACATCCTTTTTAGGTGATTATATTCAGGAGACTGGTCTTCCTAGAATGACTTAACACATCCATTATTGCAATTACAATTTAGTGATAATTACTCTGTAGAATTCCAGTGCTCTATTACTGCTATTGAAAGCCCATGAAGAAAGTCAGCATCCTGCATCTCTAGGGCTTTGGAACAAGTGCCTGTGATTTTATAATTTCCAGACTTGTTGCATTTAATTTGAGAGAGGCTATACCTGCATTGTGTAGGTTAAAAAGCCATCTCTTTGCTGATTAAAATGAAGCATTATCGTTGAAGTATCAAACCCAATATGTCTAATTAACATGGAAAATATGTTTGACTTATACTAGTTAAGATAGATTACTTCCTTACAGGAGTTATAAAGAGTTGTAGGCATAATGCCAAAACTTTAAAAGCAATTTGTGTTTTATGAAAGTCTATTTAAAGTTCTCTTTCAAATTATAACTAAATAAATAAATAAATAAATGAAACTACATGTTTCATGTACATGTTTCATGAAACTACAAGTTTATGTCTTCATATTCAAAATATCAGCCCTCTACAATCTGTGTGTGACCAAAATCTTTTTTGAAAACGGCATTCCTCCATCTCCAGGTGAGGAAGAACCTCCTTACTGTGAGGGTGACAGAGCAGTGGAACAGGCTGCCCAGGGAGGTTGTGGAGTTTCCTTCTCTAGAGGTCTTCAAAACCCTCCTGGATGCCGTGTGCCCTAGGTGTGCCCTGCTTGAGCAGGAAGTTTGAACTAGATGATCTCTAGAGGTCCCTTCCAACCTTGAATATTCTGTGAATCTGTGATTCTGTGATTCCTCATAAAACACAGTGGTTGCACAGGAAGATAAAACCTAAACTTCTGTTTACAAAATTACACAATGGTTTAGAAGGTGAATACCCTTAATTTCCTGATACTATTTGACTTTTTTTAGTTTCTAATTCTCACATTTACTCTTAAGAGGAATAAGGCAAACAAATATTAGCCACTTAGAAATGGATGAAAAGAGGAACGTTTGGAGGAAGAGCAAGTGCGGAAGCCTTAAGGCTCTCCTGGGCCACAGCTACTTCAAGTTAGTGGAAAACTAACTCAGTAAAATTCAAAGGGCTTTTGATCTGGGACAGTGTTTCCTACATGGATTCACTGTACTGTTTTGTTTCAGGCTAATTTAGTTAAGGAAAATAAACAAATTTCTGGCAGACTGTTCACAATCCAGGCTTAGCCAACTGGTGGAATGGATCCTCAACAGTGCTCTTCATTTGGCATGAAGGGATCTTTAAATGGTTTGCCAAATCTAGTGGTGGTCTGAACTGCCAGAAGAAATCTCTGCAAGGTGTTGATGGATTCAGAGGCCCAGCTGGGAGGTCTTTAGCCTGCCTTTAGTGCTCTGCTGGTGGCAAAATGCTTTGAGAGTGTAGCCATGTTGCTGCAGGGACTACAACCAGTGCAGGAGTAGCCTGTTTTAGGACTGAAAAAACACAAGTGTGTCAATCCTGCCTGCACAGAAAAAGAGGCCTAAGAAACCTCTGCAAAGGAGCTTGATTTCCAAAAAATATTCGTCCATCACACTTTAAGGCCTCTTAGGTTATCCAAAAACAACTAGTGATATTTTTCTAAATGCTGATATGCCTTTGTTTAGTGGTAGATTTCTGGATATAAATGCTACATAATAGACTAAGGAGCCTTTTCTTGCAAAACTTTTATTTTGGGTTCAAACTGGAAAGCATAGATCCAAGCTCCACTGCCTTGGGGATTTTTTTCAATGTGAGATTTGGATCTAGCCCACTATAAAGGGCCTATATGCAAAATTTTGAGATTGCAGTAGGTTTGGATCTTATCCATTGTCAAAGTTCAGAGGGTTCTTGCTGGATGTTTGTGACATTGGCTTATCTCCATTTCAGTTTTGCAAACAGAAAATCCTGGACACAGTTATGAAGAAAAATCTTATTGCAAATATGCAACTTACCTATCATGTGCAGAAACAATTTTGGGACTCTTAGCCCTCCAGGTAGTTACTCATGCACTGACACCCATTGTGTTCAGTGGGCTCCATGTGTGAGTAATTATGCACCTGGGAACAACCATTTGCAGGATCAGGCTGTTACAAAATAATGCACTGATGAAAACTTAAAAGGTAGCAGTAACACTTGATGGGACTGGGGTGGACTATCTATAAAGAGGCTGTCCGGATGCAAGCTATTGTCACCCGTATTTTAAGAAGCATTTTTAAGCAGTTATGTTTCTCTGTCCTTGCTTTCCAGGGCACTTCCTATTCCCCCTTCCAAGAGGAGACAGCTTTTAAATGCATGTTAACAAATTCAAGTGCTACAAATGAATTTTACAGTCCTCATTGCTGGCTATTCTCACCTCATGAATTCAGAAGTGTCTATGAATTTGAAGGATTGTTTGGGGGGGATGATCTCATCTCCCAGCTTTACATATTCTCTGGTTTCGTTTTCCCCTGCAACTCGTTCCATACACTCGGAGTTAGCAAGCTAGACTTCCAGAAAAGGACAAACTGCTATTGCTTTTCTTCCTCTTCCTTTATGCTTGCTGAACAGGTTCATCATCTCACTGCGGGGCAATGGTTTTTGTCCAGGGATAGGAGTTATTTCTTGTATTTTTAATATTTTATGTACTTTTTACGTTCTCAAAAGCAGCATTTTACTATTCCACAGATCATATAAATCCCAGGCGTTTAAAGATGATACAATAGAAGCTCCAGCTTCACAAGCACAGCTGCAAATGAGGCTTTAATTGCTGGCTTAGGAAAAGGGCTGAAAACGTCTAGCTAGTAGAAATGCAGTAAATTGAAGAGGTCAAAGTAATAGAGTGTATGCATTTCTTCCAGAGGTCGAAGCATTCCCATCAAATGTATTATATGAGGTGCATTGCAAAACATACTTCTATTTTTATTGCACTGATAATGAAAAGGAGAAAATAATTCTTTCTTGTCTTATTAAATCCTTCATGGGTGAGCATTTTTACTATCTTTATACTTTTTACTTGTATACCATATTTGGTTTCAAAAAATTATAGTAGAGGTATTTTCTGCTCTTTCAAATATATTTTTTTTCATGTGTAGGTCATGAAAACTTTTCAGGTGCCAATAACTATTTTGGACATTCAAAAGAGTTAAGGAATCAATAATAAATATCTTCATGAGTTGCAAAAAACTCTCAAAGCTTACCCTTAGCCAAAATTTTGTATTCCTGTTTCAAAGAATGAACGTGAGAGAGGTTCTCAACAAAAGTTCATCGGGCCTTATTTCATAGCAACAAAATAACATTTTTTTTCTCCCAAGAGCTTTTCTTGGAAATAAATACAGTATTTTTTTTTCTTGAAAAGAAAAAAAAAAAAGGAAAATAAATATCCGAAATGAATAAAGATTTACAAGCATATATGTAGTTGCCAAAAGGGTCAGACATTGGGGTATGTTATTGCATTTTTAGTAATAGGTGGTATTATTAACTCAGCCCATAACTAGTTTTCATATAAAGGTCAAATACAGGATGTTATGGAAATATTTCATTGTATAATAAATTGACTTCTCTGACATAAATTTCTCAGTCTTTCGAGGTGTCTTATCAGTTATTTCTGAAACAGTGTGTCTTTGACACTGCTATAGAAACTGTCAAAAGTACATCAAACAGTGCCATCTACTATGGTATTGGCAAAATGAAAGAATTTCCCAGGGGAATTAGCTTTATTTTAATTTTCAGTATACCCCAGTTATGTATTTAGGTGATCTGTTTTCTGTATTTAAGCAAGTAAAATGCAGTTTTAACATCTTAACAGTCACATGAATATTAAGAAAACTCTAGCTGCAATTTTTGGTGTTATCTACATCACCTTGTTACCTACAATTAATAATAACCCAAATAAAATATATACAAACTTATAATAATTTAATTATAACACTGTAAATATCACACTATTTTGATGTTGTTTTATAAATAGGTGAAATCTGATAACTGTATTAGTTATGAAAAAATGTGTGACAATTATTTTATTCACTTTAAAATTGTTTGGGAGAAATAGAAGTCACAGTTTGTGTTACCTGAATGTCCTATCAAAAGTTGTCTACATATAATTGGGATTATTTTAGAGACCAGTGAGCAACAATAACCATCAATGACTAGCAACCAAAGAAATGTAACATAAAATTTTGACTGTATTGCGCCAGAGAAGAAAATAACATTTCATTTTGTTTTGTGTGTGATCAGTTTGTGGGACTGATTGATTGTTATAGAAAGTTATGGTTGCTAAAACTTTACAAATCCGTGATATATTGCTGCCTGTTCTTCTTACATCATGTTTTTCTAGATATGTTGAGGTCTCTTCACCTTCAGTTACTCCTTCTGAAAGGGCAGTGCAAATGGTCTTGTGATGGAAAAGGATTTCACTTACCTCCTTTAGGTCTGTAATATATACATACCTGTACTGTCTTCTTATAATTCCTGAGCCTACCTCTGCTGGTGTTTTATTGCTAGCTGGGCTCCAGCAGCAGGGAATATACACAGACCACATCAAAGAGAAACAAAATGTTACTTGCAAGTGGGAACTACTACCACTTCTTTAACATCTGTTGCTCTTCAAAATATTGCTCTGCATTTTTTACACTACTTGTGAGCAGAAGCTGATTTTCTTAAAAATTCCTGAAGCCGAGCAAAGCCAGCAAGCAGTGGTGGCAAGGTATAAGTTCAACCCTGCAAAGGGAAAGCAGTAGGAGCCCAGATCAGAGACTCATCTGCATGTGTGTGTTGCAGAGTGAAACGTGCTCCAAGGCAGCTCCCTGATGGGGCCTGTTGCTCCTTTTCTTCAACCAATACCCTCCTTATCCTGCTAACCTCATTTCTGAGCCCCTGGACACAATTCCCATCCATCATCCAGACACATTCTGATAAAAAACCACGGCCCTGATCAATAACTTGTATTTTCTTCTGCCACCTGCTCACTGATCAACCATTACTGTAAATTGCTTTCTGCCCATCCTTAGCAGAGAGACCCCATCAAGGATATTTGTTTTGTGTGTTGCTTAATTGATCCCATCTTTGGTTAAAATAACTGATCCTGTATTTCTGACTTAAGTTATTTTCAGTAGTAATTATGCCATTTGTCTAGTAGCAAAGGAATGGAGATTGATAAGAGCTATTTCTCAAAAAATGATAATCAGGGGAAAGATTAGTTTTCTTTTTTATTTATTTCAAATAATTTTTGCTTCCTTTTTCCATATTTTACTTGCTGTCACTCTCTCGGTCTTCAAGCTTTTTTCATGTATATTGAGCTCCTCCTATTCCCAATAAAATTTATTGCTTTTTTGTCTAAGTGGCGCCATTCATTACTTGAAATAGGTAGTAGGAATTGTGCATTCTTTTGAAAGAAGGATTATTCCCAAAGACTTACATTTTCTGTTCTGTTTTGAATTTAAAGTCTAGAATTTAAAATTATTGCATCTTCTTTTTAAAAGTGCTTTTAAGTCTGTTTGCATGCGGAAAATGTTTTGAGTTAGAAAAACATAATATATTTATTTCTACAACTGAATAAGTGACATGTGATACAAAAAACCTTTATATATTTGAAAGTTAGCCATATGAATTTTATTGCTCCTGCTGTTCCTTATGTGAGTCTCTGCTGTTGATGTGGCTGAATACAATTTGGCCCATCATTTTGCCATTGAAATGGCTCTAGCAATGAATATACCTTCCTGTAGGCATGGAAGTTTCTTGCATTAACTAAAGGACCATTCATTTTTGTTTATTTACATCAAATGGCACCTTAAAAGGACCTTAATTGTCCTTTAAATGTCAGTGTATTAAATTGGTCCTTTAAATGGCTGTGTATAAAAAAGAGTCTGTTGCTGTACATGGCATAGGCCAATTTCTTACTCATTTTAGAAATGGTAAACTTGGTTTAATTCTTTTGAGGTAGGTAGAGCTGTAGGAGATTTCCGGCAGTGTGAGGAAGGCCAGTATTCTGCCTTGGATGCTCATCTATCCTTCATATACTCCCTTAGCTTGGAGGAAAAAAACTAACTTCCAGTGATCTCACAGGTAACTGCATGTTGTTGGTTCTTGTTAAGAATGCTTCATGACTGTTTTTTTTTTTTTTTTTCTTTCTTCTATTTCTTTTTTCCATTTCTTTTTATTTCTTCTTTCTTTTTATTTGAAAAAATAGAGTTTGAGAAAATGGGCCATGTTCATGTGCCCTTTTGGGTCACGGACTTCAGAAAAAAAAGGTAAATTAATTAAGACAGAGTTACCAAGGGGAGGGCTATAACAGGGTCAGGTCTGTTTTGATGAGTTCATCTTGATTCCTTGAGTCCTCCTCTCTGTGGGTGGTAGCTATCTGAGCTCCCAAAGTGTTTACAGTTGAAGTCATCTTTAGACAGGTGGACTTATTTTGAGTCTTGCCAAATTCATATTTATTTTCCTTAAATTCCAACAGAGTCCACATTCCTCTGTTGTGTCTTTATGCAGATAGATTCTTACCAGAGGTCCTGTTTTCCAGTATTTCTTTTTAGGATTTCTTTCATTTAAATGATGTTTTATGGACAATCATTGTGGGTTTGTTTTAAAAAAATCACAATTTGGGGGTCTTCTCTGTAGAATAGCACTCGTGCTGAATCAAATATCTTGAAGAGGATGATCAGGGACTGTCTGGATAGTGACAGGAGTCTTTGTTGCGAAGTACTCAGCTGTATCCAATGGTACTTTCCAAGATCTTCTGCAGGCTAGAATATCAGTGCTGTTTATGTTAAAATTTGGAAATGGTTCCTACAAGTTCTTCTCATCAATGAGAGGCAAAGAGGAGGAAGCCAATGAAGTTTAAGAGCAGAATGAAATAGGCAGAGGTTAGAAAATAGTTATGACTATAACTTGAAGGCCTTTCAGCTTCTCAGATGGTTGAATGCTTGTTTTTTTTTTTAGTTTTTAACACAAATACTTTACTTGCTTAGATTGATAGCCAAAGATTACCTGCAAGAGTGATGTGCATTATTCTTGATTTAGGCACTAAAATAATAAAGACAAACAGCAAAAATCTGAGATTCTGGAGGACGCAGGAACATATGTCTGTAGACGCTCTTGCCTGTGTTTATAAACAAACACACTCATATATAGTTTAAGTCTAGGTATGTGACTGCAACTGAAGATCTTTCCCAGGCTCTTTGCAGTTTATACATGTGTATACATACACATTATGTGTGTGTATATATATACATGCGTATATATATATATATAAATATATTTATATATGGATGTGTGTGTAGGAACATACACGGTGACTGTACTTGTTTGTTCACATGCTCTGTGACTAGCACGTGGTATGCTTCCCAAAACACACCCCTATCCAACTGGTAACTTCTCTTGTTGCATGGCAGGGATAGTAGTGGCCCTCAGGGCTCAGACAAGTATCTGCAGGTGCCAGTCCTCTTCTGTCATAAAGTAGTACTCAGAGGTGGACAATGATGCTCCAGTTTTCTATCCTTATATATTTACACACACACACACACACACAAAAGAAAAACAAAACAAAACAAAAAAATCCAACCTACAGGTGGGGTTAATTAAGAAGTTTCAGCTGGGACATTATTTCACAAAATTCAAAATAATTAAACCTGAAAAATGCATAGGGTGGAAAGCAGCATTATATGTTGGATGAGAATGTCATGTATGTCTTCTAGTGCATAAGGAGGGATGTGTCTCTAGGGTGAGGAGCGCTGGAAAAGCTGGCAGTGTTGGAGGTGGGCCAGGCACCTGTGTCGCTGCCAGCAAATGTCCTGGAGCCGCAGAGCTGGGGAGTGTCGGCATCCGGGCCTTGGCATGGCCCTGCAGCCAGAGCCGTGCCAGACCCAGAGCACAAGTCCAGATTTAGCCTCCCCAAACAGTGAGCTTTCTGAATCCGGAGTTTTGTTTTGGATCAGCCTCCTGTAATGACGGCAGGCTTTTCTGGTTGTGGTTTGTGTTTCTCCATGACACAAAAAAACTATCAATAATTCTGTAGATTGTGTCTGTTATTTGTGTTTTTACTTGGTGTTTTTGGATTTTTTGGCTTGATTTCTTTTTTTGATACACCTATTTCTCACATTCCCCTTATAAGTTTTCATTTAATGTTTTTCTTCATTTTGCCACAAGAGATGACATGAGTGAGATTCCTAATACTTTAGCCTTGAATCTGAGGTCATTTAGGAAAATATTTACTGAGACTCTGAGTCTGGCCTGTTTAAAAATTCCTCTATTGTGGCAATATCTCAAAGCACAAATATTGTTATCTTTGTCTACGAAAACTTGGTATCACTCTTCTGTTTATCAAAACTTGGTCTTGAAAGATTTAAAACCAATATGAACATTAGTCATCAATGACCTAATTTTGACCAGTTATCTATTCCATGAAGAGTCACCATGAAAGAAAATTGGGTTGATTTTATCTCACCTAAATTCAATTATCCTCAGTGAAAAAATGTTGGCATTTTGCAAGGGTTTCTCACAAGAGGGCTTTGATCTTGCCCTTCATTCGTCCATATCAAATTTATAGTGCCTGCAGCATTTCAGTCAAAATACTGGGGAATAAGAAACTGTATGGTTGCTATTCACCAATTCCATAGTGGCCTCTCCTGAGAACAACTCATCTGCTATCACAAACAACCCCAGCTAAGTCCCTCACTTTGGTATGGGACAAGAGCAAGGGAAGATAGACATATAATATCTTGCTCCTCTATCATTTAGTGAAATATTAAGGAGGTCCTGTTTTTTGGAGGCACTTGAAGATTTTTCAGTGGAATACTTTTCTCTTGGAAAATGCAGATTTTATCTAAATGAAAAATTTTGCAGAAACACGTTGATTCCATTGACTGCTTCAATGGAAAGTCACATGCTCTAGGTGACCCTGCGTGCATAGGGAGCTTGGACTAGATGACCTCTGAGGTACCTTCCAACCTTAAGCATTCTATGATTCTATGATTCTGTGAAAGCAGGCAGGCAGACTGTTCCAGAAACCTGATCCAAGGCCAGCCTGGGCTACCCTGGCTCCTCAGCACATGTGTCCACCACTTCTCCAGCATCTTGACACCCCACCAGGCACCTGCCTATGAACAAGGGAGGGAAACTTGAGAGAGGGTGGCACTTAGTGCCAGGTAGGATCTCCTGAACTAGTATTTCTTGGAAAGTTTTCTTTCTATTGAAAAAGAAACATCAGGAAAAACTACAGTGATTGTTTCCCAAAAGACAGAAATCCCAATTTCTAAGTGTTATTACAATTCTTTGCTTTCTGCAAATTCATGCATCATATATTTACAAATGTGATTTAGAGTGAAAGGTACCATGTATATTCAGAGGAAAAAGTACCAAGTATATTTATAGTGAAATAAAGACATGTCTGTCATAATAGTGTAAAATAATACAACATGGCTACAAACATTGAAGTATTCGCTACAAACATTGAAGCATTCACTATGCAGACTGTCACCATTTTGAAATAAACTCACAATTTTGTCTCTGAGCAAACTCAGAGTTTGACCTAGCAGATACTTACCATTACAAATCAAATGAGATTTCTGGAAAACGAAAATAGAATTTTAAAAAGTGAGTGACTAGAAACATCTTCTAAATATTGTAACACAGACCATAAGAATTTCTATGCCAAGACATATAAATATTTCTATGTTTGGTTAATATACCTGCTGGACCTTGAGTTTTGTAATTCTGGAGATAACTTTAGAGTTACTTCTGATCTAAGATATGTCTGACAGGTGTCTACAGAAATCAGTAGTCTCGTCATTGCCCATACCTATCTAAGACTATCTCTTCATGTTAGTGCTGTTGTCTTCTGCATGCTAATCATCTCATTAACTTTACACAAACAGTGAAATTACTAACATGCAGCCCATTGTAAAAAAATTGGGGTGACTTGGAGTGAAAAAAAGAGGCTACAGAATCCCAGTGTTTGCTCTGCCTTTTGCCACCTGTGGTGAAATGCACTCGCCACGAGTGTTTATGTGCACATGCTTACAAGTTTTGACTTGTGCTTAGGTGTCACCCTTCTGATCATTTCTGTGCCATTTCCTCAAATTTGGTAGGTGGCACACTTTCAGTACATCCAATCAGTGAATCAATAAATAATGAAGCCTGCATATTACAAAAAGTTTAACAAATAAGTGCCCATAATGAGAGTCAGTGTTGTGGGGTTTTTTTCAAGGTTTTTCTGGCAGCCTTGTGTTTGATCTGGGAGCTGTTAGGAGCCATTGCACCACAGATGAAAGGAGTTAGAAAATTCCATATCATAATGCAGTTAGATCGGTAATTCATGGAGCAGGTAATTTGCAATGACTTGCCAGGCCTTTGATTGCACGCGGTTTATGACTATTAGCAGTTTCCCCTTTCAAATTTGTATGCTTCCATACTTCCTTTCTGACCTCTTTTTCATCATTTATAGTCCAATTTGGTAGGGAAAAAACATAACTGGTGCTCAAGTGCATGGCTGTCATTCAAACCCCAGTGTGTTACTGAGCAGTTTGACATTTGTGACTATGAAAAGAAAAAAAAAAACATTAAGCAGGTGTACAGAACACTAACCAGGTCCCTCAAACAATACTTTATGGGATTCACAACTTGCCTCCAGGCTATAAACCTGACTCAGTCTGAGTTTTCAAGGTACATTTAATTTTGATATTTACACTACCAAACATTTCTTGCAATCAGATATAATGGAAATATAAATGATATAAGCATATTTCAAGTAGAACTTCATGGGAGGAGAGGGTTATGGTGAGAGCTTTTCACTCTCATTTGTCCTTTCAGATTGAAGAACTATCTGTGCTCAGTTTGTAAAATTAAGGGCTGCATCCTCAGTTTAGTAAATTGGTTTGCTCAGAGGGGTCCTGGCTCTAAAGTTTTCTCATGGAAGTTTAATCACTTTTAACATGGTCATCTGCTGTACAGGTGTGCGCATATCACATTTTATTTCAGTTATACTCACCAGGTTTCTGGAAACTGATGTTGCAGCTTTACAAAGGTAGAGAGATTTCTACAAGCTGAATGAATAACATCAGGTAAATCTGTTAAAAGAAGTTACTGCTTTGTCTCAAAAGGACCAACGTTGCAGAAAAAGGCCTCCTAACAGAAGTAGAGCAAATAGAGCCATGAGTCTGAGTACTACCCAATTCACTAAGGGGCTCATTTGAAATAATCTTTCTCTATATATGAACATAAACAATGTGCAAGGCCCTTCCGTGGTATCCTCCCAGCTTCCAGTAGGCAGCGGGTTAGGGACTTCCTTAGCCAGAGGTGCATCCGGATCATGGTGCTTAATTGCCACTGATAGACATATCCTTCATGAATTAGTGTAATCTCCTTTTGAACCCTGCTATACTTTTGGCTTCTGCAGCATCCTGTGGTAATGAGTTCCATGATTTAATTGTGCATTGTAATGAAAAGTGCTTCCTTTTGTTTGCCTGAAGATTGCTACTTAAAGATGTTAGCAGGAGCACTTGCCAGCTGTAGCTGCTCCATTTTCTTTAGGAGATGGAGATGTTTGCAGTCTTAACTAGGCTTTTATTTCTTGTAAGGCAGAATGTATAGCCAGCGGGAGGCAGAAAGTGATATTTTGAGATTCAGTACTGAAGTATTTAATATATTAAGATCATCACATTGGTGGATTTTTCAGAAATATTATACCTGGGTTATTATTCACATATTTGAATAAGAAATTAGCAGTGGAATAGTTTTTATATACACGTGTATGCCCCCACCCCTATATATTTTAAGACAATTCCTAAAGAGGTATATATCATATCCTGTGTGAAGCACTTCTTTTAGCAGAGAAGTACAGCAAAAATGTGGGCAAGATGTGACAAGTGCAAACAAAGTGTGGAAAGTCCAAGTAGAAAAACTTCAGAACATGAGCACTACCAGCAGCTCATGTAAAAAAACGAAAAAAGAAAAAAAAAACAAAAAAACCCACAAAACACTAACAAACAAAAGCAAACATATCACAACAACAAAACAAACAACTACAAAATCTGCCTCCTCCTTAAATTGCTTACGTCTCCTTTTTGCCTTGGATGGTGTCATTAGGAGGTGTCTAGGCTCCTTATGAAATGGCAGACTCATGGACAGTCCCGGATCAGCAACAAAAATTTGAGACAATTTATGCATTTTGCTAAGTTTTTTCTAATGACACTAATTTCAGCATTTTTTTTGTAAGTTCTACCAAAACAGAGTTTTGTTCAGCTTTACTGGAAGGTTTTTTTTTTCTGAATATAAGATATTTTTAGTCCCAGCTGAAGACTTCCTTGACATTGCAAGGTTTGCCTTTTTGTTTGTTACTAACTTGGAAAAAATAACACTAGGAAAAAGAAATATAGAAGACCAAAATTTAAATGCAAAATGCAGAAGAATGTATAAAATATTTATATGGTTTTCTATAATCTGTAAAAAAACATGCTTTACAGAAACTTTTTTTGATAATTTGGGGAAAAAATATAAAGGAAGATAATACATAAGGTCTTTTTTTTCCCCCAGCATAAATGATTTCATCAGAATAATTTCTTTCTGAAGATATTTTTTCTTTCTCTCCCCAACTACATCTTTTATATTTTCTCCCTGTATGTTGTTCTTTCTTTTTTTTTTCCTCTAGGCACCATTGCCTATCATTACCCTATGATATCATTACCCACTGACAGCCCTACCAACAATATGGCTTTGGCTCTTGGTCTGTGTTGGACAGTCTGGGGCTCACAAGGTCCAGCTCGACCCCTCAGTGACTAATTTGTCAACCACCTCAATATGGTCCTAACTTCCATGACAAATACATCATGTGACATTTTTTTATTTTTATTTTTTGCCAGGAGTCTTAAATAGTAAGAGCTAAGACAGATCAGTGACTGTTGTTAACAGAAAATCTTATATTTGCCTGCTCTTCAAAGCAAGCAGTATGAATTTCCTTCATGTTTATATATTTCTTCACATAGCAGGTCCTTAATCTTTCCCAGTCTTCTAAATAATTACAGAAAAGGAATAAGAGGAGGAATAATTCTGAGGAGACCTTGGATTTTTTGAGCTCTCAATGCTCCGCAAAGCTTGCTTTTTTGGGGTGTAAGACATCATGAATTAGAATCAAAACAGCTGAAAATAATGAACTAGATGGTTTAAATTTAAATTTTGGTTGTGCATAGGAAAGAGACAAGTATCAGGATATAACTCAATGTGCTTCTACTATAACTACTTACTATTTATTACCTTAGACTGATGAGTTGTTGAACTTGGGTGTTAAATTGTATTATATTACATTATATTATTGTATTTATTTTATTTAATTCAAATTAAACCTATATAGGCTCAGAAAATAGCCTATAAAAAAAGAGAAAAAGAAAGTAACAAAAAAGAAGTTCTTCTATATTTTCCTTTTTCTTTAAGCTTGCTTTCCATCTTTGATTAATCTTGTGATTTTTTCTTGATGAACAACTTCAGACCTGAATCTACAGTTATTGATCAGAAGCAGAGCAGAATCTTCTCAAAATGATATAAAATTAGAGGCAGTACTATAGAGATTTAACTTCAAATAACCTCTACACTTTAGTTAAATAGCTGATTCGAAGTTTTAATACCAAGAGTGGCAAGACTGAATATCTAGTAAAATGAGCACTGAAACTAAAGGTAATCATTGTCTTTTTTTTTCCCCAAAGGTATAGAAATGCTTTACTTGGATTAATAGAACAACTGTATACTCTTGGGGAAAAAATGCAATTGCCTTTGTTCATGCCTTGTAGTTTAAAAAGCTTTAAGAAAAAATATTTCCTAAGCCTCAAATTTAATAATATTTTAAAAGGGGGAAGGACTAGTGCTCTGTTCAGAATATTTGGCTGCTCCTTGCAGGTGTTTGGATTTTAAAATGCTTGGGCAGAACACCAATAATTTGGTTTACAGATCACAGTGTTGTCCAGTTTCCTGCACATTATTGCACTGTGGAACAATGACATTACAGCAACTCATGTCTGCTATTAACCTTCTCCCTCCACCCGTTATTTTTTATATTTTAGAATATGTATCTTTTCAGAAAACCTTAAAATGTGTCTTGGCCAGTTACTCTAGCTGTTCACCTAAGTAGCTACAAGACATCTGTTTCAAGATGAGTTACAGGCACATCACACTTTGCCTTCTTGAAATGGAAGAGGACAGGAAACTTAATTTTGACTTCAGCACTGCCAAAGCTTTCTGATTTTCATAAAGACGCCAGACAGTGACATCATATCTACCATGTGTCCCCTTTCTTTATGGCTTGAAATGCATTGCATGGTGGAAATGTTGCAGGAGAACGATTGATCTTGATTTTCACCAGTGCTGTATTAAGCAAAAGTAACAAATGGTGTCATGGCTGAAGCCTGTGCAAAAATATTTGTAGTCATGGTGGTAGCGAGAGCCAAAGTTAGAGGCACTGAACCAGAACCCACATAGAACCCAAACTTTTCCAAGGTCACACATTATATTATTTATTTGTTTTAAGTTGACTAAGTAGGTTTTTTGATATTTAACCGTGGTCTCTGTTCTCAACAGTCCTGTGGGTTTGCTTTTAAATACAATTTCCATTAAAGATAATTAGTGAGAACAAATGTTTTCACCTATACATCATGTAGCTGTATCCAGGCTTTCAAGCCTATCATAGTGAATATAAGTTAAATGGTCACATAAAATAACTAACACTTGCCTCATGTCAAAACAAATATAATGCTGTGGACACTCATAACTAGAGTTGATGGTACACCATTCTCTAGTGTACTTAGGTTGCATCCTGCTGGCCAAGTTCTAAAATATTGATATTTGGGCCAAAACTCTCATGGGCTTCAGTAGCATTGAAAGCAGGTCCATAGCAGGCATGCATTTTCAGCTAAATGGTATATGTTGGAAGCAGCTATTACTATATTTAATTATATCATGACAGGTACTGCAGCAACTAGATGCTTTCTTCTTGTTATTTTTTGACTAGATGCTTTCTTCTTGTTATTTTTTGCTAGCTCTACTTCTCAGCCACTCTACTGTATAAAGATGTGGCTATGTTCTGCTCAACACCTGACACATGCTTCTCAGAAATGGCTTCATTTCAAATTTAAGTGAAGTGATCCCTGCACAGAAGGCCTGATTTCCAAAATTACTGAGTGCAAACATTTCTGACCAAAGGAAAGGTCATCTGTTGCTTAAAAAACCTTTCACAGACATTTTCATCTTGCAATGGTGACTCTTTGGGTAGGGAAGAGCTATATGTTAAATTCATGTTATCGTGTTTGTAGTCTTTATGCTAAATTGCAGTGAAATTCTTACCAAAAAAAAAGAGAACAAGGAATAGTACAACTTGTAAAATAAAGCTTTCACTAAGTACTGTAAGTCTTCCCAACTTCACAAGAAAAGCTGCCATGAGCCATCTTTTTAATAACTTTAGGAAATATTAGGTTACAAATGTTACAAATATATATAAAGACACACTAAAATGCGAAATGTTACGTCAAAGTTAAGGGCCTGACTTCTTTAACCTCATAAGTAAAGACACTTTAACTAACCTGCATTTATAAAAGAAATGTTGATAGACCCTTAACTCTTGTGAAACCAATGATTACTGGCATAAAGAAAAGAAATAGCACATTCTGAAATATGTTACAATAAAGCTACATTGTTTATAGATTTATAAGATTTAGATTAAACCAGGATCTTTTTCCTGTGTTTATCAACAGCATTAAAAACTGGTAAGTGAACCTGGAATACCACAAACCAATCAATAAAGTTTAAAAGCTCCAGTGAATCTAACCTATAACAGGTCCTTGTTTGGAGAACATGCTCAAGAAACACATGTGCCTTTAAGAGGTCTTGAAAGAATTTACACCCATGGACCATTACCATTTCCAAACACCCTGCAGCTTTACCAGCCCAACATGTGCTGACTGTATATCACCATGACCCTTTCACTAAAGCTCTTTTGACTGGAGTGCTTTTAATACCCACTTTCTCAGCTGAGCTCAGGAGTGATTTGTTTTACATGCCACATTAATCCTTTCCACATTTTCTGGATGAGGCAACCACAGTTCCACTTGTGAGGTGTTTCTAAAACATAGTTATAGGAATAAAGCAGCGGGGTCCCAGACTTGACAACTTCCCTTCAGGCAGCTGACAAAGTGGCTATGGTGGCTGGTGCAGGGGCTCTTGCCGTGCCCAGCAGCTGGGGTGGGCTCTACCTGGTGGTCACTCAGAGGCCCAATTACTGCTGGCAGTTCAGCCACAATTAAAACTCGGTAGGGATCTTCATTGACCTGATGTCCAGCAAACGCTGATGCCGATTAATAAAACCCCACTCGTCTTTTATAAGCTCAAGCTGAAATGCAATAGGGAGGAACAGAGCTGAAAATATAAATCGCAGCTCTGTAAAACCCAAGAAGTTTATGCCTCACACCTACATGATTGTAGGAAAGGAGCTTTTTATAAATGGGCAATTAGTGTTCAGTGCACTGGCTTTTATTATGTGGTAATTTTACAGTTTTCACTTTAAAGACACTCAAAAAAAAATCAAAGGCCAAATGAATTTCTGTTGTATGCATTTATGAGCTTTCTGCATTTATAATGTTAGCTCAATGTTACTAATGTAGGGTTTTGAAAATTTAGTGTTGTCAACAAGGCTAACAGAGTGGACCAACCAATTATAAAACTGTTTTTACATGTCAGCGCTGTGCACATTTTATTAACAAGTTAGTATTATACTCCATTTTTAATGTGTTAAATCGAACTGTACAAGTAATGGGAGGACTAAAATTATGTTTCTATCCAATTTAATTTATTACTCTTCCTCCATAAATTTTACTTGCGAGTTCAATGGTCTGAGCTGAACTATAAATTAGAGTGAGGTGAGTCTCATATATAACTTGATTTACTCTGGTAATTTCTGAATGAAGTATCTGAATCCCTACTCCTGTCTAGAATTGTCTTTATAGCAAACTGTAGAAACAGAATGAAAAAGGGATGGCCAGTTAAGGCTTTCCTGGTAGATGATTTTGCAGTCACACACTAGACTATTCAACAAAAACTCAAGCAAAGAAATGAGCATGATGTACAACTTCTCATGCCACGTAGCAGGTGTTCCCAGTTGGTTTCATTTCAAGTTTACAGTGTCCTTTATCTACTTTTTTTAATTGAAGTATGCAGATAAATACTCACTCTTGGGAAGACCTAGTCACCTTTCTGGTTTGAGTCAAATATCCTTCTGTGGAGGGAGCCATGTTATTACAGGGTTTGTTTTGCTATTTGCCTTGATCTCTCGTTACAATCTGTTCCTCAGGAGGAAATGTTGTTTGTAACCCCAGTGCTAGCAATGACTGGAGATTCCTGCACACGGGAATTGCTAGCATGCTATTTGATTATCTCTGCTTCAGGACGTATTTATAGGTATAAGTAAAACAAGTTATACTTAGAATAGAACCAGAGGTCAGGTATCTGATTTCTCCTAATCTGCCAAGACATCTGCAGCTGCACTGCAGGGAGACAACAGTGATGT
The DNA here is from genome assembly GCA_032353885.1 of Nothura maculosa. Taxonomy (NCBI): domain Eukaryota; kingdom Metazoa; phylum Chordata; class Aves; order Tinamiformes; family Tinamidae; genus Nothura; species Nothura maculosa. Next base: position 782,926 of record JAUBOD010001092.1, read on the forward strand.
CTATATAAATTCTTTCTATAAATTACCATAAGATATGTTTATTGATCTGACTTTTCAGATATGCTACTTAGCTGCAGCTGAGAGCTCGGGTGCCCAATATTTTTGTGGGACTTAATTTTGTGGTCCGATTGATGTGGGCATCAGGCAGAACTCTGACGATTTTACCAGCTGTGTTTTAAGGCCTTGTTATCTGTATTTTTGCAGTGGTTTTCCCCTCCCTGCCTTATATGTTGGTGAAAAGTTCAGCAGCCCTGAAACATCAGCATCACTTCTTCACATTTCTCCTGTTAAAGAAGACAGAAAGTATTTTGAAGGAATTTCAGAAGTGCCTGCTTTGGCATTCCGTTTGGATTCGCTATTACAGGCACAGAAGCCGCTCAGCCCACTTCCTGCCACAGTTTTCCCAGTGCATGGCCCATGTTCCTATGTTGCGTGTGACCTGAGTGTGGACATTTGCTCTGTCAGGGTAAAACTGATATGATGTCCCAGAGGCCCGCAAGCTCTCTGAGCAATTCTAGCTGAGCCCAGGCTGGGCTCACATTCCTAATGCTCTGCAGTTTTGGAAGCCCGCTTTTGCTGTGGGATCCCAGAAGGAAAAGGATTGGCTCTCACAGGAAAACAAGCCAGATATGGCCAGCCAAGTGCTGGCTACACTTCCTGAAGGCCATTTTCTAAGGGCTTGATTCCTCTCAAATAGAAAACTGAGAAATTCTGGGTATGACTTCTGCAGCAACAGGACAGGCCACACAGCTTCCAATTCACCATGTTCCTTATGTACATAAATGTTCCTTATACACACATTGAACTGTCCAATGTCAGACAGACTTTTTTAGGCTGGGTCAAAGTGAGTTGGCACATCTCTATAGGAACCAACTTGCAATCCTACTCATGCAAAACCACTATAGCTCTGGTCATATGGCATTATATCCATGCTTCTTAGCCTTGCACTGTAATGACCTTGCACGCAGTACTGGGCTGATTCAGCAATTGTCTTTCTGGTTATGGAGTCAGCTGGTTCCCCGTGAGCTTGGCTCTTCCTACCAAGCATCTCCATCAGATGCATCTCCTTCAACCTTCTGAGGCTGATGTGTTCTGCCCACAGATCTTTTCACACATTCAGGTCTTTGGCTCTTAAAGAACAATTGAATTCCCTCAGTTTCCATCAATATTTTTGAAAGTGCTTCCCTACACGAAAAAGAGTTTTCATAGACACTGAAGGAAAAAAGCAAACGCCTGACCTGTTAAAATAATCTGTAGCCACTTAAATTGTGATAACATCACTTACTGTATATCATAGAAAATGAGTCACAGAAAACACTGGGTTGTAAATACATCCTAGCCAACTAGATTTTTAAGATGACAGTCTAGATTGTATGACACAAATGAAAACTGTGATTCCATCAGCAAGACTATTTTTTTGCAGCTTTGTGAGTGTGCGTGTGTGTTTTGTTTTTTTTTATATCTCCTCGAAATGGGAACAGTTTAGTAAACAACTTGCTTTGTAGAACAAATAGAAACATACTTTCATATGCTTGCCTTTGGAAATTGTTACTTATGGGCTTGGATTGTTTTTATTTTTATTGTTTTCAGTAGCCATCTAATAAGAGTTTTCTAATTTCTTCTACCTCAGGATATAGATCTTGGTTGTGAAGAAGACAAGAGCAAAAAAATCCATGAAGCCTTTTAAAACCTTGGATAGCTTTTGATCAATTTTAAGATCCCATACTTGCAAAACTCTTTCATATGCCAGTACAAAAATCAACTCTGCTGTATTTTTTTGCTAGTATATAGCCTGAGCCACAAAAATTGCCTACTTCTCCTTTGCCTTTGGGCAATTTTTCAATGTTAACTAAACCAAGTCCATAATGTAGGCCTGCTGGCCAACATTCCAGGTAAATGAATAGCTTTTAAGGAAAAATGATGCTGTTTTTCAAAAGCTTGACATTTTTAAAATACTAGTCCAGAATTGAAGCCTTCAATAATTTTTCCATGCCTATATGTAGCAAGCAGCAAAATGTTACACAAATGAATACATCTGGGATTATTTTCAAGCCGTTATTTCCCACTAGGGAAAATATTTAGAAATAAGGCTCAATTTTTGTGCTGAAACTACAAAGAGGCCAGCCATCTTGATGCTTTTCCAGATTTTTTTAATGGTTTTCCTGATATTGTATAGTGACTTTACTGCCCTGTTTTGTATGCCCTTATATTCACCAATAGTAAGCATTTATGTTGGTCTTATTCCAGTTTTTAAATCTGTTTTGTGGCATTTATGGCCTAAAGCTAATAAGGACATTCAGTATTTTCTTGTAAAATATTGAAAATACCTTTTACCATGAAAATAAAAGGGGAAATGTTTTTAAAATTAAAAAAAAAGAAGAAAGTGGACTAACCAAAGGCAGGAACCGCCCTTACTCTAAACTCAGGCAGGCTCCGCTGTAGTAGGAAACAGCTCTTTCTTAGACATCGGGGATCTGACAGAAGCTCATGAAGCCAAAAAGAGCCTCTTAGTTGATCTCAGCTTGCTGGGCACCAGTTTGGAGCCCAGAGATTTGGCAGTTCCCAGGTGCAAAGCAGGGTAAAGATGGGTGGAAAGCTTTTCATGTGATGTATCTCTATAAAAATGGCAGTTTGTTGCAAACAGAAGTTGACACAGGGAAGGGCTTAGATGTGTTTTGACATGAAATATCTGGGAAAATTTTTCTTTCATCAAAATGTTCCATTTCTAGTCTCTTAAAAACATTGTATCCTGGTTTTCTCACTTGGAATTACCGAGCATTTTGTAGAGAAGAAATCAACTGAAGTGTAAAAAAATGTGAATAGTCTTACACATGAAATCTTTTGAAATGAAGTAAGTAGAAAGCTTCTTTGTTAGGGGCTTTAATTAAAGAAACATATTAGAATCTTCTAAATTCTTTTTTCTTTAACATTTTTTTCCTCTGATCTATGCAAATTGTTGTGGAACAGAATATGCCAGCGTAAGAACAGTGCTTTCAAACCTCACAGGCCATGTTTTCTGTTGCGTATATAAGGCCATGATCACTTTATCGTTTTATATATCAGAAATCAAGGTGAAGAGCTGCTTTGCCAAAGGTTAACCAGGTGGTCAGAAGAAGAATTCTTGTACCTGAACCTCCATTTTTACAGGAAAATATTGGCTGTCAATGGCCTGGTCCTGCTCAGGGCTGCTGCTGCTTTTTGCTGTGGGTCTGCATGGCAATGCCTGGCCCCGAGGAGACAAGGATCACCTGCATTTTCAAGCAAAACTGTGGAGTGCTGGCACGGCTTTGTGTGGGTTGGATGTGTAAGTTTTGCAGGATTAATTCATTTACCCATTGGTTTTCCAGTTGAAGTATCATGGCATTGCAAAGCAGGGAAAGGGAAGAGGAGAAATACAACTGGGATGAACATTGCTTTGAGAGTCATATAATCTATATGGTTTTGCTAAGCAGTAGCTAATTATTACCCAGCTCTCTTCCCATTCCTGCTTATTAGGAAAGTCTCAGTATTAGTTCCCTTTTGCTGTTCAGAATAGCACAGATGGAAGGAAATGAATATGCCATTTGCTTTTGTGACCTCAGGGGAAAGGAGGAAAAGTGGATGTGAAAACTTTGCCAAAACCCTGAAAGGTATATTCTCTTATTCATTAGCTTTCCTGCTTCTCTATTCCATATGCCTTCCTTTCCTTCAGCTCCATGGAAAAGTATTGACAAGCCAAATGAGCAACACAATTAGAGCTTATGTATGCCCTGAGCAGTATATGTAGCTTGACTGTCCTCTTATCCAGGACAGGATACTTACAGGATCCAGGACTACTTCCCTGCTTCCAGAACAGAATAGACTCTGGACATGAAAGTCTTCTCCAAAACTTATTTTGACATATTTTTTGTGGATTAGTGTCTGTGAATCACTCAATACAGCAAAAAGTCCCAATGCATGAATAGAAGGGACCAAATACTAGACAAGGATGTACACATGGTTCTCATTTTAAGGCCTGAACCAATCCACTTAAGTTAACGTAAATCCTTCTCTTGATTTCAATGGGAAGCTAGCCTTCCTGGCCAGCTCTAGGAAAGGACTTAGGCACCTAAGGCAGGATGTAGATGGAACAGTATCCAAAGCACTCTCCAAAAACCTCTGTTTGGCTGCTGCCTAATCCTGGAGGCGCCTAGACTTGCAAGACACCACCCTTTTCAATTTTGAAGTTCTGTAAGTGACAGTAGTTGTCCAGATCAGTCTGGTCTGAGCAGCTCATCAGTTAATTCTTTCCTCAGACTGGTCTAAAGCCAAAAGCTAAGCAGAAGACACGTAAGACCTTTGAGGGCCACATCTGGTAGACATTTTCAGAGCATCCTATCACACACTGATGGATTAAATGATCTTTCTAATGCACTGTATCTTTTAAATGTAATGGTGTCAGTCGTACAAACTAGTTGTGCAATAGCCTGGTCACTGGCATACATTACAAAAGGATTTATCTTCTCTTAGGCTAAAAGACCTCAAACTCTGCTGAAAGTGATTTAATTGCCCTGTATTGGCTAGTGTGGGTGAGGGCCTGGCCAATCCATGCTGCCGAAGAAAGGGCTACTCTGTTCCCAATCAAGGAAGGAGACAGGAGCCCCAAGAAAATGTTCTGGCCAATGGTCAAAGAGAGAAACATCATCTACCAAATGGCAAGAGACAGCCTGAGAGTTCATACTTGTGGGTAGTGTAAGAAAAGCTTTGATGTAATGATGCAAAATGCACTTTCTGCAGCTGCAGAATAAAATAAAGTCTATTACTTCAGATCACTCCACTTTAATAGTAAAAAGCCAAAAGGGGCTTCTTTCCAAATGGCTTTAGGTGAACAGAAGTAAATTTAGTTTCCTAAGAAGAAAAAAAAAATGAATAATTTACTGTAAATTGTAAGTATATGTAATTATTCAAACTTTCTTCACATCCATGTTTCCATTGCTATTCATTCAAAAAGCAGTTGTGGCTCCACTTTGATGAGATGAAAAACAGTCACCTTTTCCCCAGATAGTCTCATACCCAGAGTTGTCTGTGTTCCCTGTACCAGGTTGTGTCAAATGATAATATCTGGAAATATATTTCAGCATTAAACTTTGGAAAGAAGACTTATTAAGAAAAATAAACAGTGCTTTTAAAGTAGACTTAAGACTGCATTTTGCTTAGGTAAAGTGCAGTGCAGTTAGGGCTGTGCTGAGTGCTGGGCTCCAACTCTTGTACAAATAATGCAAACTAGTAGTGTTAACTCTGTATCAGACATTTGGCAAAATGGAACTACAGAAACAGAAATAGAACATTTTCAACACATCCTGCTTTGAAAATAAAATAACTTGGCTTCTTAGTGGCATTTTTTCATTAAGATAGGGGTTTTGCTGCTGCATTTATTTGTCAGGAGGAGCCCATTAGTCTACGATGATATTCCGTTTCCATTGACATTATCTTTTAATTATATCATTCTGAGCCACATCACTAGTGGAAGATCAATTTTTACAGCCCAGTTTACATATCGCTTCAGCATCTAATCCTGAGGAGGTGTTACACACTTTGAGGTTTCTGCTTCCCTTTTTTAAAATAATTTGGAACTCATGACTGCTTAAAAAGGCATCAACAAAGGTGCCTGTCTTGCCTTTGAAGTCATTTTTTGCGGAAATCACAGTCACTGACCAAAAGGTTTCAAAAGATTAAATTGTGCTTATTTTACGACATTTTAAAACAGCAGGGTTAAATGCTGGGCCAGCTGCCAGGCAGTCAGCAGCACCCATACTTTCATGTTCAGCAGCCAGACACATCTACAGCAGTTATTTCTGAGGAGTTATTCCTGAAATATGTCACTCAGAACAGCAGAGGGATTTTAGGGTTTTTGTGCTTTGATGACGGGCTAATGAAAATGTATTTTATATATATATGCCACAAGCATAATCAGTTTCAGAGTTAAAAAAAAAAAGGAAGAAAGTAGTGGGCAAATTAGATCTTTGTAATTCTCTTTGTCAACATAGGCTTCTCCCTACTGTTTGAATCAGCTTTGAGAGCCATGAAATCCTAGATATCAGATACTCATGTCTCGTGCAGCATTACCCACATGCAGCAGAATCCTTCTTTTTGCTACTCTTCCACCTTCCACAGGGCTGTAAATTTAATTTACATTAATTGTAGTTTGAATTGGGTTCCTGACTGAGGCCCAATTTAAACACCTTGTGCTGTGTCTCCACACAGACCTTCTCTTGGGCTTCAATAAGGAAGCAGTGAGAAGAGCAGGCCCCAACACGCTCGGTGCCCGTCCTGGCCAGCACTAGGCCACTAAGTGGATCCTTCACAAGTTCAGCTGCGCTGCTGCAGTCAGGAAGTGACCTGCTCCATTTTATAAATTTTCTTTCTGGCCTTTTCTTTTTAATCCTCCAGTGCCACCTGGTTTCCCTCACCTTTTTCTTTCTCTCTCTTTTTTTTCTTTCTTTCTTTTTTTTTTTTTTTTCATCTGCCTTTTTCCATCTAGAGGGCTCCCAGGCCAGACTCTCTTCTCTGGTTTCTGTCACTTTGTGTTGTGCAGGTGTTGCAGAGTGTGGGCTTAATCAGCCCCTGGGGACTTTTCTCCACATAGGCTAGTATAAAACAGTATAAATAGCTCTCATGCCCCTTCTTCTCCGCATGCTGGCACAGGCGGTGATAGAGAGATGCACAGAAGTAAAAAAGAAGACTCTTGGTATCGATGTATCTTAGGGACTGAAATGAGCTGGGATTAATTAGAACCTACTCGAGCTGCACACATTTATCTAACTTTCTGCTGTGGCTCAGGCAGACGGAGGAGCCGCCAGGGCTCTGTGACCAAAACCAGCTCCTCATCTCCTGCCCTGAGTGGATCTTGGCACAGGGGAGAATATAGGCTTTTTATTCTTGTCCTGTTGGCTGGATGAAACCCCACTGTCTACAGATCAAAGGGGCTTGATGGACTGCCAAAAATAGTAACCTATACGTAAAACATGTGCTCCATTTATAGCGATCATTTGGAAAGTTTCCTGCTACTGCAGAAATGCAGATTACATTGATTTACTGTCCAGTACTGCAAAATACTGAGAGACTTTTCAATGACTTTTTTGTATGCATTTTCAGAGATTGGGGAGATTTCTTCCTCCTTCCTTCCTTTCTCCTACAGTACATAATACATAGCCATGTGAAGTGTATCTTTCTGAGTTTTTGCACAGTTTTAGTGAAGCACATTAATAGATACTTTGAAAGATATCATCACCTGTGTTGATATCTTACCCTTTGAAAAATGAAGTGCTTCTTCTTTTGATGGAAATACCTGCAATGTTTATGGAATCATTTTATTTTACCCCTCATTCTACAGCCTTTGCATTAGCTATAGAATATGGCCTGCATATTATTTTCAGACACTTCCAAATTGTTTTGTAGCAATAGACCAATGTGTGATGCAGCAACTGCTCAGGTCGTGAGCACAGGCACCCTGAGTTTTGAGCAGATGTCTGAATCCACACTTGAGCCTACCTGTGCTGTAGACAACACCTACACTTTCCAAGCCTCATCCGTCCCAGCTATTAGCTATTTTCATCGTACCAGCGGACGGGAAAGCTACTTTCAGAGAGCTCCCAAGAAGTGAAAGACTCAAAGTCACCACGTTTTTAATACCTCAGATTCAGTTTGTTAGCAAGATGATGCTAATATACGACATTGAGCAGCATGAACTACTGTGGACACTTAGAAGTAAATAAATGGGGGAGTATAACAGTGCTTAGCCTTCTGCCTGGCCAGCACACATGGCTCTAGGCTCTGTTAACTAGAGGGCATTTGCTATCTAACTAGCTGAGCAGATGAAGCACCTATTGCTCTTCCTACAGCTTGCAAGAATGTTTGTTATTTCATGTGCATATGTTGTGAAAGGAGCAAATTTACTGAAAAGTTCACCAGTGCAAAGCAAAATAAAAGCTCAAGAAGTGGGAAATGGCAGTGGCCTGCAACACTTCAGCCAATTTACAAAGAGTTCTCCTCTCTAGCAGATGATAAAGAAGACACACTTGGCCTCTGCTTCATAAGTTATACTGAGGAAGGATGTGAAAGTTTTCTCTGCAGTAAGTTACGTTTTTAATAATGATCAGAAATGACTCTTACCACTTCCTGATTTTACTTTCCTAAATCCTTTTCTTCCAGACACTAGCTGCTAACTAATAGGCACCATAAGAGTTAATTATTCTATCTCTGGATACTATTAAATTCACCCCAATTCACTCCTCTGCTTCCCGTCTGTTATCCTCCTAAGGATCAAAGCTCAATATAACTATTTTAGGCCAAGAGTTCAAAACGCTACCATTCATATTATAACTTAAGAGGAAAGCATAGGTTACTTTTCCTCCTAATAAATCATATCTTTTTGAATCACGTTATTTATTTTTTTTCACTGAAGAATTAATGCAGTTTTTCCTATTTTATAGTACCAGGAATCTAAGGTCCGACATTTTATCGCTCTGCTTTCATGCATCCATTGTAAATCAATCATTTGAGGCAGAAAAAATAAAAATATAATCTAAAAATACTGAATAAGGAAAATGTAGATGCCTTAAGAAAGAAGCAAGAGTTTAGAATGCTGTTACAAAGGAAGCCTTGTCTCAGTCATTTTCCCTTTGCTTGTGAATTACAAAGACATTTTTCTCTCTGGTCTGTGCTGAATTCTTAGCAAGTGTTCCTAATAGCCACTCCATTTGCAACCTGAAGATTTTGCATGGATGGGGTTGTTTTAATTAGCTTTTAAATGTGATATCCGCAGCAATGGCTTTCAGAAGTTTCATAAGTTTCTGCCTTCTCATCCAAAACGTGTCGGCAGAGTGTTGGATTTTATCCTGAAATCATTTCGATCTAAATGGCGAACCAATCTGTCCTCCACATTGCGATTCCCTAACGCATTCCATATTGTGCTTAGAGCAGGACCATCCATTAGAGAAGAAAAACGCTATGTCAGTGTTGGGAGCGCCCCGCGCCCGCCTCATGTGCGTCTCGCGACGCGATGGCGACAGCGGCGGCTCCCTCTGGTGGCCGCTCCGCGCGCCACGCGGGGCCTGGGCCGCGGTGCCGGAGGCTCCCTGAGCTGCGTCTGTGCTCGCTGGTTTTTGCCTATTGAGCCCCTTCCGAACGGGCCGCTGTCACACACTCGCTTTTGCGAAGGATCAGCTGCATCTCTCAGGGGCTAGGTGGGAAAAACGCCCGGGACTCGCCCGATGTGACACTGCTGCAGCCAAGCGAAGGTGGCAGGGGGGAAAGAAAAACTCTCTATTGGCTTGCAGTCTGGCATCATGAGGAGACTGTAGTTATATTTCCCCCCAATAAAGGGAGTAAAGTCAAGGTAAAAGGGCTTGGAGGTTGAGTCTATGTAACAAACCCAGGTGCTTACTTTTATTTTAATCTTTCCAGCCTATGCATTTTAAGTCTGGGCACTATGCTTGCATGCATGCAGTGTGCCAATCTTCATATCAGGACTATGAATACATCCTCAGAAACAGGGCATTGACATATGTGTTAATTGAAAGATCAGAAATTTCTAATAATTATATTTTACTTGCAAAGTATTTACCCATTTACTTCTGAACTTATGTTGTTTATAAAACAACTTAGAATAGTTTTCTTCTCGGCTCATAGAAAACATCCTCAGATGGAAGGCAAACACTGTGCAGGAATAAACACGTGCTTTTGAAGTCGTGCTATGAAACTAAGCAGACTGACTGGCACTGGAGCTGGCTCAAGGAATGAAGCGTTCGCCTGCACCCGCGTCCCAACCCTCCCAGTGCCACCTGCACCATCAGGCTGGGCCTTTCCCTCTCTTCCCTCAGGACCTTTAGGGCAAACAGCTCTGCTCAGCTGTACTGCATGGAGCTCCGCTCCATCTGCACTTCCTTCCCCATGGTGTTGCATTCTCAAGGCGTAGTGCAGCCTGAGGGGAGAGGGGAGAGGAGATGACGGGAGAAGGGAGCAACCCAGGCCAGCTGTGTGCGCTCTGGCAGCTCGTTTCAGCAACGGCCGCCTGGCTGCAGAGGTAGGCTACTAAAGGCTATATCATAAGGTAGAGATGTGAACCTATAGATATATAATGTTCCTTCCACAAGCTGTATGTTCCATCTTTACCGAGTGATTCATTCCTCTGTAGTGAAAATTGCCCCACTCTGAGCTTTCTTGTTCTTTTTTCTTTCTGAAGAACAGCCAAAACAAAAGACAGAAGAAATTATCCTCCAGTCTGTGCTGAAAGAATCTTTCTTGGAAAAGTGCAAAGCCATGGTATACCATTGGGGTCAGCTCTTCAAAAGGTCTGAAACTTTGCCATAGCCTCTACAGCTGCTGCAGAAATTCATTTGATACAGCTCTGTGTTCCTTCTATGGTTAGTTCACAGTTATTTGGTGTGGGACCTATCCCATCTGTGGGCAAAAAGGCTGAAAATATGGAGATACCTGAATCCAGAAATGGAATAACTGTATTTGCACCATCCATATTTCCTAGTTCAGTTCCTAGGATTAAACCATTGTCTTTTATTTTCTCTAGGAAACTGGAAAGAATTCATTCAACATATCAGTTTATCCTTAAGCTGAACGTATATTTAATTTGAGAGAATATGAAAATCAATATACTGATAGTTGTTTATTAAGTATTGAGCATTTTAAAGTTCAACAGCTTTCAAAGTTGTTGTGTAAAATGGTCATGTTTCAGTTTGGAAGTTTGGATAACATTAGTGTGTCATGGACATTAAAATATTTGGCTGAGGAAACCCCAAACTGAGAGACATGCACCAGTATAGTAAATCCTAAAAATACAGGTGATGCACTAGGAGCCCTCAATGCTTATTCCTCCAGTGTGTTGTATTTTATATGTTGCATGATAGCTGTTAGGGATTCTTGAAGAATTGCTTTGTGATTGCACTCTCACAGGATGTCCTTTTGTTTTTCCAAGGAATATTTCCCAGTGTTTCTCTTTTCCATCAGATGTCTTCAGCACGACCACAGGAAGACATTATTTCCCCCTTACTATACAGGGATATGCAAAAACATCGGACCTGTGCCATGCTGTTAAACCAACAATTCTTCAGTAATTTATTTCTTTCTCTTGTTTCTCTCTTTCCAGTGGAAATACCTGATCCAAACCTGACTGAAATGACTGCAGACGTTTTTGTTGACTTACTGGGCTTTGGTTCAGGCTCTGTCTGTGATTCAAGAGAATGAGCCGTGCCGGATGAGGGTGTAATTCCATCAAGGAGTTCTGGTGACCTCATAAACCATGAGAGCTGGCATGGGCTTTAATGGGGACCACGTGATTAAATTCCCATGCATCATTTTGAAAATGTAGGGCTTCATTTGATATTGTAGAGGGACACCAGACCTACCATGTCAAATTGTTTCTCTTTCTTCTACAGGAGCCACTTGCTTTATGTTACAGTCAGTCCTTTTTGGTAGCAAATGAAATATGCCATTCTGGAAAATGAGTATTTTCTCTGGCAAAATGAACTCGAGAAGTGTGTTTCATAGAAAAGCACATATTTGGGTTATATTCTTTTAAATAAACTTTCTAAAAAGATGGCTATAAATTCAAGGAAAGGTGTGGTTTCTGTAGTTTCAGCTTTGCTAGGTTTTAGGCATGAGGCATTTTTTAAAAAAATAATGTGTTCATCAACTGGAAGATGTAAGGAATGGAATTGTTTTTGATTCATTAAATATTAGACTATATTAACTGCATTTAAAATTAAACTAGGTGAGTTGGCTCAAATTGTTCATGTTTATTTACCTTAGTTAAAAATTACCTTAACTGAAGCAGCTGACCTGAATTCAGTATACCAGTTTATATTTTTGTTGTTTTGAAATTCCAGGGGTTGAATAATATTTACCTGAAGCTTCATTTTGTTCAATTAGTTCTGCTATCCTTGTCAGGATCCTGCAGACTTTTCCCTGTCTTCCCTCAGCCTAGATACTGCCTCTTGAAATCAGTAGTAATCAGAATTTAGCCCTTGTGAACACCTATAAAACGCTGTCTGTTAGCAGTTGAAAAATAGGATCCAGCAGCGTGGCTGTGGTTCAGGCAAATGTGGTAATAGAGACATAACCGAAGTTTGTCAGCTTAGCCCTTTTATCCTGTTTCACATGAGTATGCAGAAAGGAAACGCTCACAAAATCACCCATTCTGATGAGTGTTTATCAGGAAAGGCTCTATACTTCATTCTGAGAGTACAACTCCGAGAACTCTGAGAAATGGTTAATCTCTATTTTCCCTTTTATATTGTAACTTATCTTATTGCTGTGTTGTAAATATCTCTCTGTAAATATCGGTAGTTTTGTGGCATGGCTAGATAATATTCCTGCATTAAATACTAGGATGTGTCCTTCATTATTTAGTTTCAGGCCACAAATCATCTTGAGATTGAAGGGTGAAAGAGGAAATCTTCTAGATAGATTATTCAAAAACTGCTTCTCCTGCCTTAATGGGAAGAACTCGGGAAGAACTCTGGAATAACTTCTGGGATAATGCTATGCATCCTTGTTCTTTGGGCCGTACCGTGCTGAAAAGTCCATGCTCTTGACCCTGTGCAGGCCTCAATGCTGTGCAGCAATATCCTGGGCTATGGAGCCAGGTAGAATAATTGCACATTTTTGATGCAGATTGAAAAGTATCACAGAAATGCAGATGCCAGCACATGAGAAGGTTTGGTCTGTGGTGATAATGCAGCAGTTAACACGCTGCACGCAGGTTTTATACAACAAGCTCTTTCTTAACGGTGCTGTTGAAATTATTCCATTTGTAATCTCAAAGCTGAGATATATAATAAATTACAGGCATATGAAGGCTGTAATAGCCTTGGGATGCAAGCCGTATTGTAGTAGGTTAGATAGTTTGCACAGGAGGAGGTTCCCTAAGGCTTGCTGAATAAATAGAGGGATCTTCTCTATGCTCCATGGAAAAATGATGTATGTTTTTGGTTTGTTTGCACTACTTTCTCCACATGAAACGTGTGTTTGGTCCAACAATTCTGTGGTTTCCTCACTTTGTGATAATAATTAACACCCTCACTGAAGTCTGAGCAGTGATGACATTTGTTTAGGGGCCTGACTCCGATTTTTGTTGCTGTTTTGCCTTATGTCACTTTCAATATGCAATTGAAAGCATTATGGAAAATCTGAAGGTTCAGGGATGGTTGCCTTTGGGTATTACTGACCACTCACTAAGTGTTTCACACAACACATCCATCATCCCTGGAGCTGCGCACAACCCTGCCAGCCTTCTGGAGCTGCACTGACAGTGGCAAGCTGAACTAAAAGCTTTAAATGCAACACAGCTTTCATTGCGACAGCCCTGGAAACATTTCCTCTTTCTTGAAGAAACAGAGAAACTGATATAATTAATACAAAAGTAAATTCATTGCAAGATCATTGCTTTTTAGGAGGTAAATGGGTTAGAAGAAGATAAAAAATGAAATAAAACAACAATAACAACAACAAAAACCCGGTATCATAAGCCTTGCCTTAAGAATTCTGTAAGCTTCAGGTAAAATTTCTTTCAAGAAAGATAACAATGGTTCTCTACTCCCCTCTATAATCTTGTAAAAAAAATGAATAGTTTTGGAGTAGATGTACATATTCTGAACTTCCTTTCTGGATAGATAACAAAGAAATCCTGTCTTGTTTGTGATTGTAGCAGAATCCTAGGTGGCTCTGTATAAGAAAGACAGGTAGCTACCAGGGCCATGCAAGCATCTTTCCCTTTCTTTTTGTCTTTTTTTTTTACCCATAATAACATTTTTCAATATGCTATCCCAAGAATGCTCCCTATTCTTTCAAAGTAAAGTGAAATGTCAAATCAGCAGAGAATTAAAATGTATTTAGAAAAAAACAACTAAAAGGGCATCTGATGTTTTACAGACATTCCAACACCTTCAGGAAATTTGAACTCACACCAAAGGGTCTGATATTCATTTGAATCTCCATCTGTGCTGAAGCACATGTGTGCACACAACACACATTGAACCACTACAGTGGAAAAAAAAATCCCTGCTCTTAAATTATAGCAGCTCTCTACAATTCTTCTGTAACCACAAAGGCTTGGGTAGTTTTGACACGTTGCAGTGGCTTCGGGTGATCTGATCACAGAGCTCCGTTTTGTTACAGAAATCCCCTTGCTGAAAGGTATGGAGATGCTGGAGGAGAAGGGTGGGGAGCTGCAAGCTCGCAGCATCGGGACAGTTTGGGGTGGAGAGGACGGGCTTGAGAAGCTGAAGTGACAGCAGACACCCTGCAGCCAGTTAGCCCTGGAAACATTGCAGTTTTAGTTCCCTCAGCAGAAACCCCCATGCTTGCAGCAAGAGATATAATCATTAGTCCTCAATGGGAATATGACCTTTCCTTTTAAGTGTCTGTATGATGCTTTTGATCCTTTTGCATCTCTCTAAGGGATAGATTAAATATGTGGCACAATGTCTACCCCTGAGTGAAGATTAAGCCTGGCTCTTGGAAGCAGAACTATACTGCCTAACCCATCATTTATCACATTCCCTGTGGACCTGTTCCCCATTTTTCTTTTCTCCCATTTTCTTTTAGAAAATCCTCTTCTCTGGGGTTTAAATTTCATCTCAGCAGTATTGGCCTTGACTCCACCGTAGTTACTTTTGATTTAACACTTAAACAGGTCTGATGTCTCTGATAGCTTGTTAAACATCATTGTGACTATTTTGGGACTCAGCTTTAGTTCAATCCATCCTCCTCTTAGCACATTTTTGAGCATGCATTTTAATAATAAATATCCTTAAAATGATTTATAGGTCTGTATCACCCTGTATTTCAGTGGAATTCCCTAAGGATATACCTTGCCTTGCAATATTTGTATTCTGATTTAATGAAGCAGTGAAGCATGTGATTACTTTCAGGACCTGTGTAAATCCCATTAACTTCAATTAAACTCAAGAACATACTTTAGTGCTTCATTAAACAGAGATGCTTAAGGCTAACATGAGCATAAATGTTTTTGCTGAATCAAGTTTTTGTATTTAATCCATTTTTGTTCCTGTTTCGCTTCTACTCTGTCTGATGATGTAATCATTTTGGTTGAGTAGTATCCTTTTACACTGCTTCCAAGTTAGAAGTTACAGTGGGCCTGAAGGTCTCATTCAGGGAAGGATAAAATTAATCCATTCTGCAGCTGTGAACCAGAGAAGTCCCAGCAAGCTTCCCAGTAAAATGAAAAAGTGATGGTATGCCATGCTGGCTCATAAAAATGTAATTTAAGCACTGCCCTCTCAATAAAAATATCACATTTAGGACACAGTAATCCCCTTCTGAACCTTATCTTACTTTTCAACAGCTCTTTGGACTCTTACAATTGATGCACTTTGAATTTCCTGTTGGTCAGGTAGCACGACTTTCTGCATTTCCCTCCTACAACCACAGCTTTGCGCTTCATTCTAACCAGGCAACACCCAGACACAGGCAGAGAACTGAATCTGTGGTTGAAAGAACAGCCGGTGTAGGAGCTTTTAGGCACTTAGTTGGCAGTCTTCAGAACTACTAGAGCTCAGCACTGTGGCCTTTACACATATTGCACCAGAAAGAATAAAACTTCAAAAATGCTTTTGAGTTGTTTTCTCAAGACTTTTGGCAGAACTTTCGCCTTCTTCTCATACTTTTCCCTTTTTAATGAGCTCCTGATTTATGGCAAGAAATCACCAGACACCTAGGTTCACTGGGCTTATTAAAATAGACAATTCTTTGGTGTTAGGAAATCATCATAGGAACATACATTTTTCCATACTAGTTTGAATCATTTTTAGTATTAAAGTCTCCCATTCCTCCTCCCAACTAGCTCTGGAGGTTATATTTCAGTACAAGGCAAAAATAATCCTTTTCAGTGCTTAGCCCAATAAAGCCAGTATTTGCATTGGGGGCAGAAGGATGATTCCTTTCGTGTCCCCACAGCATTCCACATTCTATCTACATCAAAATATTTAGTTACTCTGCCTTAGTGTGTACAGCATAGCTAATCTTCAAAATAGAAGTCATATTTTCAGCTTCCATATCTGAATTGCACTGGTGATTTATATGCTTACAGTCCATTTTCACAATGTCTTTCCTGGCTGTCTTGTATCTTTCCCCTGTGGATTGCTGGGCTTTAAAATCATTACAGTAAGGACAGGCAATCAGTCTTCTTTAGATATGTATTGGATTTTCCCAGTGCCTGAGCCTATAGAACGTGCCAATATCCTGTGGTTCTGGCAGGGAAACCTCAGGAAAGCATGGAGTTTTGGTTTGGATAACAGCAGAGCTGGTTGGAGCTTTTTAAGCAAAGTGTTCCTTTATATTGTTCTTTTCATCAGATAATGCTGGAAATATATGAACAAGTTTTAAAATGAGTTTTGGAAGGCAGGGATATTTTTTTTCTGCTCAAAAACACAGATCCATATGTTAGTTTCAGGTCCTCAGTTTGGAAGCAGACTCAGTGCAAACTGCAGCTCTGCTTCTTTCAGATAAGGCCTTACCAGGCACCCCAAGGGTCTCTCCAATCCAGCAGCCTTCCTCTAGCAGTAGTCAACAGTGAATACTTAGGGACTATTTTTTCATTAAGTGCAAGCGTATAGTGCAATTCTCCATCCTAATGCAATTTGCAGTCAGTCATGTGCCATTTATCTGTGTAATCAATTGTCCTTGACAATTTTTCCATATTTCCAATCTGTATTTCCTCATATTTAAAATAGAATAGAAGTGCAAATTATAAATCATAATAAATACAAAACCATAGCATTTGCAACATCCTGTAAAAAGGATTCATTCAGCTTGCGGGTGTCTTACATGAAGTGTCTTGGAAGTAAAACTCCTCCTTACTCTGTTATGAACTGGTCAACCACTACTTTTATTTGATATGCTCTAGTTCTTGTACTAGAAGAATTCATGAACAGTTATTCCTGTTCAACTTCTTCTTGCCTCCTAGTTCTTTAATAAATCTTTATCACCACTCATGGTCTATTTTCCAGATAGCACAATGATGATCTGCTCAACTCTTATGTAGAAACCATTGCACACCTTTTTCCTTCACTGAGTTGTATGTGAAACAATTCCAGTTCAGACTCTTATATGCCAAATACTCATGGTCTAACCACAGGTTCCTGGCTTTTTTAGGAAGGGGGAATAAACAGTTAAATATTGACCAAAGCAAGGCTTGCCATATGGTTTCAGAAAAGGTGAATGCTTTAGCCACAAAGTATATAAGAAATATCTTTATCCTAGTTCTTCAATGGATATTTTTAACAGGAAAAAAAGAGAATTATTTAGCATTCCAGAAAGAAAGTTGGAGAAGAAAGTCTGAGATCAGCTGTGTAGCTGAGACTGTTTGAGATCAACTCAAATCAAGGCCTGAAAGCAGAAATCAGAAGACTTCCTGAATCATCATGCTATTTTCATGCGTGGGTTGGGAGGTGAGGCTTTAGTTTTCTTTGAAAAAACTTTTTTTTCATTTCAGTACAGAACTGAGTGGAAAAGGGGAGAAGAAAAGGTATATCATATGGGCAAAATAACCCTCTCTAAATGAGAACCTACAAGGGGAGGTGCAACAACATCACACAGATTTTATGTTCTGGAACTCTCTTGGGTGTCCTTTAGTGTCCTGAACAAATGTGGTAAGTGTCCTTTGAGAAACATTAGGCTACTGGGGACACCTGTCTAGGGCTAGCAAATAAGAAAGACTTATGTCTTTCTGGAAGGACAGCTAGTGAGCTGACAAGATATCTTCAGGCATTTCAAGTGGCACAAGACACCCATGTTTGGCAAACTAATTTCACAATTCAATTGTGAAGAAATTTACAATTCTTTTATTCTTCCATTCTAGTACTAGTTGTCTATACCCTTAGGATTTCTTTTAATTTAGAGCAGTGGAAAAGTAGAACAGAAAATCTAGGCACATCACCCGCTTTGGTTAGATGTAAACAATCATAGAATCACAAAAACCTTAAGGTTGGAAGGGACCTCTAGAGGTCATCTAGTCCAAGCTACCTGCACACCTGGTCACCTAAAGCATGTGAAGAGAAGATCTCCAGAGAAGAAAACTCCACATCTTCTCTTGGCAGCCTGTTCCAGTGCTCACTGTTAATATACTTTTCCTTAAGTTCCTGGGGAACTTCTGCTGCTTGGTGGCCATTTCTTCTAGTTCTATCATTGGCCACCACTGACAGAAGGATTAGAAAAATAGAAAGATAGAAGGATAAAGGATTTGCACAAAATCTTATTTCCTAGGGAAAATGTAAATAATAGATAACAAACATTCTAGTTGATTTACATTATCTAAATCCACTTCCCCATTCAGTTCCACCTAGTTCCTCATTCTGTGCCACCTAGAACAATCTTCTGTATTTCTTCTCAAGGCTTTTCTCTTGATCTTTTCCTTAAATACTTCTGTTTCCTTCTGTGTTTCAATGTCTTTTCATCATACTGCTTGTTAGTCATTCAGCACTGCATTTGACTCAAGGAGTCCCCAGGCCATTTGACTACACAGATCTCTGGCAGACTATTAGTGACAATTTTTAATACTTCCCATCATCTAGGATTTAACTAGAAACCCAGAGAATACAGAGACAGAGAATATACAAGGCTTAGTAACTGCTGGAGAGCACAGGGACATGGGCATCTAAGCAATCCAATGGGATACTCAGAGAGCATTTGAAATTAAAAAAAAAAAGCCTATCAAAATGAAGAATTCATTTCAAGATGCACATGAATTTTGTGAGATGATTGGACCAGAATTATATTCTCTCACCTTATCTGGTCATAGAATCATAGAGCTATAAAATCATATTGGTTTGAAGAGTCCTCCAGATATATCTCTTCCAATCTCCTCTTCATAGCAAGTCAGTTAAAGTAGGCTGTCCAGGGTTTTGTCTAGGAAGAATTCTGTGTACTGCCAAGGACAGAGACTCCATGACTCAGGGAAACCACTCCCATAGCACTTTTTAAATATTTTGCCTTATATCTAGTCAGAATTTCCTGTGTTTCAACCTGGACTGTTACCTCTGGTCCATTCCCGATGCAAGTCTGAGAATATGTGTACAACTAACACACTGTTACAGTGTTCTGTAAGAAAGAAAGAGTTTACCAATTTGGATACTTGTGATTTTCCAGGGTAATTCTTTTATCTTTATTCTGAAAGCAAAAATGAATTTTGAGTGATCCTTTATTATGCAATTAGACCTGCATCAACTCATACAATTATCTTTTGAACTTTAGCTTTTGAGAAAGGATACATATTGCAGATTGATTTGCTTTTAGGGAATGCACATTTTTTAAAAAATTAATAAAGCCTGACTCCTTGGAATTGTATTCTAGGTTCCCTTAACCCCTTGCAAGTCTTTGAGGAGAGCTGACAGACAGGATGGAAACACTACTGATCTCCCAAAGGCATTGTTTGATAGTTAGTAAAGACCTTTGATCATTCTCATGAGGTAGTTTTAGAAAAGTAAGGAGAGTTTAAATATATATAGGGCATTCCACATCTCTCCTTACTGGGGAGAATGGTCCTTTTCCTGTAGATTTGTGTAGATTTTGTGTAGATTTGATGTATTTTAACAGATGGAATTACAGACTACCAGGTGATAGGGTGGTTTCTGGTGGCTCTGTTTCCAAGAGTCTAAGAGTTTCCAATACAGAAGGAGTGCCCAAATTTCTGACACAAATCCTGACACTACCCTCAGTTTTAAGCACCAGTGATGTTCAATTTATTCTCACTTTGCTGTCATTTCAAGTAGGATTTTCTTCTTAAAGGTCTTATGTCCTCCCTCTCTGTGACTAATAATTGTTGACTTGTCTACATTGCTAGAACAGGAACAAGAGATATTAGAATATGTGAAGAGAGTTAATAGAAGAGAATCTGAACAACTGTAGATTCGACTTCAGGAAATATCATCCCAACAGACAAATGTGGCAATAAGCATCTGATTATCTAGTCCTTAGAGATCTGGAAATAACATGCACACTAGTAAGAGACCACAAGGTCTAAGTTTAAGGACTGGACCTCATCCCATCAGAAGTATTCAGAAGCACTATTCTTATTTTTGGATCTAAATTCAATAAACTACAAACAGCTTCTCTTACTGAAATACCTTTGAGTATTTGCCTCCTGTTCCATAATAGATATTTAGACTGTCAGAACGTTGTGTGGAGTATGATCCCTCATCCAGGATTCAGAATAGTAAAAAAACTTACCAAGGAACCATCTAAAACCAAAAGGTAGACAATGAATTTTCCCAGAGTAATTGTCTGGAAGGTACTAATTTCCAAAAGGTAGACATATGTCTCCAAACCTTTTTCAGTGATCCGAGTAGAGCTTACTCTATCCTCTGTTATTTTGAATCATTCTAGGGGATGAGCAGAGGACAGCTTTGTCCCCTTTTTTAAAATTAGTAAGAACTGTACCAATATGCATCAAATAATTCCTTCTCCTCTTCCCAGAGAAGTAAAGAAGACTGATATTTTAAACTTCTCATCCCTCCTGCAATGTAGAGAAAGAAACCTCCATCTTTTCCATTTGTTTTCTTGAAGAGAGTACCTTTTACTACATCATTAGGGAGATACGTCTTGCCAGTCCTGTACTAGGAGAACCAGCTGGATTATCTCAGGAGATTTAGTCATATCCATGTGACATACCTGTAACACTTATCTGTGTGACAGAGTGCAGCTAAGAGAGGCAGCCAACGGATGTTGCAGAATGGTGTACAGAAGGAGCCAGGAATTCTGCTGAGGGCACTGCACATGCGCTCTGCAATGCCGGTGATACACCACACTGACCATGTGTCTGGACGGAGGACAGTCTCCAACAGCACCTAAAGCAATTTTCCTCAGCACATCGGAGGGCTCAATTCAAACTGAGCACCTGAGCAAGGATGTATCTCTGCAGATCTGGGACTCTAGGGAGGGCTAAGGCCTCTCACAGACACTAGGGTCAGTTGTCCTTGGCTATAGCAGGTATGTGCTGGAGGAGGATGTTTGCTCCCAAGTAAAGCATCTGCAGCAAA
>JAUBOD010001092.1:804051-815924 GCA_032353885.1 Nothura maculosa
AGGGTCAGTTGTCCTTGGCTATAGCAGGTATGTGCTGGAGGAGGATGTTTGCTCCCAAGTAAAGCATCTGCAGCAAACTACAGTCAGAGATGGCAAAAAGGAGATTAATTTATTGAGCAGGGAAATGGAGGTCCCTTTGAGGGAAAGGCTACAAGATTTTGACTTCTGACACCAGATGGATAATTCCTGCTCTGTTTGCCTATCTGTTGCTATAAAAGAGGTTCAGTGCACTTGGTTACAGATGAGAACTGTATAGATATATCCCATATAGATGAGAACTATAGATGGGTTAGGAACTATATTCAAAGCAACATCTGCACTGACTGAATCTGAGTCAAGAAATAGCAAGAGGACTGGGAAACTCCCTGCTCTGGGGAATGTAGGCTCTTCTCTTGACTTAGGGAAGTTTGCTGCTTGCTTGATGCTTAAGTCTGGCATGTTGTGGTTTAGTCTGGAGAAAGGGGAAGGGAGGGAAAGGGAATGGAAGGGGAAGGACCCTGCTTTGAGCAGTGGAGTTGGACTATGTGATCTTTACAGGCCACTTTTAACCTCCTCAATTCTGTTCTTTGAGGTAGTGGTTGGTCATGAAAATGTATCCAAACCAAAGTGAGATAAATTTGTCAGGAAGAGTGCTACATTATGAGCTCCTGGTATCCAGACTAGTTCATTAAGAGGTAGCTGAGATGCACAGGACCTGTATGTTGCTGCACACACATATTATTATGTAAAAAACATTTAGTATCTGGATTAAGATGAGGATTAGGCAGTCTGGCCAGGGCAGTTCTAGGTATGAGCAGATGGGGCATTCGACACACAGAAAGTTTGAATATTGAACACCAAAGGATCTAGGGTATCTTGGCATCACCTCTGTTAGGTATAAACCAGGCCTTTTTGGATGATTTTTCTGACTTCTGACTTACTGATTTTTTTTTGTAATTCTTGTTTTAAGTGCCCAAATTGTTTACTGTTTTCAATCCTCAGGACTAACCAGGCACAACCAAGAAGGGATGGAAGTTATCCAAAGCTACCTCCAAGAGAGAAAAGGAAAAAGGACTTTTTGATTGTCTTTTTGCACATTCCTACCTTTGAGGCCGTTGCTGTTGATCTGTGCCAGCAGCCCTGCATTCTTAATTTGAATATGTATGTAAAATGGATGACCCTCACCTTCGCACAGCTGTGCAACCATTATAACCTTATAACTTCAAATAATGTCTTACAGCTGGGACACAGGACTGAAATAATACATGTGGTTACTTACTTCTTTATATATGGTATCCTTCAGTTGTAGTATGTGCCTGCTGTTCCTCAGCAGGGCAAATACTGACATACAGTATTTTGCTCCCTTTAGCTCTTAAACTTCCCTTTTAACCAGATGTAGCAAACTCTTTCCTAAGATATTCTGTCTCTACTGCTCTATATGTTGACACCAATGGACTTGTGAGTGAGTAGGCCTGTCAGCAGTGGATATATTTCCCCTCCATTGTCACTGGAATAATGACATCTCTTGCTTCATATGGTTTTGTGTCCTACAGCTCAATAATCCAGTGCAGACCTCAGTGTCTGCCTGCAAGACATCAGCCTATAATGGGCCTCAGAAGCCTAAACAAAAGAATTTTAGGATAAGAATGTGTCCTGCATTCTCTGTATTCTGCAGGCTAGAGGGCAAAATTGCTATCCTCCTTCATTTCTGCTTAGAGTCAGATTTGTTCCCCATACCTGCATGATGAGATTCCATTAAACCACATAATGCATGCATATTAAACAACATAATACATATTTATTTAAAAATGAGATTTTATTTGCTATTTTTTTCTTTTTTCTTTTAAGAGAAGATTATAAAGCTTCTAGAAGAAAACATGCTGAGTATGGCTTTCAGCTGCCACGTTCTTAGATAGAGCCAAGTGCCTTGAAAGTGCAGGTATGTTGACATCTGGGTTTTATTTCTGGACCATCTTTAATAAAGATGCAACAACGGTAAAGCAAAACACAACACAACATGATAATATATGGCACATAATAAAGAATTGCCATGAGTACACAGGGGGCTCAATTTTGCTTTCACTCTATCTCTGTGAAACTCCATTGTTCAAGACTAAATCTTTCTGATTGTCAAATTTCCTTGTGGTTCAAAAGGAGACATTTTCCAGAATAATGAGGTCACTGGTTCCCGTTTGCCGTTCCACAATATTCTGTTTATTCCTAGAATCCCTGTTCTTTCAGCAATAGCTGATGCTCTCTATAGCTGTTACTCCTGGGGGAACTGAGATTTTAAACATTCATTAAAAAGTGAATTGCTATTGTTGACAAAATACAGATGGCCAAGCATGAACTAGTGACACCTAGGAATATGCTTCCAATGCTGTGCACGGCGATTTGACCATGGAAATGCTCTGGTTGCATACAGCGAGCCAGTGTTTTACTTGTTACCAGATTGCCCATTACATGTTCATATTCCTCTTCCTAAATAGAGTGCAAGCTGCTAAAGCAATTTCTTTAAAAAATGAGCTGAACTTCTTTCTGCTTTTCCGAGAAGATAAGCTCTTTCACAGCAAAACTATTAATGGACAGTGCTTCTAAAAAGCTAACCTCTCCAAATAATTATTCCTCGTCAAAGCCCTGCTCCAAGGCTGCGGCAACATGACACTGGATTGCTCCCAGTGGTCCTGTCTAAGCTGTGGGGTGTGCACCAAAGCCGTGTCCCCGGCCATCCGGGGGGACGTGGCCAGGCCGGAAACCGGGCTGTGGGGGTGGAAGGGAGTTACCGCGGAGTCCGGGTGCAGCTGGGGCACATGCACGGCTGCCGGAGCTGGGAAGCATGCCCGGATCCCACCGGTTAGGCAGAGCCATGGCTCTAAATCAGCCACGTATTTAAATAGCTTATTAAGCTACAGCCGACACACCGGTCTCTGTAGACTACAGTTAGATGCTTACACCAGGGTGTAGCATGCTGCATTACACTTGCATAACGATATGCAGTACATTAAATGCTGTGGAAAAAGCCCAGGAAAGACTCCAGCATTTAATGGTTTCGACTTTAGAAATACTTTGCAGTAAGCTACAACTGAGGGAAATTCAAAAATAATTAAATTAAAAGGTGAATAAAAAATCTTTGCATCTTTTTTTAGTACTTCTTGAGATGTACCTTTTGGGCAGATGGGTAGAAATTCAAGGAATTACACTGAGCTTATTTATTTGGGGCTTGAGTTTTTTGTGAGTTTGTACTTTATGCCCCTCTCCAATATGTCTTACATCCTTTTTTCCTCATCCATTATATATGCGGTAACATTTTCTTTTTTAGCATTTTTCTGCTACACTATTTTTAAAATCTTCTGGTTTTCCCTCTAATTTTCTTTATTTAACCTAGTCTGGTTCTGTTTTTTTTCCCCAACACTTCTTTTTTTTTTTCATTTTTTGTTTCACTTCCTTCTACTCTTGGTGTGGAAAAACTCCTCCTTCCCATTGTATTTCTCCAAATGATCGAAGTATCTCCCATACTATGGCATGTACATGTGTGTTTGTGCATATGTGTGTGTGTACAAGGGACAATGGAAGAGGAGACACTATGAGGCTGCCAGCAAAAATATCAAAATTGAAGGAGACAGCAGAGCAGAGGGAGTAAGAGACTGTCTTATTGAACTTGGAGAGGAATGAGGTCCACCTGGGGCTGAACCAGCCATTGGGAAGATTAAGGAAATAAAATAATTATGGAAAGTTAGTGCTGGAATTGTGAATGGGCCTGAGAGACCTGGCTGGGGCTCAGGAACAGGGAGTGGTGGCTGCTTGAACTGAATCAAGTTGCTCAAAAATGGAACAAGCACGGATATAGCAGACACGCCGAGAAATTGTACTTTTGTACTTTGACTGGATGTTTTTAGCCTCATGAATTCAAAAAGGATGCCTTCTTTTTTTTTAAAAAAAAAAGTGATTTAAGAGAATGCAAAACCAAGTCTATTTGTTGAATGTTTGGAAAGTACTAATCTGATCAAACAGCCAGCAACGAGAAAATGGAATAGCTCCTCAAATATTTGACCTTTCAAATGGGAGGTTTTTAGCATGGATGCACTGAAGCACGTGTGGGGTCAGCACAGTTAAAACAGACACAGTAGTGAGCTTAAGATTCCTATTTCTCCCTCTTTTTTCATAAAGAAGACTTAAGGTAATCTCTTTCTGAGTGAGTATTGTCTATTCCTGAGATGGATAATCCTGAAGCTAATGTTAAAATGTAAAGAACAGGACAGTAGCTTGGAAATTCATTTTTTTCACTTGATCATCCAAATGATTCCAGAGTACAGCACAATAAGACTTTAATTCTCTGACTTTTTCTCTGTAGTTGTTGTCACTTTTCCTTTGAAATTTACAAAAGTTCAAAGAAATGCACTCTATTAAACTCTCTCTAATAAATAAATGCACCACGCACCATTTATTCAAAAAAAATCTAAAAGTAGATAGCAAATGATCTAATTTAGTTCCCTAATATATTTTTCATAATATCTATGCTTGTCAAATGGATTTATTTGGCAGGATGTGTATCTGTTAATATTAAACGGGATGTGGATAAAAGTTTTGAACCGGATCTTCTCTGGCATGAATTCATGAACATTAAGTTACTTCAGGTTCTAGTTATTTGTCTAATAGGAAAAGACTTGGCTGAAATGTGGAAAAATTTGGTGGACAATATAAAAATTTCATGATGGGTGTAATTTTAGGAATCAGTATGTGCATCTGTGTATTAATATGATTACATACACAATATATGTCTATGCCTTTTTTCATATTCTTCTTAGATATATATTATTAGTTACTGTTATGATACTAGGCTAACTGAACTTATGATCTGATGTTTTATAGATTCTTCTACTCTTACAGCATATAAAAAATTGTAAAAAAGGGAATATTTTTAATCTAGTCTTATATAGTAATCTGATAAATAGGTAGTCTTTTCTGAAATGGAAGCAAATTTTATATCATGAAAAGTGGTCTGGAAAATCCCATTCCTGTATTCTAAAGCTAGAAGAATACCATCAACACTTTGTGACTGAGGGATTTGAAGAGGAGGGGTCTGCACGGAATTATTTTTTCTCTTTTACAAGAAGGAAAAAACATTAAAAAATAGCCTTATAATCAGTATATTCCATGATTTTTTTCCCTAATCATAGCTTGCATCACTGATAAAGTAAGCAAAACTGACACAATGTCAGTTTTGAGATGACACAACTCGTACCACCATTTTTTGTAGGTCATACAGTTCTTTCTAGACCAGTGCATAAAACACACTGTTTTGAAATGCTTGGAGGGGCCCACCAGATATTAACTTAAGAATTATTGGTTGTGGGTAGAAATAGGCTGAAGGCATTTCCTGCTGTGAACAACACTTGGACGTTTTCTTTTTGCAGTACTGTAGAAAACAACGGCAGAATTTATGCAGCATTCATAGACAGCAGATTTCCCCAGATGCTTCAGAAATGCTGTCAAATTAAAACGGCTCTTCAGTAGGGCTTCATATTTTGTTTTTATTGGCTGTGTAACAATAATTCAAGTGTGAATGTAAAATGGATCTTATTTATCTGCTGGTGGAAGTGTGGATATTGTGGGATAATGGCGTGATTCTTTTGTGTGTGTTTATTAGCTGTTCTAGTGGAGGTGGTATAAAGTTTCTAAATGATAGCTGCTGGAAGCACACTTAATCAGGAACTAACCAAGGATGCTATCTAGCACACATGGATGTGTGATCAGAAGAGAGAAAAACCCTACATTTTTCTTGATATATCTGGGTTTAGAATTTTTCTCAAATGCTTCTGTACCCAGCAGAGCAAATGACCCCAGGGTTTCTGGTAGGGCTTCCTCTCCAGCCCCACGTGACTTTACGTAATTGAAGAAGGGTCTAGATCACTTCATATTCAAACTTAGAGATACTGTTTTCTTGGTGCCCCTTAGGACAGGGCTACTTGGAGATGCTTTTTGCACAGGAACATGTTGGTGCTACAGTTCTGGCCCCTCTGAGTTAACGTACTCTTTTAAAAGTAAGTGATTGTTTGCTTGAAATTTTTTAAATCCTTGGATCCAAATCTGTGCAAAACTGAAAACTGTGCTCCATTCGTGTGAAATGGTGCTGAAAAGTGCTGTGATAAAATCTCTTTTAATCTAAGCTATCCCTCAACTTAAAAAAACTGTTGTAGACTTCTAAATGGATTTCTGTTACCGTTTCAAAGCACAAGATCCAGTACACTCACAAGAGAATGAGTTCTCTATGGCTGGCTGCCCATGGTAAGGATTATGTCCTTTTTCTGAATGTGTAAATATATTTTGGTAAATAGGAGGACAAATTGTACTTCAGAATATTTAATTAACTCTAGTTAATAGTATAGCTTCTCTCATCTCATGTTAATTACAGTATATAGATTATTGGATTTGGTAGAAAATTCACCAATCCCCATTCCAGTACATAACTGTATTAAAGAAAGACTCACTTTTTCACTAAGCTTAAGAAATATGCAAGTATTTTATCAATTTTAAACCATTCTACATATACATGGAGTGAGACGCTTAGCATGTAATTCAAATGGTTTAACATTTTTGATGTATTAATTCATTCTCTAGGGAAAATTAAAACAATTTACTTTGGTGTATGTCAACTTGCATTCAGCTAAGTAGAGGAATAATGTAACTGGTAATGTTAGCACCTCTTCTAAGCAGAAGCTTTTAGAAGTAGTAGTTACTAAAATTTGCTTGATTTGGAGGATTAACATGGATTTAGATATGGTTGGTCTTAAACTTGGAAATAACAGAACCTTTTATTTTCAAAGCACAAGGACAGAGATGTATTTTCTTAAATATATTGTAACAATGAAATCAAGCCCACTCAATAAAGCACTTGCATGTCCTGGAGTTCGCAAGGCTGCAGCCTCAACACAAGACCCTTTAGCGAAGCAGAAAGATTTCCACTGTTTTGAAAGACTTTGCATTGGGACCCTATGCAGCCTCAAGCAGGATCTACTTTAGTATTTGAAAATGTAGTAGGGAATGAAGTCTGATTTGCTGGATATTTTTAAAGAGTTAATGAACTGACATATGTTTATACTTACAACTGATAATCTTTCTCTGGAAAACCTGTCCAGCTTTTTAAGAGTACAAAATTGGCATCCTATATGACTTAAATGGGATTTGAAAATGGCATTTGGATAAAAATCAAAAAAATATATCCTACTGGTTATATTTTAACGTTTTATTTTGTTTGATAAGAATGAAAAGACCAGGGATTTGCCAGTTCTGGTACCTGGCATGTAAAAGATGAAATTCCTGACTGTAAATTAGACAGATTAAGCTATTCTTTCAAAGACCCTTGATGGAGAAAAGGATATATTTAAAATCCAATAAAATTCAGACCTCCTTCAAATGGCTTAAAATGAGGTCCAGAATGCTTGCTAAGTAGGAAATCCACTGTTTTTGATTTAATAAAAAAGAACATTTTTATGGTCTAATTAAAAAAAAAGTCATTTTATTCACCTTGCAGAAATAAATATGAAACCATATGGAAAAACATATTTCCACAAATGTACACTGATTCAAGATGAATTAACTCTAATCTCTATTTAGTACTCAGATGACAGCGAACTTCTTAAATGGCTCTACAATTATTAAAGAAAATGATTTCAACTACTGCATCGTATCTCCTAAGCAGATCACTGAATATATGCCTTAATAATTTTTATAAGGTAGAGGTGTCGTAAGTAGGGATGAGGTGTTTTTATATTGCAAAGTTGCATATATTATTGGCTGTGCTGGTACAAAAGCACAAAAGAGCTTTTGTTATACTCTCAGTAGAGCTATTTATACATTGTGACTTACTGTGTCCAAGGACTGCTTCCTGCTTCCGTTAAAAAGTAGTCCCTCCAAATAAAATAAAAGCCATAAACCCTGACATTACTCAAGTCCTGTCTATTGAAACAACAACAGAATAAAATCACACATGATTTTGCATTGCTTTTATAGAATATGCTCTCATGAGTCTGCTTAAATACAGTTCCAGATGAAGTATACGGTGAAAATGGTGCCTTCCATACCTGAAGAAGCAGAAACATCGTTCTATAATTCACTTTGAAACAGAGCGAGCAATCAGGTTCATCTGAAGCCAGGCAGTGCTGAGGCTGGGAAGGGATGCCTGGCTCTGGCCGCTGGGCAGACTGCAAGGTCTCCAGGCTGAAGCTGCTCTTCAGTTTGCACTTTGTAGGGGGACATCTGGCATGTGTTTTGGTCTTCCTGAAGGACTAACGCAATCATGCAGTTTTAACAATAGCTGTCCCTCGTCCTCCTTCTGTTTGTGGTCCTCATCACTATGATCAACCAAGCTGGTTAGGCAGGTGGTGCAAATTAAAACAGCTCTTCTAATATCATGAAGTCAATGTTAGCTTCCTAATAATTCTTTTGCCAACCCAGCTGTGTCAAATCACTTGCATTTTCTCCTTAGCCTTTTTGTTGCCTTTTTGTATTTGACATGAGAAAGTTTTTCATCATGTCTGGCAATGTACCTGGCAAAATGGGCTTGTGCCAGTGAAAGGAGAGCTTCCTTGTGGGGAAGAAACTCTCTAGGGAGTTTCCAGTACAGCACGGAGCTGTAGCTGGGGATGATGCTTTCCACTGGTCTTGGGGCATCACACATCATTTTGTATTGCTTTTACAGAATATGCTCTCTTGAGTTCACTTAAGTACCAGGTGAGCATGTTGAACCATGTAGTAAGTAGCACTGCAAGGCACTGGGAAGACCTGAAATGTGTCCTCACTCACAGGGCCATTCCGGGCAAAACCAGAGCAGGAGTCTGCCTTGTGGCACAGATTTGATGGAGCTACTGTGTTTTATTTAACTCCGGAGACCAGTGTGACTAGGAGCAAGTGGCTTACAGCTGGCTCTGCCAGCTAAGATTTTCCTCTAAAAAAAGTGGGCCTCCCACTTGCATCCTATTCCAGACAGCGCTGGGGAGAGGAGCCAGTTGGTTTCACTCTGCCTCTACACCCACGTGCAGAATGCAAATCCCCACGCGTCCCGCTCCATGCCAGCATCTCCTCTCCAGCTGCTGCAAGGCAGAGGCTCTTTCCCCCCATATCTGCCTGTCCTCACAAATCAGCTTCAGTTCAATTTAGTCATATTTTCAAAGATTAAATACCAGGTTCCTACAGCTTCTGTATAGATCTAGAAAAAAATAAAAAAAAGGAGTAGTAGGGTCAGATTTCAGCTCTTCCCATCTTGTGGAGACACATAACTTTTCTTATCCTTAAATTCATGAGCAATAACCTTACTGCAGAAAGATATGGGAAAAATCTCATGCCTTTGTGCAAGGCTAGGATTCAGTATAAGCACAAATAAAAATTACTAAAAGAAAAATTCTAGGAAGCTTCTCTGAAGATTTTAAATGTAGTGTAAAAATAGTTAGGCTGCAATTAACAACTCTCTTATTAGAAGAAAGCCCACTTTACTGGGATTTTTTTATGAGCAGTTTTAATTGTTTTGGAAGTACTAATTTGTGTCCTCTCTTTGCAAGTCACAAAATCAAAAAAAAAAAGTCAGCTAACTTTCTTTATTTTTTCTAATACATTCAATTTGGCCTTTGTTTTTTTTGCATTTACTGTCATTCTGTGATATGTCAAAGGAAATTAATTCACCTTGTCCTTGTTAGGAATTATATT
Source organism: Nothura maculosa (assembly GCA_032353885.1). Lineage (NCBI taxonomy): Eukaryota > Metazoa > Chordata > Aves > Tinamiformes > Tinamidae > Nothura > Nothura maculosa. The sequence goes on from JAUBOD010001092.1 coordinate 813,730, forward strand.
AGTGCGTGACGTACTGGTGTCAATGGTGAAAAAGTGGAAATGAGAAAACAAAACAGAGTGCAAAAGAAAAACAAAACAGAACTTAGCACAATCGCTGAAAGCCATGATTCTTTTACACACATTTTTACACCAAAGCACAGTCGCCATTTAACACAGACCTGTCATTTACATTGGAAACACCAGACTGAATTTTAATTATGTCATTTTGGTATGAAAAAGGGGAAAAAAATACTCATTATATAAGCATTCTCTGATTTTTAATGACAACTTCTAATATAGTTCACATACATACTTAAACAGTAAAGCATATTTAAATATTAATTTTTAAAACTATTTTATTCATGGAAATTTTCACTCATTCCTTGCAAGAAGAGACTAATGCACACACAAACACATGCACAGACTTACTTCAGGGAAGCAGTAGGGTTCTCAATGATCTAAGATACTGCTGATTTTTGAAAAATTAAATTGGCTTAATTGTATCTAAATAAACTCTTCTAGAAAGAGTGCTAGAAATAATTCTATTTAGAGCTATGATTTCTGCACTAAAATTTTATCATTCAAGTTTAGATTTTAAATGATATATTCTTACTTATGCTATTATACATAAATCCTGAAGTTTTCTTGATTATTTTTACTTGTGTCAGGGTGAGCTCCTAATAATGTGAATGGAAGCTCAACTTCTGTAACGACAGAGTAATAAAAACTGAATCCGGATCTCAGGATTTGGCGCATAGACACTCGATCTATTAAGTCATCTTGTCCATAGTCCTGCCAATACAGAACTGTTCCCTTTAGCATAATCTCTAGTGTTTTATTCAGTCCAAATTTAAATGACTTGGGTGAAGTGGTTTCCATTACTTCACTTGGTTGAAGTATTACTTATTCCACGGTCTAATATAATGCTTTTAAAGCTGCTTCATTCTCATGGATCACTTCCCAATCCCAGCATTTCCCCCAGACATACAAGTATGAGTAAGGGTAAGGAAAATGTGTGTAGAATATAAAGGCCAAAAGGAAAATGTGGCATGAAGTCCTTCCCCTTGCTCATCTTTTTTTTTTTTTTTTATAATGTCCCTCTCCTTGGTCCATATGTCTGAAGTCTGTCTCTTCACTCTTGCCAGTTAGACTTGTACAAATACTGACAAACATATCCACTGTCATTTTCCCCATTTTTCTGCTTATGAATCATTCCAAAGCAGACTGTGAGGTTTTCTTTCCTCTCTTGTCTATTTTATACTATTGTTTTTACTTTCCTGTTTATTTATTTCTCGTAGAACACTGACTTTAATCACTTACTGCTGGCTCTTCATTATTTACTACCACTGTTTGGTCACTTAGCTCTTAAGATATTATCTTGACTAGCAGGGATTTTTTTATAGAAGAGCCACTGTCTATATTTTTTGTAGGTGAATATGGGTATGTATAAGAAGGAAAAAAAAAATTGTGAGTGTCAAAGCCATTTGGAATAATAGACAGGACTGATGCAAAAACCACCAATAAAATGGTTTGTGGACCCCATTTGGTAGTATAGCATGCATATACTGACAGCCAAGGCTTTAAAAATCATGAATGCAAAATGAGGCTGAAATATTTGGTGTTTTACCTGAAATTATATGCTAAGATCTTTGTTTAAGTTTTCAGTTATATGCACAGTAGATATTGCAAGAACAAATACTGAATTTGGCACTTTATGTAAAAATTCAACAGCAGGAAATAATCTTCCTTGAAAGAAACCCCTATTTCCGTCCTCTTTTTTTATATATCCTTTAGTAGCTGATCACTTAAAACAGGTGCTGTAATTCATGATTAGACATTAAACATTTACGACGGATGGTGCCTGTGTTTAGAGACAACTTTATGTACCAGTGCTTGTAAGGCACTTCCTCTTAGGCATCAAATGGAAATAAGATCATATAACACTCTGGCAGATTAAAGATTCAAATATTAGAGCTGCTTGAATTATGCACTGGAATTCAATTACTCCATTTTCGTATTTGCAATTATTCTGAAATGAAACATGATTCCTACAAGTATGTTCTTTATACAGAAGTGTGCAATAAAGGAGGTCAGAAAGGATGTGCAGGGGCACAAACATGCCTGAGTCTCACGCAGTATGAATCATAGAATCATAGAATGTGTAAGGTTGGAAGGGACCTTAGAGGTCATCTAGTCCAACCCCCCTGCACATGCAG
>JAUBOD010001092.1:816024-854623 GCA_032353885.1 Nothura maculosa
ACTGTCCACTAGTGAATAGAGGCCAACCCCATCCTCCTCACTGCCTCCCTTGAGGTATTTATAGACACTGATCAGATTTCCCCTCAGCCTTCTCTTCTCCAGGCTGAATAGGCCCAGCTCCCTCAACCTTTGCTCATAGGGGAGATCATAGACGTTCCAGGCCCCTCATCATCCTCATAGCCCCGTCCTGGACTCTCTCCAGCAGCTCCATATCCCTCTTCTACTGGGGAGCCCAGAACTGAATCCTGCCCAGGTTTTGGGGTTGTAATGGTTGTAGTGGAAGAAGCTGGAAGATATCAGTGATTCAGGAGTGATTCCATGGCAAGGCAAGAATGACTGTGTTGGGGAGAAAGGGAGGGCAAGGTTCTGAGAAAGGTGGGAAGTGGCAGCCAGGCACCAAACAACCTGTTGGAAATTTTCTTGACTAATTTAAATTCTTCAACAGAAAACTGCTGCACACTACTATCAGATCACACCCTGAGTCTGCTCTGTGCAGAACCGTTACGGTCATGGGGAGGCATTCACCTTTATTGGTTTATTAATCATTCTGTTCATTGAGATGATCATATTTGCTTCTAAAACAACCAGTGTGTCTGGGATTTCAACTGTGAAAGCTGTACGACCCCACTCAGTCCAGATTGTTAAGCCCAACCAGGCACAGATTTAATGGCATGGCTAGAAATGCTTTGGAAAGATTGTTCTGGCTGTGTGGTGTCCTGTGTCCCACTGTATTAGTGTGCAGCTCGAGTGAAGGCTCTGCTCTGATGCTTGTGCAGTCATATTAAAAAAGATTGCAATGCAGAGAATATTGAACTCTTTTCCAAGGCAGAGACATCTATGAACTTTGAAAGGCATATTTCAACAGCTAGATATCCTTCTGTTTGTAAAATATCCATGGAACTCCGTGGGCTTCATTCGGAGTAATAGTCCTTCCAAACTCCTGAGCATGTAAAAAAGCTTGTCTTTTCTCAGCCTGCTGTGCTCATCTATGCTGTGAATTGTAGGCGACACTAAAATCACTGTGCCCAAGCACAATCCAAGGGACAAATACTTCCATCTCAGTTTCCATCTCAAAGGAATGCCATCTTTCATTTAGCAATGCTGAGCCCACGCCAACCTGCCCACCCTTCTGCAGGGCTTGTTGGCTTCCTGTCATTGCCCTTTAAATGCGACCATGCTGTTGCTTTGGTATGTAGACAGAGTGGGTTAACAGGCATCTACAATACACCTTGAAGAGACAGGACTGCTATGAGATGTTTTGATATGTGGACTGAATATTTGGCTGTATGACTAAACTTCTGCTCTTTGTGGTGCCACCCTTAGTACCTAAGTCCTTCCGGCTGGTAGTAACTGTTTCAGCATTCAATATGAACCTGCAGCACCTCCTCTGGGGGCCGCAGAAGTACTTTCAGTTGACAGGAATTGTGCATATTTGACTTCCCTCCTCTAGAAAAATATGTAAATAAAGTTCTTCTTATCATTTCTCTGAATGGTATATACCTATAATTGTGAACAAAGCAAAACCTCCTATCTGGCACGTAAATGAATATTAATGCTGAAGCATGCAAACAGCTATGCATGCTGAGCAAGGTAAATCTTAGTGTGAAATACCTAACTTTCTTTAAAGGATTTTTTTCCATTTGATTTCAATATGTAAGAGTATACTTTGCATTTTACTCCCAATTCTGTCTCATTTGTAAATTCTTTTATGTATTCCTTAGAGTAGGAGACAGACAGAACAGCCATAAAACTAGATTTTTTCCAATGCATAATACAAATGATCTGCTGTTCTAAGGACAAAAAGCAATGAAACAAAAATGGGATGTCACCCAAGAAAATATTTGAGAGGCAAATAGAACCTGGAAGAGAGAGAACACAGGAAAACAAGACACAATACAGAAGGTATGTCATATAGGAAACATTACATCCTCCTACTGAAGACAGATATCGTCAGACCCACTATTATCAAAACAAAAGCTTCTTTGACCATAATTGGGCATAAAAACATTGGGTCCTATTCAGGCTAGCCCTGTATTAAGCTGATGTCAGAGTTTTTCATCCAAACAGATTTTGGTAGTTTTCTAAGAAAAAGTTTATGAAAAAATGCCAGTATACTGGCATTGCCTTTGTATCCTATTTGCAGAAGAGTGTGGAAGGAAGGGTGGGGGACAGGCAGAATGCTAATCTGTCCACACACAGACGTGCCATGACCAGAATATGGGTTTGGTTGATTTGGCATGCTCTCTGAACAAAACTCATACAGAGAACTTCTCTGAAGTCCCAAATAATTAAATTGTCCAGGAGATGAGCCCTTGAGCAGAAGGGCAGAAAAACACATTCTAATTCACTACCAAATTATTTTAGGTATTGCAATGGTTTGTGCTAATCCTGGAGGCTGGATTTACACTTGCCTTCAAAGTGTGAATCAACTCAACCTTTTAAGCACAATTACAAAGACGGGAGTTAGATGGCATCTCCAGCTCAAGGAACACACTACATCATAGCACTTTAGCTTCCCATGACCTGGTGTGCTAATACCAGTTGTCTAACATCGTGTAGCAAAAACAGAGACACTGATAGGTTCTTTGACAATAGAAAGAAGGAAAATACTGTTTTCATCAGATTGAGATATGTGATTGTTTCTACTTTAGCTTTCAGGAAGTGGAGAAGTCCTCTACTGAGAAGTGCCCTGCAAAGAAGCTGAGGAGTAAGTTAGTTGTGCAGGTGGCAGAGGACTTCACCGCAGGACTCCGCATCAGGCCCTGCCAAGAAGTGCAAGCTGAAGGGCTGGTGGATCTTGGGGAGGCCAGCAGGCCAAGGAGCACAGAGCACCTGTGAGCCCTGACCAAGGAAGTCGGGGCTTGGAGTTCTCCTTCTCTGTAAGGGAAAATTAGACTTCTTTGGACAGAAAATGAGGAAGTCATCCTTTCTTTGATGGCTTCTCCAGAATCTGCAGAGCTAGACAGCAGATTTTTAGGTCTTACTCCAAATAATACAGAATCTGATTGACTTTTAAAATTTATAGGGAGAATATAATGCATTTATTTTACTGCCCTGAGAGGCACAATGCATTCTAGTGAAGCTTTTGCTTTCACCAAGGTCCAGAGCTATTGCTGATGGCTGCTGTGCTTTTGGCTTGTTGTGGAGGATACTGTGCTATGGGCAGGAGGTTTAGAGAACAAACAGGAACCGCTGTTTCCTTCCATTTAGGGAAAAGAAAACAAGGCAGGAGGAGGAATGCTGAGCAGCTGCCTCAAAGCTGCTTTGTTTCAGGTTCATTATGACATGATTTCTGGGCTGGTTTTTGATAAAGTATTTAGTATATTGGAAGAAATCACAGAGCTATAGCTGCAATAGGCAGTTTTATTTAGAAATTTATGCTATGTGTAGGCTAGAGACAGTGGTGTAAATTCTAATAAGCAGATGCCATGCTCTTTCCAATAGGCCACTGAAACCTGATATAGTACTTAATAGTAGAATTAACAGCAAATATGATAAAGCAAATGCAAGCTTGTCAAACTCTGCTTAGCACCTATTTTATCATATAGGGAGCAAAGAAATCATGACAGTACAACATAGTGGCAGCATGAGAATCTGTCTCTTTTAACATTATGCTATTATTGTCAGTTTGGATAGCAGTTATTCAGCTTGGTGTACTCCACTGAAAATCCAGGATCATTTGAAGTCTGTGGAAATGTGAGCACTTGTAGCGTCTGCTTTTTACATTGTAGTGTTCTGACTTTCTGCAACCTTAAAAACAGATGTCTGAAATAGTTTATTGTGCTTTTCCTTAAATATTATACAGCGCTGGTATGTGCAGAGCACAAAAGATTACCTCAGCACCATTGTGTAAGTCTTTTTCTTTAGTTTATAGGCTCTGTGATCTATTGTACGTAAACCTTTTTATGGGACTGGGAAGGGATGGTAGCCTCAGTAAAATTAAACACTTTACTATGCAAAAATTTTAGGGCTGTCCTGCTGTGTAAATGAATCTGCTGGAGACCCAAAATAGAAAATCTTTGCAGGACAAAGAATGCAAAAAATGCAAAACAGAACAACAAAAGTTTTTGCTAAGTAATTTTTACCTAAAGAAGCATTTTACAATAGACCACAGAAGACACTGGTTTTGGTACTGGATTAATTTTCCCCAAGTGATGGAAAAAGTATAACATTGGTTCTCTCATTTTTTCAAGCTTCATTGGGGAAAACTTATCTACTTTATCTTGCTTTCCTTCAGTGTTCCTGCATCACTTTCTTCTAGGAAAGACAGGGAGTGAAGTTGAGTGCCAATGTGGCTAAAGGCCAAAGAGCACTAGGTGTTTCCAAGAGAAATGAGTGACATATTACAATTTTTGTTCAGGCAGCAATAAAGTCATTGAGTATAATACATTCTTGTCTTCATGCCTTATGAATCATGCCAGTAGTTAGCCCTCCTACTGATAAAGTAGTATGTTATTTCCCTAAAGAAAAACACTAATCCAATCTGCCTAATTTACAACTTGATTTAATGGTCAAATCATTGCTAGAGTTTTTCAAAGAAATGCAGTAACACAATATCAATCTATAAGCCAGGATGTAACTTTCTACATTTATACGTACTGAATACCAAGATGGGAGTTGGTTGCTACAGATCAGATTCTTAGACATGGTTGGGCACATAAAGATCCAGAGGGCAGATCTGAAAATCCCAGTAAAGGAGTCACACTGGATTTGTCTGAAAGGTATCAGAGAATACCCAGCACTGATTCCCTCGATTTCCTCTTTCCCTAAGGATACCTTTATTGACGTATTCTTCAATGAGCTGAGGAACCGTGCTGCTGTTTGCACGCTGACTCATATCTCATGAATCTCCTCTTGATACATCTTGAAATAAAGATATAGGGAATGCACAGATTTCCCACAGCTGGTCACTTTTCTAAAAAGTGTGATGCCTAATTTTTAGTTCCTACAGATTAATAAAGGGTTTCCCTCAGGTGTCTTGTGCTTTGGGAGTGACATAAATGTAGAATTATATATTAAAGAGGACATTTCCTCCCATTATATTCTTTTTTTTGTTGTTTATTTTTGAAGAAGATGACCCTGACTCTCTGCCTTACGAGCTTGTGCCAGATTACACCCTTTAGAAAGCAAGGTCAAGCCATAGAGGCTCAGTTAGACACAGGTGCAAACAAGTATTGTGTAGCTCAGACCTGTTAGGAAGGCAGTGTTTTTAGCAAGACATGTTACCAAAAACTTTAAATGTGAAAAGAACTTCACTATTAAAGTTGTATGTGCTCTAATTTTTCTTATAGCCTATATAATTTGTCAGAGACTAAATTTAGTAAAAAATTAGAGAAAGTGTTTCGTGGTTTGAGCTATATTTCAGTATCCTGGAGATTGTTCCTTTCTTAGTGCCATCTAAGTGCTATCTATAGGTGCTTAAATTCAGATGGCCTCTGATGGCCTGTAGGTTTTAATTGGTCAACTGTATGTTGATCATCTCTATAACCACAGCTGTCTAAGCTTGTGCAAGTGGGTACCCATTCCTCCAAAGTCTAATCAGAAGTATCAGTAATGCACCTCTGCATTCATTAGACCAGCATGGAGTCTAATCTTTGGAGCAGTATCCTGGACAAGGACTCAAGTACAATCCCTACCTCACCTGAAGGGTTTTATCACTGTCTGCCACACCAGGGAACTATTTGGATGAGAGTACTCACCCTTGTCTTGTTTTGACCTTATCTACATCATCAAAGTTTTAAATATTTAGTTTTCCTGGTGTAAGACTTCCATTTGTCACAATTTCCCTGGATATAACCTCTTTTTCTACATGATTTTTTTTCCTGGAACCATACAGACAGCCCAGACATGCATTTTGCCTGTGCATATCAAAAATACTCACATGCACAAATCAACTGTCCAGGGCAAATACAATAAGTTCAAAGCTTCTTGGAGGCATCTGGCCTAGCATGCATGTGGTGTACATATTTCTGGCATGGCAAAGGCAAGGCAGCATTCTCATGTATGTGAAATAAATGTATGATTATACACAAATACTATTGTCTAAGCTAGTGACCTTATTTTCCAGGCTGATGGTGTCACAGGGAAGACAACAAGCTCAGAGGTGTGACTCTGCTACCTAAGCTCTGGGGAGTGAAGAGGCTCCTGCTGCTGTGTTCTTTCTTGGCAAAATCTAGGTCTGTTCCTAGAGTTTATTCCTAGATTCAAGATACTCACCCTCACCTTTAGGTTCTTTCATGTGTACATATCTCTGTACACATGTCTCAACTCCTTTACCAACTCTTATGAAATCCCAGATTGCAAACCAAAATGGTTTGACTTCCAGTTACACTGATAATGATGGCTGCAGTCCATTTTGCAGAATCACTGAAAGATCACACCACTATTACTTAGGTGCTTAAATAGGGAATTAGATTTCAAAATGTAGACATCAGAAGTTGAATATTTGGTTAACAGTTTTTGTGCATATAACACATTTTGTGCATATTTTTGTGGATAAAACACTGAATAGAAACTCTTATCCCCTCATTGTCTTAGAAATCATGTTTCATTAGAGCAGTGCAAAATGTTCACAGTGAAACACTGGACCACACAAAAGTCACCTGGTGTGGAGTTTTGTTACAAACTAGTAACGCAAACCATATTTATCAAAAGATTTGCTTAGCATTGTGAAACTCCTGAATGACCTGAACTCAATTTTAAGCATATATGGTGTGTGCCTTTGGACCAGAATCATGCAAAATTCATAGCTTTGCATGGTTTTGATGTGAGGTGCGAATAAACACCAGGTGAAGCACAGCAATTTCAACTGAGTTTCAATTTGATCAGGATCTGATCCTCACCCGGTGTTAATCGGTGTAGCTCCATTGAAGTCAGTATTTTACTCTCTTGTGGAGCTACACCAATTTACTATAGCTGAGGAGCTGATTGAAATTTTCAGTTTGCTAGAACCTGAAAGTCAAAGTCTAACTCAGTGAGTGTGAAACTGTTTGGATCAAAATGAAAGAAAATGTTTGGACAAATGCTTGTGAAGTAAAACTAGCTCTATATTTTGCAGCTGTAAGGTCACAGCCCTGAAATATATATTTCTAATGATATAACCATAAGTTAAATCCATTGTCATTTTTTTTGCTAACCAGTAAAATTTAGCTTTTGCTAAATCTACCTTGTGATGCAAAATTTAAGAAGAAAATAAAAGTATTCTCAAGTCTAATTCTAAATCTCAACAGAAATTTTAGAGAAATGCAGGAAAACTCACAACCTTGAGTGCACAAGAATGTTGAGGAAACCTGTATTCTTGACTGACAGTATAATTTTTTATATTAAATGCATAACTGAAAAGGCAGAAAATGCATGGAAGTTCTATGCAGCATTGCAAACACAATCCTATAATTCTTTTCAAGGGAAGCCCTGGGGAAAACTCAAAAGTGGCATCTTTAACTCCCCTGTTAATTCTACTTCCTTTTGTTTATTGTTTCCTTGCAAACGATTCCTCCAATTCAGGAGGTGACTTTCCATTGACTTACTCTTTTCCCTGTGTATACTAAAAAAAGAGAAAACAGTAATGAAGAACAAAGAAGACTGGCCAGCAATGCCAGGTTGTTTCTTCAAAAATTGCTGGTGTTTTCCAGGAAAGTAGACACATGATATTTGTGCACATATTGTTAACTCTCAGTGGTTGGGGTGGCTTTGCTGGCTGCATCCATGCTAGTAAGTCAAGGCAGTTCTCATGGGCACTGGGGTTTATCAGGTCTCCTGTTATAAATTGCTGCTGCAGGTTGTGGCATGCTTTTGGCCTGAACCATTAGTCCTGCCAGACTGCTTCCAGGCACTGTGCAGGAGTTAGCACGCACTGGTGACCCTTTCCAAACAGTGCTTAGAGGGTGAGAGAATTTAATAGAACGGATGTGGGCCAGGACATGACAGGTGTTTACAGGATCCAGGACTATTCTTGCATGCTTTTTTACTGGTCCAGATATAGTCATTGAGCCTAATTCTTGGCCTGCCCACCATGCTCTTTTTTTTCTTAAATGTATTTATTTTTGCTTTCTGATTATTATGTTTGTTTTAAGCTTGTTTTATTTATCTAACAACTTCTGGTCACCACATGGGGTAAACATCAGTTCAGATGTGTTGGCACGTGCATTTGTCACACTTGTTAGCAAGACAACTTTTAGAGTGTGCTTATATCATTTGGAATCCGATTAAAAAAGGGGCAAATCCTGCTCTAAGTGGGAAAGTGGATAGTGTTCCTTTGCTTCAATACAGAGTAATTCAGGGCACAGTGAATTGGTGATTACTTTAAATGAATACTCTGAAAAATGAATTCTGTAGCACACAACAAAAGAAAAATGAACCAAGTTTGTGTCAGAGACCTCTGGTATGAGGAAAATATTTTTGTCAATTGAATTAAAGCTGAGAAAGGATGATGCAGGAGTTTATTTTTCTCTGTGGAACAAATGAAGAGACTTCTGACAGGGTTGGAGGTAAAACACACTGTAGCTGATTTCTCGGTTAGAATGCAGGCTATTGTTTAAGTTTACGTCATTTTCCCCGATGCATTAGGTATAAAAGTGTACAGCGTCTTCTGTGCCGACAATTTCTCACATGACTGTATCTGCTTAAGAATAAGAAATAAGAGACAGAGAGTGAGCTAGCACCAAAGCTTTATGGAAAGTGTGGAAATAAATACAAAAACCTTCCCACAAATTTTTGAAATCTGAACCATGTCTTGGTTTTCTCTATGACTTGTAGAAAACTGTTCTTTTTCCTAAAATAAATAACTGACAGCATTTACCAAAAACATTCTGTTTTATGGAAAATGAAGGTGGAGCGGAGAGGGGGGAAGATTCTCTAGAATGAACGTTTCCATGAGCTTATTGCATGTGGCTGAAAAGTCACTTTTCATTGGAAAAATAATAATCAACTTTTCCCAGAGAACATTTCAGATAGGAAATCAAGGAGACCCTGTCAGAGACACTGTCTGCGCAGTGAGTTACATTCTTGTAAACTGAGTACATACCCAAGGATAGGGCCTACGAGAGTTGTTTGGTTGTGGAATTATTTCCAGTTATAAAAGAACAGCTTCTTTTTGGCCCCTATCTTAGTAATGTTAGGAAAAATAATAAAAATATATAAAAGATTGAAAATAATAAAGGAGATCTTCCCCATTTACTAATGCTGTTGATCCCTGGCAATATCTATGCTATATATCACGTCTATTAAGCCATAGCAAGCTCGATAAGCAGGTCTGAATATCATAGCTTTGTGAAAGAAATCTCCCACGTTAAGACTGAGAAGACTCAATCTGTCCAGAGTAGATGAAGGAAGAAGAGCCTCCTTCCCGAAGGTGAATGGAATCTCTGCTGAGAGGAATCACCAAACACTTCCATTAGCACAAAATCCGTAGACAGAAGTGGGGATCCAGCTCTGATGTAAGGTCTAGGGTGAGCGCTGGGATATTGGTGGCAACTGAAGGTCAACCAGTGAAAGGTTGCCTGCTCATCAGCCAGATTCTGCATGTAACCCTACTTGGTGCTAGGAGCTGGAATTCAGAGTCCTGACTGAAGCAGCTGCATGGGCTGCTACTGAAATATTTAGGGTGTGGTTGGTCATTGTAAACTCAAGGTGTGTTCGTAGAGTGGCTATTCTTGCTTGCATTCCATGCAAAAATATAATTTTAAGAGATATTGTGAAAAAGATCATTGTCTGAAAAGTTAATTTCCTGTCCAAATAGATGACGCCTGCAAGGTAAAATAAATGCATTTAAAGGAATCGGCTATCCAAATCCATCTATTTCAAAAAGCATTTGCTTTTGTCAATAAAGCAGAATCTTGTGAATATACACACTTCATAATTTGCACATGAGGTTGGCAGTTTTTTTCCCACTTTTTGGCAATGATTTAATAGCAGAGAGCTGCAGCAAGGATTCATATTACTAGGATTATATTGCACAATATACTGCAGCATATTTATTGCAGAAACTTATTGATTTGTGCTATTGTGGACCCTACCTGCTGTAAATTACTGAAATTATATTTTCGTTCTTTTTTATTAATTACAATAGAAGGATCAAATTTCAGCTGAACATCCAGATCAAGAAGCAAAGTAGTATGATGATGGAAACACGGAAGGGAGCAGATGTGAGAAATCCTCCTTATAGACCCAGATGAAGACATTTGCCTCCATGTTATTTGGCTTAGTAGTCAAGAGACCTCTGTTCTGCTCCTGAATCAGGAACTGATTTGCTGTGTGACTAAGTAACACTTAATCTTTCTTATTCAGTTCAGCTACGGTCTATGAAATGACGATAAGACTTTGATGCCTTTGATATGCTAGGCTTTAACGTCTTGTGCACAGTTTGTATGAGGTAGCATTATTTGCTTTTAAAATACATCCAGTGATTGCTCACAAACCAGTTTCATTGGAATCACTGAAGCTGGAGTAGCTTAAAATGTGTTTGCATGAGGTGTAAGAGGGATAATAATTTGGCCTTCTTATCTGAAAGACAATCTGAAACCAAATCCAAGTGTCTAGAAGGCAACTGTCTCTCATTAAAACAAAATGGTGCTTAAGACCACAGTCCGTTGGGAAGTATTTTTGTTCAGCTGAACAACAATTAAGAATAGGAAAGAACACAACCTGGCTTTGTATTACACTCCCTGATTTTAATGAGGATTTGATCTTTGTTCCATCTAAAAACGTGTTGCTGGTTAATTGCATGATTAAAAATTTGGCTTGGCTTTCTCTGGGCCTGTACAGCAAATCTGACCTTGAGTTGTATAGGATTTTAAATGGAATTACTACAAAGTAGAGAGTAACTAATTAAAAGATGGCAGGTTTCCAGCTCCAAGCTGATGGCCTGTCACTGCTGCCGCTCGCTGCCGTCCCCAGGGTGAGCAGAGCAACACGATCCACCACGCCGGGATGTACAGAACGTCCTGTGGTGTTTGAGTCAGGCGCATGGAAACTTAGCAGGATCTCGCATCCCCAGTGCTTTTCATGCTCTGAAGCTGGGGAAAACTGCCAGAAAGCCAAACCAAACATTTTTATGGGTTTCCTCGGGCCCTACCTCCACATCTTGTTGAAAAATTAAAGCACACAATCATGGGTGGGTCTGCTGAGGCAAGCAAGCACTATTATTCTAGGTTTTCAAGGTTGTTTTTCAGTCTATTGATCCAGTCAATTAAGGAAGAGCACGTCTAAACTCTCCTCTGCAATTTCTCATAAATATCCCCAGCCCAGGAACACTTTCCAAATATACCACTCAGCAACTGCAACAAGAAGTCAGAGATAGTACAGATTTTGCTAGAAACATGATCTTGATGGATACTTAACAGTTTAATTTTACCGTTCGGACTCCCACACACCATCTTATTCCTCCTCTTGAATGCATTGTATACTTAGAATAAAGTCTGGTCAGAAATTTTTAGTCATGATAGCTAGACAGGAGTATAAATCCTATGACAGAAACATTAGCTGCAACAGCTTGGCGTTCAGTACAGTTCAGCCACCTAAATATTTGCCTGGGATTTCAGATTAAGTTTTCAGTCCACACAGTTTTGCCATGGCTATATGTTTGTCATCACTTGACCAGCTAGTTGCAGCTTGCATACACTTCCTCAAACAAGCTTTAAATCATGCTTCTTGGCTGCTATGTAGACGTCTTTAACCCCTACATAGGAAAGAAGCTTACTGTCTAGCATTTCTGATGCAATTTTATTGCATTCTTCCTGCAACCCCATCTTTGATCATCCTGGCAGGATAGGAAGTTAGCCCAGGCTGTATATGTAGTTCGTGTTATAAAAATTTGTCTTGAGACTTTCAAGATGTGCATACCTAAATGCAATTAAGAGGATTTTTATTTCCGTGCCCTTTTAAGAGATTAAACGGTAGGTGCCAACTGTGCCAAAATGCCCTTCTAGAATAAACAGCTCAGGAGCCAAAAAACATAAGACATCTTCAGGCAGAGGCACTGCCAAGTGCAAGTATGCAAGTATTCAAAATAAAGCTGTAATATGATTGGGTTGCCTGGCACCATTTAATCTGAGGACAAACTAGCAGAATTTCCTGGCAGAGAGCCCTGAGCTACAACGTTCTACATGACATGAATTTCTCAAGTTGCTCCACACCGGATTTGAAAGCAAAAGGCTATTACTGTTTTGAGAGGTGGATGAGGAAGAGGGATTGCTCCTCTTCCTTTTCTACCTAACAACTGCATGTGCCCCAAAATCTAGAATGAAATTTACTCTTTGCAGTCATGCTTTCTTATAAATTTTTTTACAAACACTCGTCCTTTTTGACAGGTCATGATTCATGAACATCCTTAAAATATGTAAATCTCAGAACTGCATGATACACTTGCTTATATCACTTGAAATTTTGATGGAGGATGGTCAAAATGGGAATAAAGATTTGGTTTTGCTTCTTCATTGGTAGGATCTTATTCTAAAATCATTTTCCTTAAAATAAGTTATATCCTACTGGCTGAGCTCCGCACACATGTATATTTTAGAGTCCTCAGGCCACAGCTACCTAGAGGCTCCTGGAACTGTTAAAGCCTAATTCTGTTCCTTCAAATTGAAAAAAGGAGCCTGCCCCAAATTAAGCTAGGAGTGCTGTTCCCAAGGCATACCAAGCTTTATGGGACTTCAAGCACTGTATTTCAAACTCTTAATTCAGAAGTATAGGCGAAAGCAATCGCCACTATATTATGCCTCTCTGTCTAAACAATTCAGTATGTTTTCTTTTTGTGTAAATGTGATGCAGCTGGTTCTAGTACCTTATTTACAGTAAATATCCTTTTTGGTAAACTAAGGCCTTATTGAGGCAGTGTAGTAATAATGTGTTAAAGGATTTAATCCATTTTTGAACAAAATTACTAAGCTTTTTTTTTTGAGGGGGAAGAATGAATAATTTGAGGATGAATGTAGGACAAAAGCTTAGCAATGCAAATGAAAAAAAATCATTTTTATATTTTTAATCTGCTTATGAAAGAATTGTATGCCATGAATGAATTCTGAATTTAGGAAAGTAAGATCTAAGGGCCTTTCTGTGATTAATTTCTTCAGAAGTTTGAATGCAAATATGAAACTTTCAGCCAGAACCTATTGCTTAAATTTAATGAATTAATTAAACTCATAAAAAATGGGCTGTGACATTTCAACAAGTGGGAAGAATGACTTTCTTTCCTTTATGAAGAGTGTTAAGAAAATTGACTAGTTGTGTTATGGTTTCTATCATTGATGCAGTCTGTTTTAAATATCATTTATCATTTTTTTTCCCTGCATCTTTTAAGGCTGAAAAATATTTTTCTATAGAGATGGCTGCTTTATCTATTTTCATTAGAAAATGCTTCTATGACCCTCTTCTGTGAATTTACTTAACTATAATCATTAAAGATACTGAATTATCTATTGTAGTTCTGAATTTATTTTTCTTGAATGAAAGTGACAATACCACATGTAGTATTACTGATGAAGTCTTACAAAGGTTGCACAGTGGCATTACGTTTGTTTTCCTCTAGTGTTACCCTAACAAAGCATCACTTTGGTAGCCTATTGTCCTCCTGTGGTCATCCTATATGTCCAGCGCATTCTCCGTATGAGATTTTTCCAAATCAGTTTTAGTTCTTAACCCTTAATATATATTTTGACATTTTATTGCTGAGTCTTATATCAGTACAAATATCTAGTCCTTTCAGCAAGTTTTCCTTGTCCTACTGTATGTTTATAAGAGGTGTCTTAGTTTGGGACTGTCTGCAAGTGCCATCAGCATGCTTTCATGTTCTGAACACAGGACATTGGCCAAAATAACAAAATCAGTGACAGTAGTGATTCTTGTGAAAGCTGTAGTAATTCCACATCCATTTGATTTTTTGATTTTACTTGTTACAGTCTCCGTTTATTTGTGCTACACTTCATGCTGGCATATACTCTAACTAGAGACTAAATTGTGTTATCCAGCTCAGTATCTTTCCCTCTAGCAGGTGTAACAAATTGCACAGTCCACTGATAGTCCCTTCCTTTTCTTAAATCTGCACAGTCCAATTAGTATGCTAACTTTTCTATTAGTTCTAGTTATAGAAGGGAGATTAGCTGGGCTGATTTTCAGTTTTGAAATGGGGATTTCATTGGTTCACACATAAATGATGTTTTTGTGCTTTTAAAAAAGGCTGGTTTATTTCACAGACTAAGTGAGAAAACATTCAAAACAAATAATTACAGACAATTCCAATTAAAAATTATGCTGAGGCTGTTAGCAATACACAGATGTTCCATGTTTTGTTCACATATCATCTCAGATTTAGATGGTTAGCATAACAGTGAACTAAACTTCAAGACTGAGACTTATTCTGCATTATCAGATGAACCAATCTCAGTGAAATTGGTATTATCCTAACTCTGAGTGTATTTTTTTCTTTTTTACATTTTGTTGCTAAGAACTTAAAAGTTTCTATTTCTTTTAAATCAGGAGTACATCAAGAATCTGGTTGAATGGCAATTTAATACAGAACTTCCAGAATTTGGGCTGTTGGCTCTTTTGCATCCATAAGGAATCTGCTTTCTTTCACAGTGGTGTGCATCAGCAAGGTCAAACAGCTAGTTGGCTATAAGTGCTGGTTTCTTACACAGACTCATACTTGGAAAAGCACCGAAATGAGATCCAGGATCTGAAAAGAGAAAATCCTTATTAAATTGTTCTTCACTTCTGGAATCCAGCATAGTATCTATGGCTTTCATTATTTGTACTTAAGGCAGCTCAAGCAGTACAAGCAGTGCTATTCTTGGCCT
This sequence comes from Nothura maculosa, assembly GCA_032353885.1. Classification (NCBI taxonomy): domain Eukaryota; kingdom Metazoa; phylum Chordata; class Aves; order Tinamiformes; family Tinamidae; genus Nothura; species Nothura maculosa. The sequence continues at coordinate 830,817 of JAUBOD010001092.1, forward strand.
CGTCTAACCACCACTGTAATATCAAGGGGAGCTGCACAGTGGAATCCCATCTACGACCAAGTTGCACCTCTTATGGGCCAAGGCTTCAATAAAATAAACCAGCCAGAAGCTACTCTCACTGGCACAAATAGTATTTCCCACTATGGAAATATGTCTTTCCGGCTCTAAAGTTTTTCTGCTCACAGTTGTGAGTGCGCATTAGCATTTGGATTGAGGCACTTAGATGTGAGCAGGTTCCAGGATCCATTAAACTTCATCATCTTGAAATTCACTGGCATCATTCTTTCTAAAAAAAGAAAAAGAAAAAAAGAACCCTTATAATATGAGGCATGCATTCCACATGTACTAAGTATAACTTTCATCACTACGAGTATTTCCATATTCAAAAAAAAAAAGTGTTTTTGTATTTGATCTGTGCTTTATAAAAGGAACCATTATATAAACTTTCCATTTTGGTTGAGGAAGTGCTCTTTCATTTGTAACTTTCCAGAGGATTAACTGCAAAAAAAGAGAAACAATAATGATAAATGGAGGGATTTGTTTATCTACATTGATTTTAAAAATAAACAGCATCATAAGGCTGTCCATTTGCACATTAGTTTCAACTGGAATTTGGGAATACAGTAACTTTTTGGTAGTTGTATTTGATATGTCTAAAAGACTGCAGATAAAATTTTTATACAGGCTTAGGGATATTTGTGTCCTGTTTACACAGAATTTATAAATCAAATACAAAATACTCTATCCTTTGCCCAATTGATTTGGTATTTAAAAACAAGACAAAGGCATAATTTTGTCCACAAATTAGTTTTGACTTAAAATCAGTTCTGTTTTTTTTTTGTTGTTGTTGTTTGTTGAATGAATTCTTGAGGAGACTTCAGGGTGCGATAGTTACAAAAGACTACTATGTGATTTATTTATGTTGTTAGTAGTAAATACAATAATGGTGTTCCTCACATCTTTGTCTTCCACCCTCACCTGGCAAACTGGGTTCAATTCTGGTCACTTTCCTGTTAACCTTTTCCCTTGAAAACTGATTATTAATTCTGATTTTTTGTTTTTGGTTCCTTAGCCTGTTTCTAATTCATGGCAGTATTTTACCTCTCACTCCTATTTAGCTGCCATAAGGGCTTTTCGTGTATGTGTATGTGTGTGTGTGTGTGTGTGTGTGTGTGCGTGCAACAGTAAATACCACTTTACAAAAAGGAAAACTTTTAAAGGGACATCATCAAACGCTTTAAACCCCCCTTTTTTTTCCCCTAATCTTTAAAGGAAAGGAACTAATATAAAAACATGCTTACAATATAAATTGAGAAAATAATGGCATAACTAAAATATTAATATTTCTTTGTTGTTTGGGAATCACAACTGTAACAGCTCTGAAAGCCTGAAGGTGAAATAGAAAATGAATCTGACCAACTCTGGGAGCCCAGCCAACCACTGATTGCAAAGATGTTAGATCTAAGTGAGAGTTAGGTGTTGAGTGGACATACTAAACATAGTGATTAGAAAAGGAAAGAATTAATAAACACAGAACATTCATAAAATGGACCTTCAAGGGGAAGGATAGTGCAAAAAAGGAAAGTTCGTGGGCCAGCAGATTCCTAATAGTTTACGCATTCCAAAAAGCAAAAAGATATCATATGGAAAAAGGCAATATGACTTCTAAAGCATCCTAGATATTTGCAATATTCGCAATATTCCTATTTATAAATGAGGAGGATGAAAGACGCATATTAAATGTAGCTTGTCATCTACCCAAAGAAAGATATAGTAGTTTTGAATGTCAACTGATATTCTTGGATACAAAAAAGGAAATCTGAATTGGATTTCCTATGGTGCAGGAACTTGGAACAACATGAAAGTCGATGTTTTGGAACAGCAGTCAATCTAGAGATAGAAAGTGACATCAGTCAACAAGAAGTAGGATAAGGAAAGCAAAAGGAAAAGTAGGAGGGAGCCATTTTATTCTTATATCCCCAACAGGTACAATTACATTGACAAAATGAAGGAGAAGAATGAGATAAAATTGAGCCTAGCTGAAGCCGTCAGCCCATGTATTGACAATGAGCCAAATCCTGAAGGTGACTCATTTTGAAGACATAAACAATCCTGGTCAGTGATTCAGTCATGAGGAAGCTTGGCTGAGACATCTGTAGGCCATATAAAAAAAACAGGATGGTGAGATTTCTCTGGGGTATGGTAAGATAAACTATGGGACAATAATGTTGCACGTGCCTGCGATAGCCTCTAAAAAGTTGGGACATTCCTACCTTTTATAGCTTATGAAGGAATGAATGCACATGTTGCCAGCAGAGGAAGCTTTGATTGGCATTTGCCTACGGAATCTGAGAGGAGGGCTGGAAATGGATCTAGTGTGAATCTTCTGAGAGGCTGCAAAGGAAGGATAAGGTGGGCGATGGATACAAATCTGGGTATAGGGAGCAAATACTGCACAGGTCAATGTGTTAAGGCTTAGAAACCACCGCCTGTATAAAAGGTTTGTCACTTTTCCAGTCTATAAACTGTCATAGAAGGATTGCAGCAAAGCAAAATATGGAAAGGAAAGCACAGATTTTCTCTCATACTTACTTATTTTTTCAAGGCTCACCAGGCTACTGCTTTCCACCCCCCATCCTGAGCACTGCTGCTTCTGTAGGAGTGGGCTTGGCTGTTGTGGCTGCATTTTCACGGCCACTGCCGAGGAAGTGTTGGCACGGATCATCCCCACACCTGTTTCCTTTCTATCCTTCACTTCCAGGGAGGCTCTCAGTGGTCTGTGTCACGGATGAGTCTGTGTCAAATGTTTTTTTCTGTCAAAAAGAATTCTCTTTACATATCCATCTCCATCTCTATACATCCAAGAAAAATAGAGAGGAAAGCTTGTCAGGAAGTCATTGCTAGAGTAAAATGGAATTGCAGGAGGTAATCCTCTGCTAGGAAAGGAGCTAGCCTTCAGATGGGCCCTTTTCATGGCTCTAAATTTACTTGTTTTTTCAGATTCAAATATTGTACAGATTCTAAAGTACTGTTAGGATAAAACCCAAAAGTTGTACACAGTGCAGAGAATTCCCAGGAGTATGGGAAAGGTTACCCTTTTGGTTACTGCAATGAAACCTGAAACTTCTGTTTTTGGAGTTGCATTTCTCAGAATCTGATCGTGTTTGATATTTGGAAAAATACAGCCATTTGTAAACTGAGCAGTAGTTTGGATCATTCAGAATCCCCATTAAACTAAAAAGGGCAGAATAAATTTTTGCTCATCATGAAAAAGCTTATCACAATTTGGCCCTAAAGGGACTAGTAGTTACATGCTTGCAATTTTCTCCATCCTTTCCCAGCTGCAGACAAAGACCTGACTGAGCTGGCTAGGCCAGACAAAGAAGTGAAGAAGTTAAATTCTCAAGGGTTTGACTCATGGAACATAATTTTAAAGGAAAACTGATTGGAGGCTTTGAATGAAGCAGAGATATTTTGACCATTGTTGCTTAAGAAATATGCTGATTCTCTTTACCCTTTTGCCTCTTACAGGAAATTTGGATTTTTATATAAGTAAGAATAAGCCCTGAACAAAAATACTCCTTTCAAAATTCCCATGTACATTATCTGTACTCTGTAAAATGAAATCTACCTTACCTTGGATATAGATTAACATTTGGGATAAAAATAACTGGATTAATTGGGCATAGCTTTAAAAACATTCTCTGAAATGGAAGCTGCTCTAAGATGGAGAGGAAAAAAGAAAAAGCATCTAACACAATTGTAAGGCCTTAGGAAAACTTTTCATTATTATTACTGATTTTTTTTTAATTCATCCAGCTAGCATTGTATCTCCAGCAAAATAGAACAGTGTGATGAATATCAAATCACTTCCTCTTCCTCTGTATTTTGAAGAATTTTGAAGTATTTTGAAGAAACGCCATTAAGGTAAACTGGAATCTTTAGAGCTTTAGGTCAAATCAATAGTAGCTGAAGAGAGTTCTCTTAAGAGATGCAGTAATAACACTGAAGAAAAAGAGAAGAATGGCTCATTAGGAATGATAAGAAGCTTTTAATTCTAGGTGTAGTATTCGTAGTGGCTTGAACTGGTTACAGATGTTTAATTTGAACTACTGACTGAGGGTTGCAACAGCTGGCTGTCTGCTAAACAGTTTCTCTATTTTTGATTATATAATCCTCAGTCACTTCTTATCATTAGTCAGGTATGTAACCACTCCTGAAAAACTCTCTTCCAAATGTGCATTTTCCTGCTAGTAAAGCAGATGAGCCATCCTCATCTACCATAGCATGGTGCTAAACATAACGGAAATGGTGTTTAGACGAGTCAATCAGCATCATTCCTTGTCAAACACAGACCATGAATAGCTCTTAATAAGCCAAATTGGGTAGCAGTGAGGGAGGACTCTGCAACCCCATCTGTTGCTAAATTCAAACAGCCCAGTCTGTTTCTAGGCTTTGAGCACATATTCACTCTTAATACCCTGGGCCAGCTACATATTTCACAGTTAACATCAGAGGAAATGTAGTTACTAATCGGATATTAGTCTCTGTCCCTCTTGGGCTGTTTAACAGAAAGAGCATGAAATTTCATGTTGTTAACCCAATACATTTTAATTTCTACTGTTAGCATTGATTTAGTGGCAGCAAGTGAAGAAAAAATGACATAAAATAACAGATTATAATGAATTATCTATCTCAGGACTTCAGCTATGATACTTCTATCCACAATAATGTGTTACTTCCTATGCACATTGCAATAAGCTTGTTTTTAGGAGAATACCTCTAATATCTAAAGTCCCTTGTCACTTAGCATGTTCTTATTTAAACTACCTGAGTGATTCTGTCAGCTTTTGGGAACTGTGAGGGATTTGTTAGTTGTGAGACTTGGAGATACTTTAAATCCTTTTTTGACAAGGAAAGTTAATATTTTGAAAACAAATCACTCCAGATCACACATGCCTTATCAGTTTTTATCTGAGAATCCATTTTCCATTGTATTTATCCATTTATGACATTTGCAAGACTATTTTGGTAAACATTAATCTTCCCTTCTCTCTTTCTTGGCCCCGAGTGCTTGATTTCTCAACCTCAGTTCTGTTCCAATCTATTTTTGAAAATCTTTGCATACTTCTATGATATATTACTTATGAGATAATATGAAAAGGCAGAGTTTTAAAAATTCCCACTCTTTTGGGGTCTTATGGAGTTTCTCTTTTTTTATATATAGGTTTTTTGTCCACAACAATTGCCTGTGCTCTTGCACATATTGGAACCCGCATCACTAGGTTGACACCTGTTACGCTCACAATAGCCACTTTCATGTTCTTTGAAGTTGTGACAGGTGTTGCAAAACATAGGGGTTTTTTATATCATGTTGGCTTACTTCTTATTAAAACCAGAAAATATCTTTTTCCAATTACTTGCTTTGCTTTTAAAGACCTACTTTTCCCATGGTACAAAGGAAATGGATATTTGTTTCAGAGTTCATATGTTAAAATTAAGGAGAAACCAGGTCTAATGCAAACATAGAAGTAATGACCCTTACCTTTCCTGTGGTTTATTCCATAACTGAGTTGTTAGCCTGCTGGAACGTTAGAAGAGAGTCATTGCCCTTCAGTTGAGAACTCTAGTGGGCAACAATCTTTGGGTTAACAAACAATTCCAGTTTCTTTTGCACTGTACATTTCCTTCAGATCTGTCACAGCTCTTGCAAAATCTTCCTTATTAGTTCTTTAGGTCCATACTATCCAGCTCAGAAATTTTCACTGTTAGTTTCCCTTGGTTTATTGCATTTTCTTTAAAATCTAAAGTGCAAAGTGAAGTGCCTCCTCCTGATAGATAAAAACTTCTTTTTTAATTTTTTTTTATTTCCCCTTGCAAAAGATTTGACTGAAAAAGATACAAAGTGGTTTATGAACAGGGACAATATCTGTGGTAGGAAGAAAAGTTTCTTTCTGAAGTATCTGAAGCACAGGTGGTCTAGAGACTCACTGTCTTGGCTTTAAATTCATAGGCAGATCCTGATACTTAAACTGTAGAATTTTTGCCCTTCGTTCAAGTCTTCTCAGAGGTCACAGTTCCCTGGGTGCCTTCCCTTGGGTATTTCTCTTGCTTGTGAGGTTTTGAAATATCACACCAAGTCCTGCTGCTATAACATTTTAACCCTGTTCCAACTGGGAATAAATATTTTGCTCCAAATCTCAGTTAGCAAATGTTGTTCTCCCTGTTGACTTTCCAGAATTATAAATTAATCAGATTCATGAGATAGAGTTTTAAAATAATTTCTGAGTCATCTCTAGCACAATTGCTTGTTTTGCAGCCACAGTTTATGTGGGGAGTAGAGTTCAGTACAGCAAGACATTCAAACATGAACTTTAACTCAAGCTTCCATTTTATTCTACCCTATTCTGAAATATCTTGCAAATAGGTTTAGGTACTTTAATGAATTGGGCTTCCTGGTCAGTGTTTGAGCTGGTGAATTGTCAGAATATAATTAAGAATGGAGTTTGTTTTATAAATGAGGAAGGATATCAGAATTAAAGAAAAGCTACTTTGACCTTTTTTTTTCAGTAAAGACTGGGTTTAACTACACATAATTAAAGATAAATGCAAAAATATAATAATAAATAATATTACATTGATAATTATTTTAATAATTATTATTAATTAATTAATATAAAAATAAATAATATTATACTTAAAATATATATTTTTCCAAACTATAACGTAATGCTCACTGAAACTCTTGACATGTTTTAATCTGTTTGTATTACTGTGTGTTTTTTTTTTAAATCTTGTACAAATTTTTAAAAAGTGTCATTTCTTCAGATAAATATTCATATGTCATGTGGAACCACATGTACCACTGGTACTTTCTTCAGTGTGATTTCTGAGTGGTATTCTGCATACAAAACAATTTTAATTGAAAACTCACTTTGTGAATTATTTGGTAGGTTCTAAGCTAGCATGTGTGAAGGACATAATCTGTTTCATTCTTTGCCATCTTGCAAGTTTTATACAGCTGCTTTCCTGTCGCTGTGAGCTTTGCTCTTCAGACTTGTCAGCCTGGAAGAGAACAGACAGGAATTCTAGTTTTTGTTCCGTCTCTATGCAACTACCCGAGAACACTAAATCCTCTCTACACATCTGGCTGTGCATAGCCCAAGCCCAGGAGTATAGGAGCTCTGTTGTGTAGTTGCTCTTGTTCTGATTTGACCAAATTTGCATTCTTTGATCTGGAAGTTTCCTGTGCTGAAGATGCGTAGCACCGTTGCCCAAACCAATGCACCCTGTTTCTCAGCTGAACAAGGCTGTGCAGTTTATGGACTGGAGCTGGATGGCAGGATGCTGAGACCAGAGATGCAGAGGAGTATAGGGAACTGACTGCAGCTGTCTGCAGAGGCATAACTGTAACTCCAGATATGGATCTGTAACACCAGATATAATTCACCTGATAAGGCTGAAAAGGAGTATATGCATTTTTCGAATCCCATAGGAGGCCTTCTTTGAAGACTTAAGTGATAGTGTGACCTCTTGATGCCTATATATTCAGTAATGATTTTTACTCGTTTGTCAAAACATCTACCATACCTGCTTGCTGTTCTCAGGTACTACCCATAGGTAGCTCATTCATCTGATAGCTAGAAACAAAAAAAACAAAACAAACAAACAAACAAACAAAGTTAGCCATAGATGCCCCTTTGCCATACTTTTCCTTTACTAAAACAGAAATCATAGCTTTCCTCATTAATGCCTTCTATATTTTCAGTCCACTAATGGCACATGGTGTTTTCTGCACACAGTGACACTGCATGATCCCAGATGAAGCATATAAATATATATATGAATATATAAAAAACAAACTACTTTGTAACTTTAAAAACCTGGGAATTATATGCGAGGGTCTCATGAGTCTGCAAAGGGAAACCCTCAGAACCTGAGTGAGCAACATGGTGGAGAGGACCAGCAGGACAGGAGCAGGGAGGTCTAGAGAAGACTTTGTATTTCCCAAAAGCCACGTTATCCCACTGCAGCTTTAAAGGGCGAAGGTAGTGAGGCAGAGATCCTTTTCAGATTTTGTAAAATGGTGCAACAGTTACACTGATATAGCCCTTCAAATTCAGCCTTGGGAAGCTGTGTTATAGCCGCAGACTTCACAGGAGAAATGCAATGCCTGTGAGCTGAAGGCAGAAGGTTTCCTCTTCGTCTTCATTTAACATGAAGACCTAAATGAGGAAAATTTATACACTGGTAATTTCTTTTGTGGCGCTGGACATTCTCTTTCAGAAGGACCACATTACACTTGGTGCTTAGAGTTGCACCTGTGCCTGGACAGGAACTTGAATGTCATCTCCCTCCGCAGTTCCCCTGAGTGCATGAAGCCACATCCATTCAATGCAGGACTGCTTCTCTAATTCAGGATACATTCTCCTTTCCCTGGAAGCTCAGCACTCTTCTCTACTTAGTTTTTGTAAGAGCTTCTCCTCTGGCTTTTGCTGCCATAAGCAATGGTCCAGCCATCAGGAGCATCTGTTTGTAACTACTATTTGCCGCCTTCTCATTACTGGCAGGAGCAATTCTTTCCCTCATACAACTTTTATATGAGTAATATAAAAAATTTATTTGCTACTATCAAGAAAAAAAAAGAAAAAGGAAGAAAAAACCAAAATCTTCATTAGTGTTATTATTTTGTTTAAAAGAAAAACATGACAGAGGGTTTGAGCTGGTAACTGATGGGCAAATGCTGGAATGCACAAAGAAATCAATATTAAGTAGAAGCAGAATTTCCTTCCATATTCAAGAACAGTAGCTAGAAATCAGCAGCTTCTGCTAGATGTCCTGTAATGGCTATGAAGCAGACTATAGTAAGTGTAAGTAAGTTACCTTTAGTAACTTGTTCCTCTCTATTTTTTTTAATTGATGCCAAGGCTATACTTACTAATGGAGAAAAGGAGAGGGTGTGAGAGGAGAGGGAAGTATTTTCATGCTGTTTTCATTTCTAATACAATGCCCTTGGAAAAAAAAGGCAGAGGATGACATCATAAATTAGGAATTCCAAGGTCACAAACAGGAATTCAGACAACAAATGGGAGGGTTTAGGAATGTACATTGTAAAAATAAATCTATCATATTCAAAATGAAAAAAAAAGGTAACGTTGAGATGAGCTATTTTCTCATAGATATTTGTGCAGTAAATGAATCCTTCTCCTTAAAAATAATAATTTTAAAAAGTTTTTGTTTTTTTTTATTATATTGAGTCTTTTGGGCTCAAATGCTAAGAGCTTCACTTTTGTATTTTATTCTTTCTTTTGAGAAAACTAACACTGCCCTCTTGATCTTCATATTTATCACTCCACTGGAATACGCAATTCAGGTTTGAAGTTTCATATGATATAGTAGAATTTACTTCACCTCTCTAGGTAGCAGTCAGGGATAAAATGGTAGCAGTGGTAAAACTTTATTGAAAACTACATAACAGGAAGCTTTTGAGATGGAATTTTGAAACTTTTTTTCTGGAAGGGATATTAGTCCATTTTTTTCCTTTTCCCTTTGTACCTGGAGTCTTGGCATTAGGATGACCTAAACAAAACTAGGGCTGCTGGATCTTTAATGAGATTTTTCAACCTTATTTTTTGGATTAGATTGCCCAGACTAAAATCATAAAAAATCTACTGTATCGTATAAACTATGCACTGTTGTTAAAAAGTGGACTTTTGCTTTGTAGGCTACCGTATCTATTTGTTCCTGTTTCCTTAATATTGTTTTCTCCAGATGTTGGAAGTTAAACCACTCTTGTTATTTTTTCCAGTGTCACTCTTTGTTACTTTCCATAGGCAACGTTCACCAAAAGCCAGGCCGTGGAGGAAATAACAGATGTGTTAGCCTCAAATTATGGGCATAAAAATAACCTTAATAAAATAGGTATTAAGTGACAGCACTTTACAAAAATCCAGGTCTAATTTACTCTAGACTCGAAAGCAATAACTTAAGGGGACCCGCGACGTGCGCCGATGGGCTCGGGCCCACGCGCGGTGCAGCGACAGTAGCGCGGCTGATGACAATCCCAGCTTGCCGGCGGCGGCGGTGCGTTCCCGGCGAGGCTCTCAGGGTGGGTTTGCCCCAGCCGCCCTTCTGCCTGCAAGGCTATTGTTTGGCCGTAATTAATATTCCATTATGGACCTGCTAATTCTGCCAGGGGAACCATCCCTTGTCCCTAGTAGCAATAATGATAATAATAATAACAATAATTGGGAAAAAAATGGAAAAGAAAAAGAAACCAGCCATACTCTGACTTTGAATCCAGACAAAATTGTCACCCTGGGTTTACTCTCCTTTTACCAGGCCTTTGGTTCCTGCTGTTCACAGAAAGCTGCAGATGGCTGCCTCAGCAGGAAGCCCTTCCCCCTTCCTTAATGGAGCTCGTGGGAATGCAGGGATCCTGGAACTGAAGCCCTCCTTCCCTTCCAAGCCTCCTCTCCAAACCCCTACTGAGTAAAAGGAAAAAAATCCCCACATCCCTGGAAACATTTTTGCCAGCCTGTTTTTCAGTAAAAACTTAAATTAACCACTTCACTCCTGATTATAATAAAGATTTGTTATTGAAACAGCTTCTCTTTAATGTACTGAATCATTTCCACCCGCTTATTGAAGTTGTCCATTTGGGTTGAATTATAGTGTCCCGCTTCCATTATGTAATAATTTCAAATAAATGAAAACAGGTTTGAATTCTCCAACAATTAGCAAAGTTTTAGCACGTCTCCCCTCCCCCACTCCTGCCCAGACACTCCTTCACAAAATCAGGAAAACCCAAAACTTTGGCTAAATCACATCCAAAGTTTTTATCTCCTGTTCAAATCTTCTCCTAGATTGGCTTCAACACATCATGTGGGTTAAGTTAGGGCTTCCCTTTATATTTATTTTCAAGTGCAAAACAGACACAGCTTAAGCATTGTGATTTGATATTAGCAATGAAAGAGTTAAATGCCTGAACAAAGCACACCATTTATAATTTTTGTTAGGAGTTCCACACTGAGCATTAGAGTGAGGTGTGTCTTATAAAGAGGGTGTTTATATTGGATTTGATATAGTTAAGAGATTCAGCTTACATATAATAGTCTCCTCTAAGAAGAAGCATAAAACGGAATGAGTTCAGTGGGATTTACTAAAGTATAAAATATAGTATAAAAGTCTAATCTTATAGACTCGTATCAAGTGCAGAGGAATTCATCTCTTGCAAAACATCCACTACAGAAAAGGAAGGAATAAATTTGGCCAAATCTGTAGCCATTACTTTAAGCAATAGCCTCAAGGCCACCAACATGCCCTACAATCACTCTTTTGACTAAAGATGATGTGTTTGAATTAATACAGTATGATAGGGTCCCTAGTTCACATGAAATTGAATATCTTCTTTATTAAAAAAAAAAAGGATACCCACTATACTTGTGGTGCTTTCATAAATTCATATGGCTCTAGATAAGGCCTATGGAGCTGTTAGAATGGAAAAAGAGAAAAAAAAATTGAATAGAAATTTTAGGTGCACGCTTCTGCTGTAAGGAATGTGAATAGCATCTATTATGAAGACTAAAGTAATAAACTTGGATTCAGAATAGGAAAGTCTACAGTAACCATTCTGCATCAATAAATAGGAGGTGGAATGCAAGAAAGACTGGCTTCATGAGTAGCTCAACTTAAAATGCCTGACAGGTCTGTTAGTAAAAGAAGAAAATCTTGTATAGCTGCTCAGTTAATGGAGAAGATGCTGGGCAAATGGAAAAAGGTGGGAGGAAGAATCATTCTGAATCTGACTTGGATAGATTTGGCTTTAGTTCCACCTTTAGTGTGATACCAAAGGCTTTGGTTTCCCCGACGCCCATAGGAAAAGCAAAACCTCTTGAACTGGGATGTTGTAAATACTGCAGAAGTAAGGAAATAGAAAGCACACTAAAAAGGATTCTTACAGAGTAAGGACCATATGATGTACCCTGAAGGCCAGTGGGGATTAAAGCAATGGTTTCATTAGTTTTGCTGTAAGAACAGTTCAGGGAGGACTGTAGACTGGAAAAATAAATATACATCTGCACTTAAACACCAGTCTAAAAAGAGGAACATATGGTAACCTCTGGGTGCCAGCGTGTCTTAATGAAGGTTGCAAAGCCTGTTACATTTGATATAAAGTCTGAATGAAGACATATAAATATTACACAGCTTCTTAAACTGATGGTATCACACTCCAGGGTTGTTACTTTCAGTTCAGTTACTGCCAATAAGGCCCTGATTCAAAATACCATCAAAGGTTGAAAGTTTCCAAAACGGCATCTGTGTATGTAATTGTTAAGGAATCTTTAGAAGTACATATGAGGAATGAGAGGGTTTAACTGGAGGAATGGGCAACTTCTGAAAGCAGTTGACACTGCTTGTGTCAGTTTGAAGAAAAAAATAATTACTCATGCTGGCAAAGGAAGCAAGTGCTGTTTGGTGACAGAGATCAGGGCATCACCAGTAGGAAAACAGGAATGAACAGAAAAATGACCAAAATTAGAAACACTGAAAGGGCAAACGGTAGGGATTTTTTGCCAAATTCGAAGGCTGACATCTACCCAATAATAAGAAATAAGCGGTGAATGATGCTGTCATACACTATTCTTGTCAAATGGTCAGCATTTGGGCTTCGTGGTCAGCATTTGGGCTTCACTTTTTAAACACAGGTTTATTGCCCAAGATGAGGGGAAAGTTCTACAAAAATCCGCTCTATAAAAATGTTTTGTGTATGATCTCATTCATTATGACTTTTACTATACAGCAGAATGAGAAGTGATCATAGTAGAGATACTTGAAAGGTGAAATGTTGCTTAAATGTAATAGATAAAACATATATTGCATTTCAGGAAAGGAAAGTAGTTACCTTGGAAATACTTTAAATGTTTGCATATGTAATGGTTCTCCAAGACCCGGCACACTAATGATGGGCCATTGCACTGAGCTGAAAAGGAAATCCATTCCCATACAGTGCCCCTATCCAAGTCCATTAAGAAATAATGGTTGTAAGATGAAAGTCTTGTTAAGGTTTCAGTGAAAATGTTTGGCACACCAGGATGAAAAGTCAACAATCTACTTTTAACGAGAGACACTGGAAAAACTTTGGTTAACATACCATTGAAAATATTAATTCTCCTTAATGGCAGGATGCAACACAGCTTTTTATAGTTTTTGATCCATGTCATAAATTTGGCCATGACAAAGGGATACTCCAGCTTTAGCTCCCTGGCAGGAACATTAGCTATTTCCCATCACTAAAAGGTTAGTCCCTTGGATTCTTTTTAATGCACCAAAGGGCCAAATTCTTTGCGTTGAAATAAAATGACCTGGGCCAAAGAGAGAGAGGAAAAAAAGAGGAATAGTCAATGTGTAAGCATACAGCAGATTTAATTTAAGATATGACTGCAAAAAAAAATCTTTTTTTTCCCCCTACATCTAATTGCTAAGGGAAATCAATATAACACGAATAGGGAGATTAGTTTTGTTATTAAATGCAATGATTGTATAAATGCATCTGTTCTGACAATTTCCAGTCTGTTTCAGGTTGATACTCAAGTAAGAATGTCTAGTTCTGTGTATGTGCTTTTTTTCCAGTTTAATTGTGTATTTTCATGTATAAGACAAGGCTAAGTATTTCTTTCATCATTTTAGTGCAACGAAATTTGGAATCCCTTCTGAATCCAAGTCCCTTCTGTGAAACAATGCTCCATTTGTTCAGCATAGGAATATACAATTGCCTCTTTAACAAAGCTGATATAGAAATGTGATAATTTATTGCTTCAATTGCAAAGGCACCTACTAGCTAATACCACCTTTGGGCCTGATACAATACGATCTATTTCCTTTACAATAAATAGAAGAGAACAATAGAAATTACACAACAGAAAAAGAATTCTTATTCAGGTCAGTTTGCAAATACAGCATTTTTCCATACACACTAAATCTCAAAAAAAAAATCTTGAAAATTTGGTAAGAAGTGATTGATTTATGTGGAGACTAAATTTCACCTCTACTGGCTACGACTAGAATGCTAATAGGTCACTCTTTTTGTAGAAAATTCACTTAGAAATCTCAAGACACTTTACAGAAATATCCAATCCAAAGCTCTATTTCACAGACTAAGAAGTTTAAGTAAACAAAGTTGTCTGGCAGGTGAGTAGCTAGATTAAACTGGAGATTCCGTGGATCCCAGTTCAGTCCTCTAATAACTTCTCCTGGCCTTGGACTAAGAGTCTGCTGAAAAGATCACTTTTTTGATAGATTTTCCTAAACAGTCCTTTAAGATTTCCTTTCTGTTCTTCACCCATCTACTGAAAAGTAAAGTATATGCTCCAGAAACTAAAAATGGGCAGTAACTCTGCATGAGCCAGTGAACTCTGTCCACCACTGGTCCCCTGCAGGATTATTTTTTTGAGATTCTTGTGGCTGTAGCTGCCACTGGAAATCACAGGGATGACCAATGGAAAAGATTATGCAATCCTAGAATTTGCAAATCTGTGGATAAATGCTATGAGATCAAAGGGCATTGACATTGATTTACCCATTCTTCCAATTTTTCTAGTGTGAGGCTGGAGTTTGGAACACCATATAATTGAGAGACATTTGTGAATTTATTCTCCATGAATTAAAACTACTGGGAATAAGCAGACTATTGTTTCATATTTGGTCTTGGAGTCTGATCTTGATTCTACCCACTGCTGTTTGATTTTGTTCATCTGGGTGTTTTTTAATTAATCATACTATGCTGGGAGGCTTCTTTTTGATTCTATCCTTAGGATCAAAATACTCCTTTATTCTTAAAGTAGCATTGGCTCTTAAAAGATCTGATAATATATATAAATGTAATAAATAACATCTTAAGTCACTGAAGTTGTTGGTCACTATGACTTCCTCTGAAGAAGACTCAGAATTAGCTTGGCTTTTTCTAGTCATGTCTCTTTACTCTCCCCCAAAATACTTTCCTTCTTTTTCCTTATGAAGGAGCACAATGCTGAAATGTAAGTGTAAAAAAAAATCAATAGTGTCCTGTTAAGTTAAAGAGAAAGGTGAAAGATGATACAGTTTTATCAACTTGGTTTCTATTAAATCTCAGGGCTTATCATTTTTCTTTTCTTCCAAATACTGCCTCATTTTTTTTTCTTTTGTAAAAGAATAATTTTGATTTGTATGGTCCACTTCTTTTTCTTGTGATTTTTAAAAGGAAGAAGAGAAGTGAGAGAGGGAAAGGTGGAAGGAAAAATCTCATAAAGTGAGATGAAAGTGTTATCATTAAGATAATTCATTAGCTAAAACATTTGCATTTGTAATCGAAAGTGTCATCCTGTGCTTTAAACAGAGTCAGAAGCTTAGACTTAGTGTGGGGAACTCCTTGCTGACTTCCAGTTGAAATTTTCTAAGAGGTCCATTCTGCTGATGCTAGGAAGAGGGATGGAGACATTGCAAGAAATGAGAATACCACTCAGTGATTAATAGAAGAGGTTGAAAGATGAGTAGAAGCCTAAGGAGATGCCTTTTGGCATATGCTAATACTTACACGCCTCTTTCCATGTATTAGGACTTCCAGTCCCCTTTCTTCCTGTGACTCCTTGTGATTGCTTCAAAAAATTACAAATTGTAAGTGCCTTCCATACATTGCATTTCTCGCCCTCATCTTTAAACTATTAAATAAATCAAAGAAATTAGATGACAAAGGTTGAATTAAAATAACTAGTGCTTTTAAGATGAAGTCTATCTCCCTTTGCCATGTAATTCGCTTTATGTGGGACTGTATTTGGTTCTGTATAGACATTGCAAACCTATATGAAACATAACAGAAGTCTGGAAAAAAGTTCCAATGAACAGAAGAAACCTTAAAGCTAGTTTATTTTATGGGTGAACCCTTACTTGCTCATGTGTGCTGTCTTTATAATAAGTTTCTGGAACAGATATAGCTAAGGAAGCACAAACTTCATTGCTTGGCTGTTTGCTTCTCTGAGTGCTATTGGGCTTTTAGTCCTGAATCTCTGGGCTGGAAAGAGAGGGATGTTGTTGAGATTTCAGGTGCTCTTTAAAGAATCAAAATAGACTGATTGATTCCAAACTCCTGTCTAAAGAGGTTTGGAAACTGGCCTGAATGTAGGAGCCTGGATGGGACTTCCCTTGGCAACTGAAGCTTCCTGAGGTCAAAGCTAAAGAAGAGATTTCATAAAGTTGCGGCTTCTTAATTTGTTTTTTATTTTCATTTCTTTTTATTTTTAAACAGACAAATGGTCCCACTGGGGACTGCGATCAGCTTGCATACTTTGGACCTGCCTGGGCATTATAACCCAGGACGGAGCTGCCCTAAGAGCTGGCAGCTCATCACTGGCTTCAGAATCAAAGAGCTTAGACGCTGCTGTCACAGCTTCCTTTCCAAAACTGTTGAATTACTGCCTCTGTTCGCAAACATGGACTTCACATAATCTTTGCCTTGTCGAGTTGCTTTGGCTGATAGGATGTAAAGTGAGGTCCATACCATGGCTGAATTATTGTCGGGAGATAGGGCTGTACATTCCCGTGTGTCCAGACGTTTCTTGGTTAATTGTACAAGGACCCTGGCAGAGAAGCTTGAGCGTGAGGATGTTACATCACCCAGGCAGTGGAGGACGGCGTCTGCTTTTCCCAGCCAGACTCTGTTCTTCTGGCTAGGAGGAGTTTAGTACTCTGTTTCTTTTCTTGGCGCTCCAAAATGTCTGGCGGCGCTGCCTATGTTTTAAAGACTCACACTAAATTTCTTATTTTCTTTACTTGATCTGAAGGCCTTTGCAATGAAAATCTTGCCCAATGAAAATGACTTTCCTAACCAAGAAAGTTGGTCAATAGTCACTGCTTCTCTGGATCAACTGTGTATAGATTCTTTCTATGAAATAGTACAGATCAACCTGTGTTAAAGGCCCTGTATAGGGCTTATTACCTCAAATATTAATGCACTTTAGCTCGTTTACTAAGCTCATTTCCTTCATTTATGTGGAGAGGGTTTAGATGAAAGATGTCAATACTCAAAATATGTCTTGTATGCGCAGGATAGAAAAGCTGCATGAAAAGAGAGGAAGAATATGATTCATAGAGCAGGCAAGGTATCCTACAGCCTTGTACTGTCTCACTTAAAGACAGATTTCTTTCCCTGCATACAGACACTGTATGACAAATTTAAAGACTTCAATTGAAGAAAATAGCTGGATTCTCAAAAGCAAAAAGTGTGAAACAGGAGCTGCATGGGTGGCAAAGGTCCGTGAAATCATACAGAACTAATTGGATTGAGAAGGCTGTGATGATCCTAGCAGGCCAACCATATCCTCTGTAAAAGTCCCTGTCAGGGTACCTCAGGAAAACTTCTCCGGGTCCAGGGAACTTGGATACCATGCTGGGAATTCTCCTGTTTGTGCAAGCAGGATAAACCAGCAGCATCCAGATTCTTCTTTCTCTCCCTGCTTAGCACCCAGTCCCCAGCTGTGACATTGCTCTCATTTTTACAAGGAAGGTGACAACTGCATAACATCAAAGAAATTAAGCTGCATAAAGTGGTAAGGAAATAATTCTTCCTGACATATGGGAGGAGCAGAAACCTGGGAGCGTGAAATGCGTAAATGTTATCTAAGCACAGAGGTGCAGGTATTAATGGGTGTACTTAAGGTGCGGGGATAGAGGAGGCACATCCATCAATTCTGACATCTGTAAGGATTGCATCTCCATCTGGCTTACTCCCTCCTCATATCCCCTTCTTCTAACTATCAACATACCCATCTGTAGAAGAAGAGGCCAAAGATGTCTTCCTTAAGACTGGATCAGAGAAAATTTTATTAGTAAGAGATGCAGTCACCTTATATAGTCCATGCTGTTGTCAGTCCCTGGCTCCCCAAGTGTTCAATTATCTTCACTGATAAGACATTGCTGTGTTTAAGGATTTAATTTTACTAAGTTAGTATCTGGAAAATTAATCTTGTAATTTCCTTGTTGACGTGGTTGAAAAATCACTTATCAGAATTGCTCCTTGCATGTGTGCCTGAAGTCTGTAGTGGAGCTGGTGTGTCATAAACTGCTGTCCTCAAGCCTTAATTCCGAAGTCATGCTTTCCAGCCCAGCAGCACTCCTATGACCCTCCTTTGAACTCTAGTATTTGATATCCTCCCCAAAGGGGAGGATTTGATATCCTCCCCAAAGCAAAAACACCAGTTAAGTCCTGTCTGAAAAACACTGCACAACAAGCATGATATTACTTACCCTTGCTGAATGTTATCATTTACGCATCCAAAGGAAGTGTTTTATTTAATTAATTATTTTTGCCATTGCACTGCACTGACAGTAAGCCCTTTGGAGCAGCAAACTAGAACACATATTCGGTGGTAACATTTCCCAGTGATCTCTGTAACCCACTGCCTTCATCCTTAGTATTTAGATTTTAGGCAAGTCTGCCATTTCCCATGTTTACAGTCCCCACCTGCTGAATAAGGGAGCTTCTGTTATCACAGCCAATCCTGTTATCTTGAAATCTATTCAAAATAGATTGAAATGAAAAGTTCCAGAAAAAACTATTGGAACTCTTCTAAAGGTACAGGCTGCTGCTGGGAGTACATTATACATCAACCACTGCTGCAGGACTGGGAGGAAAATGTGTCCTTCACATGCAGGGTTTCAGCAAAATGATAACAGAACCCCCTGGGTGATGTAAAGCAGAAAGGTACCTTGGTATGCCTGGAGTTTCCTTGCTTTTTTTTTTTTTTTCCTTGTATTAATTAGTTGCTTTACTTCTTTTCTCTCTTCCCCTCCCTGAGAAAAAGGAGGGCTGTAACATAGTAGATGAAAAACAAACAAACAAACAAACAAAAAACCAACCAAATAAAAAACTCTACAAAGCTAAAAGAAAGAAAGAAAAAAAGAAATATAATCAATTACAGAACTGGACTATTTAGGCTACAGCGAGATAGAATAGTTAGCATGAGCTGCCAGGTCACCCTCCATCATGGTTATGAAAAACCTCCAAATTGGAAGTGTTTCCAGCTTTGCCAACATTTGTATCATGACCCTGTGGAAAAAGTTAGCTGGTGTAAGCCTTAATTGCCCCATGTGTGAAAGTTGACTGATACCTTGTTTGTTAAATATTCAGAACCACTGGTAGAATATATAAAGGATATTTTTTAATATAATTTTGCCACACTTACACTGTACTCCTTTATTTTTAAGATATCCTTCCAATTTATTTCAGAAAGGAATATGTTTTGTAATCTGTATGTAAAGCAAGTCCTAGAACCTCACCAGCAATTTTGTAATTTATACTAGTGAGACTGGTCACACCACAGCACCTGTTTGCCTTTTTTTTTCCTTTTTTTTGTATATATTCATGTAAAACTGGGCAGCTCTGCAGCTTCAGGTCTCCAAATGTCCAGGGATGAATAACGACTCACAGTTAAGAAGGCTGCACGTTCACTATGCTGTTTACTGTCTGTCTATGAGATGATGCATCTATTTGCACTATTATTTTAGTATTTTTGAGAAAGAATTCTGAATCAGTCCATTTTCTGTACAACGTTATATGAATTGGTTCTATTTATCTGAGCATCTGACTACTTAACAGGTCAAATTATCCTGTATATAATGTATAATGAACAATCTGCTTGATTTAGAGTTCCCAGATCTTCCAATATGGGGCAGCAATTGCCAAATCCTGGCACAGGAGAGTCACTTATTTCAACTGTGAAAATCTAGCCCTCCTTTTCTATGTAGGCAGAGAGAAATGGCTGAAACAAGCCACTGGGAGTGTGCAGGAGATGGAGTTTGTCTTATTCTTTTTTTAACTTGCTGGCAAAGCAGAAATGCTGTGGTCCAGGAATGTTTCCAATTCTTACATTCCTTATTATGGTGCAACCTACACGTTAATCTTTCATATGATGTAGCTTCTGGTTAGAACTCTGATTCATCCTTCAATTACTGGAGGTGTTTTTAACACCCCTGGATTATTTTTCTAGCTAATTCAGAGTTCAATGCCACATTTGAATTTCTTCCCAGTAGAACCTGATGCTTTGCTCACTAGATGCCACTAGCATATTTTAAAAGAACTCTGGAATATAGAATTTCTCTCTTCTTTCTCTTTGTAGAACTTTGTTCCACCTTTGGATCATATTTTTCCCACATGTGGAGGTATAACAGATACAAGCAAGGCTTCTATATCTGAAAATATTTTTTTTCTTCAGCAGTTTCGCAGCATTTGCTCATACTTGACGTCAAAGAAAACCTAACAAAACAAACAAAAAAAAATCGGATGATCTTGGCTTAAATATTCATGGTTTTCACTGGATTCTCTAACTGAAAATACAGGCTGCAAGCTAAAAATTTTTCCTGCTTCTCACCATCCTCTTTCTTTCTCATGCAAGCTCTTGTCCTCCCTTTCTGCTTTGCTTTCTACTCTGAGCTCTATGTTTCTCCTTGGTTTAGCTCTGTGTTTCTCCTCCACCTCTCCCAGAAGTGTGGAACCAAAATGATCTTTACCCTGAAACTTATGTGCACTTCTGATATGTTCTGCTCCATCCACTACTACTGAGATTTCAGGAAAGGGACTGCCTATGCTTAGCAGTCATGCACTATCTACCAGAATGGAACATAAGTAGCCATAACAGGCATGATTGAGTAATCTCTTTTGAACAAAGCATTGCTTTATTTAATTTTTTATTTTTATCTGCAAAACATGTTGCCACTTTTTTCCACATGCTCATCTTCTAGTGTTTGCTTATCAAACTGCAGCTGTTATACAATCAGTATTCATTTGGTCAGCCAATACTAGAACATTACTTTTATTGAGACCTTGAACTCAACATAATAGCAAACAGGTGGTGAAATTAGAAGGAAAACCATTTTTTTAAAAAATCTTTGAAGAAAACAACTGTATGAATACCTTTTAAGAAAGCTATTCAGGTGCTTAAATTTTGATAAAATGTGATTAAAAACAGTTTATATAAATATGTGCTTTGCGAGGAGAACTGCTCAAGCAGTCCAAGACTTGTAGGAAGGACTCAGTCACTGATGAGCGCTAACGAGAATACTCATCAGATAATTCAACTGAATTTTGTGTGATTATTCTCTATTTTCAGCATACCAGTGGAAATAACAGTCTTTTGTAGCTGCAAATAAATATATTTTGCTGATGAAATCCAAGCTGTGGTATTCTGTCTGAATACAAATATTTATTTGGCATAATTGTATTGCTTATTGTTGACTGGCAGAATAGTACGGTTAGGCTTCTGTCTTCTGACTGGATGGGTGCTATTGCTAAATCAAAATACAAATATGCACGGTCTTATTTTTAGTTGAGAATTTTAAAATTCCCATTCCATCCAGCTGAGGAAGTTTTAAGCTTTCTTTAAGCTCAGAAAGTTGTGTTAATCAGGTTCAGCTATAAATTCAGAAATGGCTCAGTGGAGAATGAAATAACCATTAAAAAAGAAAAAGAGCATTACACAAAATAGAGACCACTATGAGCTCGTGTAAATATAATAAAGGAATATGTTACCAAAGCCTATTTACACTTGTAGCATATCCAAGATCAAGCAGCAAGTCAATAGCACTTACAAGGAAAATGCCAGACCACTAACCATTTGTAATGACAGCAAAAAAGGAAATTCATCTGCTATAATAGTACAGTTACTGACTATAGATTCCCATTTTGGCACGAAAATAAAATTACTAGAGATAATACTTTATTAAAAGATATTAAACTGAAAAATAACACACCATCCGAAAGAGGAAAACTGAAAGAACTTCCTTTATCTAGATATGGCAAATTATCACATACCATCATAAAACTGAACTGTCACAAAGCTTCAAGGACATTTCTTTACACAAGGGACATCATGAAAAGTGCTTAAGCCCCGTGCTTTGACGGCAGCAGATGAACCTATCCAAATTCAACGCTGCAAAACTTAGTGCTTACTAAGGGGAGTGATGAATTAAGTGTTTATTTAAATGTCAGCATCAGGCTTTTTTTTTTATCAGAGAGGAACCAGGAAGTTCAGTTAAAGTTGCAGATCTCTTCTGAAATCTCAGCATTGTACTTTTTATTTTGCTCAACAGCATGAGTTCAGGATGGAGTTGTTAGGCTTACATTAGAATTTCCTGCTTTTTTTTTTTTTTTTTTTTTTTGGTTTGTGTAAAACCTCAATATTTTTAAACATACTTTCACAAGGAATTCCATGGCTCAGTTCCTCTTTCTTCCTCTCTCCCAAAGGTTGCTTTGTGCACATGTAGATAACTCAAAAGGATTTGAAGCAAGCTCTTCCCAGGCTATAAGATCTATACAAGAGTAACCCAGTTTAACAAGCACTTTCTATATTGCTGTTGCAGTGCTTTTTTTCTGCATTCAAATCACACTGCCTTTCTGGAAAAAAAAGTATTTTCTTAAGACTCTCTAGGAGACCCAGCACCAGGCTGATATTGTGGATAAGGAAGGATAGGAGGTTTCCCCTCGTGCTGCTCTGCGCTGCTGCTGTCCTCGTCCCACTGTCACCTTCAGTGGCATCGTGCAGCTGGAGTTCCACTGCCTTGCTTGGAGCTGGCTGTAAAAATGCAAGCAAACCATGCCCCCGCAGGAGCAGGCTTGCTTCTTCCTTTCAAATTCAGCTCAGATGTCTTCTTAATTATCACAGGGTAAATATGAGTAGTCAAAATCGAAATGTTAAAGTAGATGTGTCAAGCGTCAGCCAGAATTCATGTGATTTATTCTTCCTTTCCTTGGCTCAGCTGCAGGAACTGTAAGGATGTGTAGTGGAAGCTGCGGTGTCACGTTGTCCTTGTGCCAGCGCACACTGTCCTGTCATCAGGCACTGGGGCTCTTCCCTGGTGGCTGAGCTGCCTCAGAGCCACCATGGAATGAAATGCTGATGTAAAGCAGGGAGATGTTGCACTGAGGAGCTGCAACTTCATGTCTCCTAAACAGTGTTCCCATTTTCACTCTGATTCAGCATTTATGCCAAAATACTGGGACTGGGCTTTCTGTCGTGTTCTCCCTTGCAGTGGGAATACCTGCCATTCCCAGACCCTACCTGAGGTGACCTTCATGACACCTACCTCAGGTTCTATGCATGAAATCCCAGGCAGGTGTTGCCCTTTCCATCAGGAGATCCTCCCTCGCTCCCTCTGCTGCTATGAGGAAGATTGCCTTCCAAATAGTGTGCTGCAGCCAGCTCAATTTTGATGTGTTCATACAGCATTTGCCGTCAGCTCTACTCAGCAATAAGGAAATAAAGGATTTCTTGAAAGACACAGAGCTTCTGTACCCTTTAGGAAAATGTCAAATATTTTGTGAAACATCCAATAAAGCTGTGAGATTTTACAGTGATTCCATTCCTGTGATATAGGAAGTCATATTAATTCTTTTTGCAAGCATACCCATTGCATATAGTGATAACAGCCATATTTCAGTCAAATGGTCAAGGCTGGTAGCCACTTTTTAGAAGTGGTTTTGAAAAGTTAATTTTGCTTTCATAAACTACAGCAAAAACAGGCCTATTTTTCACCCATTCCTAACTCATAGCTTGCTCTATTATTCCTGATTTACTAGTATATTAATCATAAAATGCTTTTTTTAGAAAACTATACACTATTTAACATGCCAAAATTGTATAATTTGCTCTCAAGAGAAATTTAATATTTTTTTAATTAGAAATGAGCTCACCATTTTAGGTTTCAGCAGCAGTTTTCATCTGAGAAGTGTAATCAAATTCTGTGTTTACAGTTTATTGATAAAAGAATGTATTCCCAAAACC
>JAUBOD010001092.1:854723-916648 GCA_032353885.1 Nothura maculosa
GCAGCAGTTTTCATCTGAGAAGTGTAATCAAATTCTGTGTTTACAGTTTATTGATAAAAGAATGTATTCCCAAAACCACTATTTTGTGGAGTACATTTGTGGAATTTTCTTGCCTTTTCTGACTTTGGGGCATGTGTGCACCATGGGGATCTGTGCTTTACAAAGAGGAATTACCCATCAGATCAATGAAGAAGATTATGCCCAATTCCTGTTCAAAGAGCTAAGCATGCAGATCATTTGGATGTTTTCAAGTATTTCAGCCAAAGTGGGTATGTGGTCTAGCTTTATTACTGTGGGAAAGCCACAGGAAACATTCTCAGTTGCGTAAACCGATCCAGCAACTTCAGCTATGCTGATTTATGTTAACTGATGATCTGACTGAATGTTTTAGGGATATTAAACATATCAGACGTACAACCAAAAATAAATGTTGATTGACTCTTTCTTGCAGAGCTCAGACACAGAGAAGGGGCATATGAGCCTTGTGCAGTCATTCAATATTTCAAATGATGGTTGAATGCAATAGAGTTATTCTAATCTATGCAGGCTAAGCATCTGAAACAGCATATTTCTAAATGCTGTTAAGAACCTAGGATTGCTTCTGTTTAATATAGTATAAAGCAAGAGCAAAGGAGCAGTTGGCAAAATTAAGTGTCAGCAAGCTTACTGTAGATAAAAATAAATATTTGGGGCACATAAATACTACAGAACATTCCCCTTGCGCCTCCTCCCCCCCATTATTGCAAGCAAGGAGATTAGCACTGCAAAATTACTTCGGCATTTATCTGGGTAAAAATAATTTCAGTGATATTGTGCAGGATATAATACAAAGCAGTCCCAAATTCTTACAGTTTACTTCCTGAACTGACCACAAGTTGCTGCATGACAGGTAGGCGCTTTGTGTCTGGCACAGTGTGGCTTTGTGAGCACTATGGATGAGCACAGTGGTGACTGGAGGAAGAAGATTCTTATTATCTTTTAAACATTTGGCACTTTTTGCTGTCAGAGGAAATGATCCTGGCTCAATGGACCCCTCAATCTGACCAGAATTAGCAATTTCCAAAATTTTAGGTCAATGAAGTGCTCTGCTAGGTATCAATTCCTCAGCATTTTAGGCAGTTTAGAAAGAATTCTGTTCTGGCTTCTCTCCAAATTTTATATTGTGCCTGGAATTTCGGCCTCCAGCCTTTCAGTCCAGTTCACTGGAGTTTACCCAGTGATCATTTGATGTTGATGTTTTGCTTTGACACGGTGCTAACATGATGTGCTGAGGATGGAGAAAATATCAAAAGAGCACAAAAAACTCCTTTGCTGTTTAAAAATATTTGAAACCAAATCTAAACTTTGCTGATAGCCGAATCCTTTCTTTTTGTGATTTTTGGATCAGATAGGCGCTTTATCCAAACTATTTATCCTAATCAGCAGTTGGAGGAGAGGAATGTTAAATAAACTATTTTATTCTGGTTCTTTCTCTGGATGTTTACCAGGCTGTTGACAAAGGCCAGGGAATGTTTAATGACTTGGTGGGGAGACTTGAAACAGGAGTGGGGATCACACTGGATGCTCCTTATTTGCTTTCTTCCACAGTACAACCAAAGGGAAATGATGACAGACCACCTCTTGATACCCAGTTTGATTAAGAAAATTTGTCATGTTCCTTGTCATGAGTTCAAGTCTCCCACATTGAGTAGCGTAAACATTCTCAAACAAAGCCAAGAAAGAGGCAGATAAGACTCAGATGTCTCTACCAGGGAATCTTAGGCAGTCTAGAAACATGAACGTGACCTCAAAATAACTCTCGCGTAGAATTGGGGAACTGTTAAAATTACTTGAAAGTCTTCTCCTTGTTGCATCAGTTCAGGGATCCCAGGTGGGTGAAAGGAAAAGTAGTCTACTCTGTTTCTAAGCTCTGCACATTCCCCAAGCTGACAGCCATCGCACACATAATCGGGAACTCATTATTTCCCGGAACTTTGAGTCTATTTTCATGCTGTCAGTTCTCATATAGAAAATTATCCTCTAAATTAGAACAGTATTCTGGCAGTCACGTTAGAGGATGTTCAAAAGGAGATAAAAGTGTCACACAGCAGAAATACAGTGCAAGACTGTGTCAGATCTGTCTTGCCAGAGCAAAGAAAAATTATTTTCTGATATTCAAAGCTAAATCTGTGCATTCATTACTAAAGGACTTTTCTCTGTATTTTTAAAAAACTTCTGAGTTGGAATTCTTGGACATAGTAGAAAAAACATTTCTTCAGGGACTCATGGAAATGATATCTATTTAGTAGTGTTTTCTGAATTCACTTATAATGAGAAATAGATGTCTTTAAGAAACAAAACTCAGAACTTGTACTTTCAGATAGACCATTGAATGCCTTGCTTGTATGAATGTTTCAAGGAAGGAATGGAGAGGAAATTTGAGGTCAGGGATAGTGCTATTTTTGTGCCATGCAAACATGAGTTGCTGTAGGAACACTGTAGAATGAAGATATCCTCTCTCTGAAATAATGGTAATATCCACAAGCGTGACACACCCATCAGGTGGAATTCCTCCAGCTGAACCCAAAATTTTTTAGAACTCCAGGACAGCCAAAGCATGCTTTGAGTTTTGGACAAGTAGGAAACAGAGAAAGGATAAAAGTCGATAAACAATGTGCAGAGGCAAATAGTTTTTCCAGCCCTAGAACCAGTGCTCTATGCACTAGCCCTTCATCTCTGGAGACCTGATTCTCATTCCATAGTAGGTAATAAATAACATGCTTGTTTGGCCAAGTGGTTATCCTGTGTTTGCCAACTTTTTGGGCTCTTGTTGTACTGACTGACTTTTTACAGGTTGATTATATTGAGTTTAGAATAAAACCCTTAGCAAAATTTTCAGTGTTCTCTGGTAGCTGAATAGTCTTTATAGGTGGGTGGTAGAAGAATAACCTTTATTTTTATGCAATACATATGGTAGACATGTGGTTGAAAAACAGAAAATGACACGGGATTTAAAACACCATCAGAGCAAATCAAAGGGATAAAAAGTCAAATGAAGCAGATGGGCTTATGATGTTAGTGAGAGTTGATATGAATCTTTAGATAAAAAATATATAATGATTTTGCTTATTAGATCTCTTCCAGTCTAGATGTATGGTTTTTCACAATAAAAAGTATGTCTGGTCCCTAAAAATTCCAGATGCAGTAAGAAAAATGCCAGGCAATGCTTGCTTAGACAAAAAAGCTCTCAAGGTGGATCACAGCTTAAATCTTGGTAATATGATTTTCCCAGTATATTGACTGAGAGTGAACTCAGGGAAAAGTATGCAAGAGTTTTTGAAAGGCTATTTCCACATGTAACATAGGATTGTTTTGTTTGGAAAGTTGTAAATCTGCAACTATTCAGAACTTTGACCCAGGGGTGAGAGGTCAAACAATAAATATGGTTAAATGGGGAGAATTTCTGGTCTATGGATGTTTCACCTTGGACTACTCTTCTTGTATGGGTATCTTTCTATGTGCATGCTTTCAGTTCTATTTTTTTATTGCTTTCCTTTATTTAGTATCTGAGCACCTTCAGTAAGATGCTGAGTAATATCATGGTGTATTTGTTTTTCTGATCTTATTCCCAAAGGAAAAAAGTATGTTTAGACTTGTTTTCATACAACTTTTTTTTCTGATTTTTCTCCTTCTTTTTATAGTGATAATTATATTTATAAAACTCTAGCTCAAGGAAACGTGCTTTGATCTTGGAGAAAAAAAGTAGTAATATCTCCAAAGGCCAATTCTTTTTGCATGGGGCCAATTCACAGTCTCCAAAGGTCTGGGAGAAAATCCTCTCTCTTGCCTTACTAAACTTTCCTCATGATGGCTTAATTTCTTGTGCCTGAAATAATACTATCCAACTGCAGACATTTCATCCAGAAGTCTGTGTGTCCAAAAGAGCATCATAGTCTTTCTTGTTACACAGAATAAAAAAGTTTCTGACTACTTGCATTAATAAGTAGACAATTCAACCAAGACAATGGTTTCACTGGTGTCTAGATTGGGGATATATTGGTGAAAGATCACAGTGTAACAAATGCACAGATGCTCCTTAGTCATTTATAAAAGAGTATAAAGTTGACTCTCAGCTTGAATAATATGGTTCTATTTGAGACACAATGCTACTCTAATGTTTGAGAAAATAAATGAGCTCTCCTGTCCTTGCCAGACTGAGTTGGCCAGATCCCATTTTATAAATGCAGGGTACTTAGGTTCTTATGATGCTATCAAATATATTTATACCATTATCATGCTACAATGTTATTCTATAATATAATTCCATACTATATTGGAATATGTCACTCCTGAAGAAGTAGATGGTTATCTGGTTAAAAAATCTTTCACAACTCAACAGTGGCTTTAGTTTTGGTATATTTTGTCTTCGATGGAACACAGAATTGGAATCTTGTTTCTTATTTTGCTTTTGTATCTGTTTATAACTCTTGGCTTTTTGGACTAAAAAAACAGGGAAATTAGTATTATATCATAACATAGTTCAGTTGGAAGAGTATACATCTCACTTATTACAGGATTACAGGAAAATACTGCTCCTATGAAATTGTAAAATGTGTGTTTTCCAGGAAGAGTTTAAATAGGAGTTTGTAGTTACATAAGAAGTGGGAACAGATTGATAGATTGATTTGATTTGAAGATTGACATTGATAGATTTTAAGTTCTTTATACTAATACTGAAATGTTTGTTCTTGTGACAAAGTGAATTTAGGAAAGTTGCCATTACATAAAAAAATATATACAAAAAAGAACTTTGAAAAGTGTTGATCCAATTGGAAAAACACAGTAATTATGCCAGAATGTGTTAAATTATGAAAATCCCTCAAACTGAAACCGTACAATGTGATTAGACAAGTACAAAAGATTGTATAGACTGCATGAAAAAATACAAACAAATGTGGACTGTGAGTTTGCAGAAGTCCCATATAAGGGAATAGAAACCAACAGGAAGTTAAATTTTAGAAGACTTTTTCCAATTGAAAGCTTATTCTACTGTCCTCTATATGGTGCTTAAGGTAGCACATAAAAATATATTTTTTTACCAGTAAGCAATGCTGAATGAGAGAAATGACATCTGCTGAGTAATGTATTTGAAGCTATTTTAGTTATTTCACTGGAGATATGAGTATTTCTGACATGACAGTGTTTTGATGACAGTGTGAATAAGTTTATGCTCCCAAATTCTGTTGATGTGCGTGGTAAAGGCATCAGGCAAACATTTGAATCAGAAATAGAAGTGTGTATGGGAACAATTTTCAGTTGTATAACTTTGTGCAGATTTGGTAGTAATGTTCCTTATTATCCATCTGTGCATAAAGCTAGAAGTTCTGATACACAACTGCAGTATCAACATGGCATGGCACAAGCAATTACACTTGGAACTTAAGAAATATGTGATCATGCTGCCATTTTGTCTTAACTTTTGGGAGGGAATAATGAATCTAGGAAACATAAATATTGTGTCAAGCAAAGTGATTTTGACTGGCAATTGGGAGACTGTTCAAACACTGAAAACTTATGTGGTGGTAATCAGAAAATCTTGGGGATTGAGTACCCCGCTGCGGTTTGCAGTAATTGCTATATGCCCAGCCAAAGCTATTGGTGTTTGAATATGTAAACCTGCCCTTTGTATCTTGGAAAGTCTTTTGCACTGCTGCTAGTTCATAGAATTCTTTTTTATTTTCTGTTTTGGGCAACAATAGGTTTAAATGGTTTACAATAGGTTTACATGCCCTTTGTGATGTCTATGATGTAGACATTGCCAGGAAATCTTATCAGATCTTCACTGCTTTTAAACCCAATAAGCTCACTCTCCCGCTTGGATCTTCTTACTAGGCCAAAAGAAAGGGGATATGACACTTCTAGAACCTTTGGTTTAAGAGTTTTAATGTAGCTCTGTAACATCCTTAGATTGCATATTGCTGTATCTATTTAATAGATCAAGCAACTGTGGTTCAGGGAGGTTAAATGACTTATCCAAGTTGTAACAGAGACTGAGTGACAGAAATACAAATAGAAGCCAAATGTCTCATTTCTCATATCTCTGTTCCAAGTCATCAGATTCAAGATTTAAAACCAGACCAAACTCAGGGATTTGGCTGCTGAAGAAACTAGTAAGTTTACTTCCGAGATTCTCATGCTAACAAGGAAGCTTGTTTGTAATTCAGGTGCCAAGGTAACAAATGAGAATTAAATTGGAGGGCAATTGATTTTTTTATTGTAAAATGCAAAGACCAAACCAGACTTTCCAGGAAAGCATGCTAATTGCAAATAAATTTTCTTCATGAGAAGCTTTGCAAGTTTGAGACAGAATTTCTAGTCAGAGAAACCCCATCCCAGAAACCATGGATATGATG
Organism: Nothura maculosa; assembly: GCA_032353885.1. NCBI lineage: Eukaryota > Metazoa > Chordata > Aves > Tinamiformes > Tinamidae > Nothura > Nothura maculosa. The sequence goes on from JAUBOD010001092.1 coordinate 861,116, forward strand.
CTGACTAAATATTTGGGGTCTTGCCTTTGAGAGAGAGAAGAGAGGCTCAGTCTGTGTTGCATCAGATTCAGGATGAATTTCTTTTTTTAACATTTTCTCAAAGCACTAGTTATTCTGATGCTTCTCTCTGTTTTCTCTCCAAACACTCAAAACATTGTCTACTTTATCCCAACACCAGAGAGGAAAATCTTCAGAAACATAAATTTTTATGGTATGAAAATATGCTTTCCCACCCAGCTTCTCATATAAATGCTTTAATAGTCTGTTAGTAACACATTCAGAGTTCAAAGCCAACTACAATCTAAATCATCATTATATGGCCTATACAAAATATCTAATCCATCAAGACCAGGTGTTCTGACAACACAGAAATCGTCACAGTAAATGCAACACATTTCCATTATTTTTGACAGTTTTACTAAAGCAGCCAAAGACCGAATGAACTTTGAGCCAGAATATCCTGCCTGATTGTAGAAATTATCTTTCCTGCTCAGGCCAGAGGTATGTTGCAGCCAAAGGCAGAGCTAATCACAGTTGTGATGTACAGAGGGGAAGGAGGAGTGGAGCTCTGCAAACCATATGACTATATGTGACCTAGAGTTTGTGCTGTGCTAAGTGATGCTAAATAGAGGGGAAAAGGAAAGAGAGGGAGAGCAATAGTCCTCCTGAATTTCCACTCCAGTCTACTCCTGGGAGGAAGTGTGCTTGGCGTTGATAAAAAGAGGATTTTAGCCTTCAGTGTCATTGATTAGGTTCATTTAAAAAAAAATATCTGAAATGATTAAAAAGTGACTGGATTCTGAATCAACTAAGCTAACTTTGCAGTTAACATATTGGGATGCTTGGACTGGAGCCAACTCTGTATTTTACTTTCTGATTTTTGGAGCATTATGTCATGATGAAACCAGAGAAAGTGTGTAATAGATCCATCCTCCTGTTATCTGTGATCTTACTAGTTCCACAGCTTGCAAATCCTCCAAATTAGGTTCACATATCAGCACTTCAGTAGTCTTCAGCAACATCAGCCTGACAAAACGTAACAAGCTTTCTGATACTGAAATGAATGGTTGCCCTCTTAGCAGCAGTGGTAAAAAGTGGATTTCACTTTCTTTAATGGCTGAGAAACTTTCATTCAAGTATTACAGGAATTTATTTCAAACCATTTCCTCCTCCTGCTTCCTTCCCTCTTTCTTTTTTTTTTCTTTTTTTTGTTTGGGTAGAGCAGAACTAGACTTAGAATTTTTCAGCAGTCTTTTTCTCTGGAGAAAACTTGAGCTCACTCAAGCCTGACAACAAGTGCAGAAGTCCTGCTCATCTATGCATAAAAGAGCACTGCAAACTTACATATTCAAAAGTTCGAGAATGATTGTTAAGTTTTTATAGGCAGTATTATTTTGGTCTCCCTGGGCATTAGTCCTGCACTTAGTATGTTTAATTGCATAATTGCACATGGCGCTTTTAGTAGGCACCCTGAGCAGGGGATGAACAAGCCTCTTCGTGCAGCCCTTTGCCTCATTTACTAGACACCTTGTAAGCCATGCAGTGAGTGCAGCGAGGGAGCAATGGACAATGGGCTCATTCAGTGCAGAGCACTGATTCATTCCTACATCACCTTTCACTCCGTGTGCTGAATGAAACCGGGGGTCGATGGAAAAAATAGTAAACGTTTGTGTAATTAAAGATTGTATCACAATGTGCAAGCACAAGAAAGCAGCAGTACAGTTGAAAAGCTATGCTTCATTCAGGGATTTCCTAACCCTTGCATGCTTGATATTGAAACTGCCAGGATAGGGGCTGTCCTGTAGCTTTTTGATTTTGTTTTAAGATATATGGGAACACATTCTGAAGAGCTTATGCTTATACAGAAAGTTAAAATAGAAATTTAAAAGTAGACCGTAACTTTAACTGGTTACTAAATTTGAGTAAGATTTTTTCATGTCAATAAATATGGCTTTATCAAAATAGAAGTTTTCATAGAAAAAAAATCACTTTTATGAAAATTTCATACGGCGTGCAAGTATTTCAGGTCTAATAGTGTTTAATTTCTGCCTCAGCATAAGCTTAGCAATGACATATAGAAGTCACTGCTTTGGATCTTTCATGCTCAGTTCTTCCCAGCAGAAAAGATGCTGTGCATCTGGACTATGTTTTCTGTACTGCATGGCAGTCAGTCTCTGGGGATCCCTATTAGCAGAGAGAATGGATCCTTTTATTTCATTTTGAATTTGACAGATCAGATAAAACATGTTGATTTGGGGATACTGAAATAATTCAGCTGAAGAAGTTGAAAAGAAGAAAAAAAAGAATAAGGAGAACTTTTAAACTTTTGTCTTATGATAAAAATAAGTATCAAAAAATCAGACTTTCCACTGGGATTACAAGTCCTTTCTTTTAATCAGCTCTGCCATTTATAGATTAGGCCAAGCAGATGGTTATATTGCAAATTCTGATTAGGACATGCCATCGTATTTTTATCATTTTTTTAATCATTTATATTCTATTTCAGGCTCTGTGTGTGGTCTGGACTGGGCCTCAGCAGAGTAGAGACTTTTAAGACTTGTGCCAAGCTGTGCAATGTTATGGTGGTCTGATAATAGGAGTTGCTGCTATTTTCTACTTTAATAACAACTGTTTTCTTTTAACATTATAAAGCTGGCAGTTGTTTGTGCTTTTAATTGAACTACGCATGAAGTGTGAATGATAGGTGGAGCTGGCACAAAGGATGCTCCAGAATGAATTAATAACATGAATTAATAACTGGAGTTTATTTTGCCTACAGAAAATCCCTTCTCTGTAGCTAGCCAATAGTCTCAGAATTTGTGCGTATGTGTCTCCATCACCACCACAAGCTTTAGTACTTTGCATAGTCTGTTTCCCTTTATATGCTGCTTCAAGCTTGAGTTCACATGTCTTTCCTTAGCTCATACTATTTTTGTAGGAGAGCCAACAGCCTGACAGCACTTTGAAAAAGAAATTAATGGGGTTAAATACCCCAGTCCTGATACCCTGTTTTTATGGCTGTTCCCAACAGTTTTCATTGCCGAGCAGTCACCTATTAGTATTTCCCAGAAAACAAAGAGTTGAATTTTAGAGTGTACCTTGCTTATGCTTGTACCACAATTTTCCTAGGCTAGCAATGAAATACCTTCTTTTAGAAGGTCTCGCTTATTGTCACAGTCAGAGCATTACTCCAGTCCTTGTTACTGCATACATACCTGTCCAGGAAGGGTTAATTTACAGAGAATGGACTTGGTTCAGACATATATTCCTATTTCCTGAGCTATCCTGCACCCATTGCACAGCAGCCCTGGCTTCCTGAGCTAGCGTGTGTGAGAAGAGACTTGGGAACCTCGTCCAGGCCAGGCCAGTGGGCTCTCATTACCCAGCCATCTGGAGGCCAGATCATTGCAGATATGACATGTGCAGCAAAGGCTGCCACACAAATACGTGTTATGAATTCAGCTCATTTTATTTTGAGTTATAGGCCTTTGAATTCACTCTGTTCCTTTAGCTACAGTAAACAAACACATGTGTATGTATATGTGCATGCACATACTGCACTCTTTGTAGGCTGAATCTACCTGCTAGCCCACTCACACCATGCTTAGCTTCACTGAACTTGCCATCATATATGTCCATCATATATTTTGCACATGCTGTGCTGCTCTGTGAGGTTATTATTTCCACTCCTATCTCTTCATGGCCCTCCTGTCTCGCTGTCTTCAACAATATTTACAATGTTCCAGGAAGATGTTTTCCCTCTTTATCTCTTTGCTAAATGAGTGCCATGAGTATGTGCGGGAGGAGAAACCTGGCAGTGCAAGAATGGGAAGCAATTATACATCATACACCCTGTAGCTTTTATATTTATATTTTATATTAACGATTGCTGTGAAATGAGAAGCCAAGCCTTTGAACAAAGAAATATGTAACAAGCTGGGACAAGTGTGGTGAGGCAAATGTTCATGTGGAACAAATATTTCTATAAACCAATTCAAGAGCGCAGGAGAATTTTTAAGGGACTCATTTGCAGGACATAAATGCTGACCTTATGTAGTCTGCATATATAGGAACCTTCAATGAAGTTATGCTGTAAAGTAAAAACTGAAGTCAAGGGAATTCATTTATATAGAGAGTCGACTCCTGAATATCCTGTCTTACCTTAATCATTTAACTCCTGCGATGAAGGCTTCTCTGAGGATAATCATGTTGTCTGAGATTGGGCATCCATCTGAAGTCCCAAGCTGTAAAACTGCCTTCCTAAACTCCTTATATATACTCTGTGGAGGATACAGAGGATCCAAAAACTACTGCTGAAAAACTACCTGAGAAATGCCTGTTCTTCTGTAGTCACTGTGGATGTATATCGGGGAGGAAGACTCCAAAGTTAATAAGCAAAGGTAGGTTGTATGAAATGACCATATGCTTCCAAAATATCTTCTGTTGGTTCCACTTGTTTTTTCATAATAAATTTAAATTACATATGGATTTAGAAAAGTTGTTTTTTTGTCCTGCCTGTGAGGCACAGGTATGTGTGGCAATGCACGTTTTTGGATAAGCCATTCTACTGCAATGCCTGCTGCACAATTGCATGAAGCAGAGCAGGACGTGAACCTATGCATTACTCTGGGCAGAACACAGTACAACTGCCTTTCTGTGTTTGGATCACCATATGAAAACAATCTGTTACTCTGAGGAGGCTGAGTTTATTTAATAATATTAATTATTTACAAGTTCATACATCATGGGACTCCTCACATCCTAAAACAGTCACTGGATTTGTTACTGGATCTCCACTCCCTGGCTCCTTGCTTGCTCCATAGAATAAACACTTTTGGCTTCTTGGAACAAAATTATTTTTTTCTCTGTAGGCTTTTTACTGACTTATAGCTCCTATTTTTTCCTAACTTGGCTCCCATATTTCCTTTTTCCTTGAACATAATGCTTTCCCAGTTAGCTACATTTCCTCAGTAGCTCTTTAGTCCCCTTTCCCAGTTAGGTGGAGTATAAATAGGTACAGATTATTATTCCTGTCTTTTCTCTCCACAGTCATTGCTGCTGGTGTCATGCTGGATTAAGGTCAAATTCGTTGAACTGGCATTGTCTCTTTGCTTGTTTGCTACCTAGCATTTTTTCTCACATTAGAAAAATAATAAGGTCAATTTGCAGAGATTCCTTCCTAATGTTACTGGGTATCCTGTCTAGTCGGAAAGATGAACCTCTTTCTTTAGGTTTAGATAGCTTTCCCTTTCAGCTCAGCCCTCTCATGCATCGTTCTGGGAATTTTCTTCCTGTGAACAGCTCAGCAGATTCATGTGGATCATCTCCAGGTCAGTCCTCCAGGTCTTGCTGCTCTGCAGCTCCTAGTTAGCAAAGATTATGAAAAAAAAAATTAAAAAAAGAGTCATTGTTGCCTCTGTTCCCTCTTGTTCAATTTGGAGGATGTTCTGGCAGGCAATAAGCTTCAGTGAATCCCGGTGATCTGGCACTGGGTCTGGGCTCTGCTTACTTCCCCACTTAGACTTTTAGGCCAGGAAAATGTTGTAATGCAGTTTCTTCTCTCCAGTTAGTCCTTGGAGATTCCTCCTCTTCAGATTCAACGGCAAGCCTTCATATATTATTTTCTCTGCTGTTTTTCAGCTCAGCAGAGTTCTTGTAACTTCCTGCCTAGTGGGTCCATCTCCTCCTCTTCACTCCTTATATGAGAACAAGGTCATAGTGAGGTTGTTTACTCGTAAGTCTGCTTCCAGAAACCCTTGTCCTTTTAGTTTGTAACCTTTTCAACCCTTGCAAGACTCTAAAAGTTTTCAGCTCAGTTGATTCTTTTCTTCTGAGTTTTCAGTTTATGTGATTAATCATGATTTTTCAATGTGTGCACTTGAGTGCTACAAGATTCTTATGCAAACATGAAAGACAGAAGAAATAAATATATTGTACAAAAGGCAACTGGATAGGAATGAGAAAAAAACTTTAGTTTCCCCAAAAAAGGAAAGAAATGTTCCCAAAAAGAAATCAGTTCCCAAATGGGACTGATCAATCCCAAGGGATAGTGTCATATACAAGTCACATCAAGTGGCGAGTTTGAGATTCAAGTGCTCTCTTTGCACATCTGTACGTTTGTGTTCACAGTTGTCAGTGAGTATAAAACAATACTCACAATTTTAGTCTTGGCTTAATATTTTTTTTGTCTCTATTCAGTGTTCAGGAAGATCTGGACACTTAGTTTGAAATGAGGATGCAAATTTTTTTGCAATAGCAATTCAGAAAATGAAATCTAGATATTGAAAATAGCTAGACATTTTCAATAGACGTTGAAAATGTTTCTTGATTTTAATAAGGCAAGAATATTATCTAAAGACTTTACCAATGATTGAAGAATAGGAAGCTAATACAACATTATAAATAAGGAAAGACCATCAAAATTACAGATACTTACCTTTGGGCACTTTTAAGTAAGCACATATGGACTGCTGACCTCTTTGGTATTGAGAGAGAGGAACCAGAACATAGCAAGCAAGTCTATCAAGTTATGTTCCCAGATCAAAGGTAGCCAACAGCTGCTGGAAAGGGAAATAGGATAAGGAAAAATGCAGACCTTTGGAATGATATGAATCAAAGCAATAAAAAAATGTTCTTGAGAGGAATCCTGATACAGCTGATATTGGAAAACCTGGTAAGTGTGCAGTTTGTGTGAATTCAAGTCCTAATTACCTGTGAAGGTAATACAGATAGATATCTGGGGGCTTGTCTCTGGTATGACATGTAGGTCTAGTTAGAAAACATTTGAAAGTGGGGAGATAATTAAGAATCCTGTCCAAGATGGAAAAGAGTTCCTTTATTTTCACAGCAGGCTCACTGTGAGGGAGCTGATTTGAATGAAGGATGCATCTTCTCTCTGAAAGAGAGGAAAGATTGTAGAAGCAAGATAGTGGTTAACATCACTGTGGAGTTTGGTAGGTCATACATAAAAATGAGGTTTGATTTTTTTCTTTCATGCTACTTGAATGAAATCTGGCCTATGAAATCCTGCTCAGTCAACTGTCGAGAAATAGGTGGAGAACTTAATTTTGAGCAATAAGAAAAATGCCTCACCATCTCCACCCTTTCATTCCGCGGAAGGCTTGGAGTATGCTTTTAGGCTGATAATAAAGTTGTTTTCAACTTGAAATCTGTTTTAATGGAAATATGTATCAAATAGTTTCCTACTGACGGAAAATGTCTTTGATTTTTAAAGTGTTTCAGAAAATATTTTGAACCTTATAGTTCCACCCTCCTACTGACAAGCCCACACTAGAAAAAAAAATCCTACTAAGCATCAACGATTGCTAGTGGTCACTGAATCAAATGTACCATTTCAGTAATATCCTGACAATACTATCAAGATTCCAGAAGGCAAATCCTCACTGGAGATGTTCTTCCTTTCTCTTTATATATATTCTCCAGAATGATGCAAAGAAACTGCTTTTTTTTGCCTTCAGTCTTTTCATAAGCCACGTAGCTATATCATTGTCTGGACAGAGTGTCTACTGTGCAGGCTGTTAGGAAATGCAATGATGAATTCAAAGTGTGTACACAGCACTCTTCCATATTAGATCTAATTATAATGTTTTCACTCTGCACTTTGGCTTGTGCAACAAGAACAGAAACATTTTGTACATTGTCAGCATCTCACTTGATATGACTTTATATGATTCTCAAGACAGAGCGAAACAGACCTACTGCAGTGCATAGAACTGGTTCTTAAAAGCACAGCCAGTATTGAGCATGCACACCCATCTGGTGGACTGTAAAGGGAAAAGGATTTTGAGAGATGACAATGAGAGTTCTAAAGAGAAATGTGACGTATTGTTGCAGCTAAGAGCTTAGTAATGGGAATGTCTTGACAATAGGAAGGATGCTCAGAGCTGAAGATAATCCCTTCTCTAAAGGGAAGCCTTTCTGAGCATAGGGAGGAGTGACTTTCACAAGCCCTTCTTTGATGACAATGGCCAAAGGATAAGAATTTTTGAAGCTGGAGTGAGAAGCCTCTGGGGAAATAACAGAAGCTAGAGTGAGAAGCCTCTAGGTGAACATGGAAGGCCTAACTTGGTACCAGAGGATTTTCTAAAGTTCTAAGATTTGAGCTGCCTATTAATGAGAAACTTAGAATTTGGGGTATGTCTAACAATAGTAGCTTTTTATTTTTATTCACATATGTTGTTAGTTGTTTATCATTTACCCTCACTTATCAGGTCATCATCATGACCACTGTTGGTTACTGTAAAGTAACATTCAGACTAGTTTTAGTTATCACCTTGTATGAAGAGTAGAAAGCAGTGGACCAAGTTTTGCTGTGCCCAAGCTCTATAAACTGCCTTTCATGTCCTTAGTTTTCTCAGTAATGGTCTGGATTTTAGTTTATGAAACTGTATAGTTATTCTGAACCTACTTTTCTAATGCCAAGTAAAATTTAACAAGGCATTTCTACTCATAATCTCTGTATTTGTATTTATTCATCCTGTAGATGTGAACAAGAAAAAAAAAGTATTTGAAACTGTGGCTATTGGTGTAGACAAAATGATTCTAGTATTTAAGTATTCTGACCACACACACATGAACATTTAAAGCAGATAAGGTTCATCTCTTTCACAGCCTTAAAAATAACTCTTCTAGGATTCTTCTCCTAGGGATACTTGCATGATATGAATTCCCTAGTCCTTTGCTTAACTATCATCACATTGTGTCATGGACTATGCTTATAAACAAAAATATAGACCAGGATCTTAAATTTCAGCTCCTACTTTAATCAATGTGTGTTTACGGATACTCAGGGATTTCCAGCATCAAATATGTTTGTTACATATCATTCATTCTTCTTTCCCACAGGACTCTCTGTATAAATATTAATTAAAAAATAAGCTGAAATGTTGAGCTTAAATATATATCTTTTTTTTCAAATGTACTTTTTTTTCTGAATAACAAATGTGAATGCAGAATTATTTCCTGCCTAACTCACTTTCCCATGCTTACATGTTTTCTTCTCTTGTTTTTTTTTGTCCCTTTTTTGTATGAAGGAAAGAAATACTTTTAGGGAAAGCTGAACCCACAAAATCCACTGGGTATTGTTGTATGCTAGAAATTGCTAAGCATAGTATGCTAACAATGGGCCAAATACTGCACCAAGTTCTCTGGGAGAACGTTTGGGATCTGGGAACGGCATTTTTGAAGGACTATCGCAGGGCCGTCTTGTAGAGAGGAGAACCTGACGTTTCCCTGAGCTGATTTGCCTGTCTTATTCCATTGGTATCTCATGTGATAGAGTAAGACCTTATGTTCTGAAATGATACAAAGAAGAAATTCATTAGGCCTTCATATCAATAGCCTGCCTGATACTGCTATCCTGAAAATGAGAGGAAAATTATGCTCGATCTTGAGTCCCCCTTAAATCTTTATAATGGTTACTAACATGGCACTGTTCAAGAAACGTGTAGATATGGCCCTTAGGGACATGGTTTAACACATATGGTATTGAGGGGCTAACAGTTGGACTTGATCATCTTGAAGATCTTTTCCAACCATAATAATTCTATGATTCTATGATTCTGTGTATTAATATACTCGCCAGAACTTCTGCTCTTTGTGTGACCTCTATTATTAGGAATTTGCTGTAGTAAACTGAGGGCCAGAGGGTCAATTATGTGGAAATGTATTGGGATGAAAATGACTTGGACTGTTAAGAGCATGTATACTACAGTAATGCCTACAGAGATGCCTAAAGCAGAGTCCTAAGTAAGTGGAAAGAGGAGTTAAGGGAAAAGTCTGGAATGGACAACATTGAACAAAGGAATGATGTGACATTGCATAGTGCACAACAGAGGTGAGGTGTCTGATCTTAAGTATAGGCTTAGACTTGTTTAAAATCACAGTGTTCTCCACATGACTGTAGAGTTAGAGGGTAATGAGGAGTATGGAAAGAACTTTAAAAGTTTCTCACAAAACACTTTTGTATATCTCAGCATAACTTTTCCTTGAAGCCCAGGCCAGAGTTCTCACTTCGCAATTTCTTGGAAAGTACTATTGGAGTCAGAGTGGGGTTATGGCATTTATAACCCTAGATGTCATCATTAGTAACAAATTCCAGTTGCTGACAAAGGCAAAGCAGCACACAGTTGCTCCATAAACAAATATTTATATATAATACATGGAAAGTGTAAACAGCTTTTACAGTGTTTCTTAAATAATTTCTCAATACGATCAAGAACTTAACCTACAAGTGTTTCTTCCTGAACAGACTAGCACAATCTGCTGTTATTACTATACACACTCTTGTTGTGTTACATTGACTTATAATGTAAAGATGCAGTATTGCATTTGGATATCATTACTTTAAAAAATGTATATGAGGACATTCTGTCCTGTCTAATCTCCATTCAGGAATAATTTCAGTCTGTGTGGCCTCAAGTATAGAGGTGCAACTGGATTTTTATTTTTTTTACAACATTGGCAGAGAAATTTGCAGTCCTTCCCAGACCTTTCCAAAATGCTTCTCCTGTCAGCAAACAAAGGTTTGGCAGAGACTTATGACCATTTCTTTCATGACTTGCTTGCATCAGCTTGTGTGTGGGCAAAGAACAATCCAAGTGTTGCCAAAGCTGAGCGCTCAGACATTATGAACTGAGCTCCAGAAATTGAGAGAACTGCCTTAAGACTCAAGAGCTTAAAAAAAAATGTACAGAAGAGAAGGGTCTTTCCATCTGCTTTCTGATGGCTGAGCATTTTGAATCATAATTTAAAACTTTTCTAGGCAGCCAATACAAATGTAAATCTATTTTAAATAGGAAAATTGCACTTAAATTCATGTGTCTATGCAAGATTCTAGGATCTGGGCTTTTAAGAACAACACCAAATAGAAGTGGCCTTGCAGTAAAGTTACGAGAATTGCTGACATGGAGGTCTTGGGATGTGAACAGACAGCAATCTTCTTTCATTCATTTTATCCTCTAGCCATGACCTTTGAGCTTCCAGTAACATCTGTATTAATAATTAGAAGGTGTCAGAAAACATCTATTCTATTTAACAGAGTATTTGGATATTTCTGCATTTAGTTTAATAGAGAAAAAACTACATTTAGGGATTACCTGTGAAATAGGTCTTCATTGGTCTTTACATTGCTTTATTTGAAGCCTATACTCTGAGAAGCTACTTTGGAAAATGCCTCATGGTCTTTGCCTCATGGTGTTGTTCCAATATATGAAAGAATTTTCAGCAGAGTGGTCAGAAAAGTCCTACCACAGCAGAGTTTCAAAAAAAAAAAAAATACAGAGTATTGTTAAAATAAAAACCTTTAGAAATGTGAATGTGTCAAGTTTGTTTCACTAGGTCTTAAGAGGCAATAAAAGAAAGAGAAAAAAAAACATTCATAGTCCAGCTTTTTTTTTTTTTTTCCCCCTATCTGCTTGGATGAAAAACTGATTTTATATTAGAGTGAGGATTTGAAGCTCTGATGTCCAGGGCTTTCGTAACATTCTCTCAGCTCATATCCACAATACATACATACATCTGGGAAGACATTCTCATTCCAGCATGGAAAAGGCAAATGAAGCTGTCTTGGAGCCAGTTGTAGCCTGAAGCCTTAGGAACTTCTGTCTCTTAGGTCTATCTGTCTGTCCTAGGGTCGGCAGGAGAAGGAATGTGGGAGTTGGGATCCCTCAGCCCTGTTATGGGCTCCCCTATCAGGCAGTCTAATGGAGGACACCAGAACTTGCTCCAAAATCTCCCTGATGTCTGGGGTGATAATGCTAGATGGAGAATTATAGCTCTATACCTATGTTCATGTGACTTTTCATGTCTCTCTTTTATATATAAATATGTACATGTAAATGAGTAGATTTTATATGAATTTTAAATATATAAAAGAGATTTTTATAAATATATATATTTATACACACATATCACCTTTAACTATTCTGAAAAATCCAGGTTGAAGTTCTGAATTTTTCTGAACTACTCTGATGCTGACCAATGTCCTTCCTAACTCAGCCCTGAGACTTTGTGAGTGTCAGAAGCAGGCTCTGTTGATAGCGTGTTCTAGAAAGATGCCAGAAAATGCTGTATGTGTGTAATTAGTCTCGACATTTTGAAGTGAATTCTTCACTTCTGCTATTTGCACATATGCAGAAATACGGTTCCAAAAAAACTGTGCTTTTTCCCTATTCTCAGAAATAATGATATACTGGCATTTCAGACATGAGTTGCACTAGTAATTAGGAAGCTAAACGTATATGTTTTTCAAAAGGCAACAGTTTTTGTTCTCCTCCCTCTTCTGGAACCTCCCTGAAAGTTTGACTTAGTTCCAATTTCTTCAATGATTGAGCAAAATATAATTCCCAAATTTCCCTTTCCATCTCTCCCTACTGAACAATATTCAATTTCCCCTGACATATATGCTCACTTTTCTGGGAAACTTTTTAAGGACGACAATAAGTTCAGTATTTTCCAGTTCAAAATCATTATCAGCCTTTCTTCTCCCCATGTCTGACCATCAGTTTTTTTTTTTTTCCTGTTTAAGGACAGCGCAAACACAAACCTAACTCTTGCTTCACTTGCAGCTGAGTTGTTATTTACACACATCCCACACATCCAGACCCATGAGTATTGTTTCCTTCTGCTCACTCTTTGGGCTACATCCCTTTCCCTTCTTCCTCCATTGCCAAGATTCTGGTTCATATTGTACTTATGTTTTCTTTGTATTTCTTTTCCAGTTTACCCCTACACACTTCGCCATGAAATCACTGCATATAGTGCATGAGAAATCTTTCTTGTAGATTTTCGTTGCCACTTTGTAGAAGTAGAAATAAGGATGGAGATGTAAATTCAAACTCTTTCTTTCTATATGCCTCACTTGTCTTAGCTATCTTCTCTTTTCCTGTAGGCCACTACTCCTTTTCTTACATTTTATAGAGACTGTCCTTTTAGCTATTCTGTTTCCATTTTAAAGACTTTTACTTCATAAAGTTATCAGTTACACTGCTGTGTAGTATTAATGATTTCTCTGATTATCTTTTAGAGTTTGCCATGCTTAGATGCCTCTGCTAACTTATAACACAGAGTTTTGTTATATCATGGCACAATCAACTATTTACATAGAGAGCTGTACTTACAGAAAAATTCCTGTCTTTAGCTCTTAATTACCAACATGCATCCATCATCCATCCGTTTCAGCACAGAGCAGAGATTCGTAGTGAAGTTTTTTTACAGATGCGAAACAATCATTCTCCCTTCTTTCATTATGAATGCCCTAAAAGGAGTAAGTAAGTGAATTAACTACATCACATAATGTTTTTAAAACTGGAATTACATTGTTCTTTAGCTATTACACCATCCGGTAAAATGACATATGAGACTATGTCATTTCATCTGTTCAAAGTAATAATGTTTATGTCTGTTCAACCATTATGCTTCATGGCCTAAATTCCTAGGCAGAATTTGTGGAATCTGCTTTCTGTGATTAGCGATGCCCTCTCCCCTGATTTTAAACAAAAATAATTGGAAAGGCACATGTACCAGCTTCCAGTTTATAAGAGTTCGTTATTTGAAATCCCCTGAGCAACTCCAATTAGAAAACAACTTTTTGACTTAATATCCTTCAATTGTTAAAAACTTGCGTCACTGAGAGATCACTGTGAAACGTAAAGGTCCCAGCACATTGGCATTTGATTGTGAGGGGATGTGATTGTTCCACATTTAGACTGGAAAGGGTTAGGAACTTCACTTCCCAATGTGCTTAATGAATGAAAGGAAAATTGGACCCTTGAGCCAGAGGCAATGACCTAACTGAGTGAAAAATGTTTGCAGGTTAACAAGGGCAACTGTTCCTTGCTATAATTCCCACTGGAGGTGAATGACAAAAAAGGCCAATAAACCTCAGACTTTGGGTTATTTATTAACCTGTTTTCTTTCTAGAAGAAAAGACCTTACTGTAGATCTTGGAAGACAAAGCTGAAAAAAATGTCCTTTTACAAAGGGTAAATCAATGACCAATGTGCACCACTTAGGAAGACTAAAAGGCAATATGTAGAATTGCACTGACTGTGATTATTCAGATTTTTTAAAAGTCAACCTTCACTGGGACTGAAATGCAAGTATAATAGAAATGAAATTGTGATCAGAAGACACTAATCCATATTAAAATAAAATTTAACTGGAAATGACATATAAGTATTATTGACACTGAATCAGAAGAATGTTTTTATGCCTTTTCTTTATAAGCGTTGCTTATAACGCACTGACGTAGCAAATCTGTAGCTTTTCTATCTGCACTCAGAAACAAGAAATGAGAGTGTGCTGGGATAGCCAAGTGTCCTAAAATATGCCAGAGCCTCTCTACTTGCAAGTCATGCAATTGACTTTTCATCCCAAAAGCCAGTCTAAATCTTTTGCCATAAAGTAATGGAAAAAAATTCCATTGGCTTCACTGAGATCAGGTCTTGAGCCTACCACAAAAGGTGAGAGAAAAAAAATAGCAGGGTAAACAAAGAAGGATGCGGGAAAAGCCATAAGACTAGTAATGAGCAGTATAACCACTGTCACACTAGCCTTACAAAAAAAAAAAAAATAATAATAATCCCAACAACTGATGCCTTTTCAGGAAACAATGTAGACTAGAGGAGAGAATTGAAGGGTATGGTCCAAAGTTGAGCAGTTTCAGTGGACTTTGTACTGTATTAGTCCCTAACAGAATATACAAATAACATATTGCTTCCTGTATTTGAAGTGCCAAAAATGAGGCAGTTACAAGCATTCTGCAAACCATATGTCTGAAAAAATATGAGGATGAAGCAAAAGGAAGGAATATGTATTTACATACTGCAGCTATCTGCCTACCATAGATACGATGTGCCTTATGCACAGAAAGAATTTCAGTAATAGGAGTTGTATTTGACTTTCAGATTAAAACTACCCTGAATTTTTCAAAGTGCTGCTACCTTTCCCTGTTGTATAACTACAAACAAAAAGTAGGAGAATATTGCATTAATCTATTGCTTTTCTTTCTGAGCGAGAGAATGGCCTTGCTGCTTATACCTGTTCCTGAAAATATGTTATTAAATCTGTAGGATATTTAGCTCTGGGGCTACCAATGTGATTGACTCCAAAATGGCTATTAGGTATGCTATGATGATTGTTATTTTTTATGTAAAGAAGGTATCTGAAAGAAGCACAGCTTTTTCTTTCCCAATGACTTTAAAACTGTAAGGGTCATGGTACCTTTATGGTACTTACCATAGTAACTTGGAGTTATCTGCTTTCTTGTATGAATAGAGATAAATTATATTTTATGTATGTATTTTATTTCTGTAAGTTAATATTAGCCTAAAACACAATGCTATAAAGCTCTCTAAAACTGAAAGCTTCAAATATTTCTTTTAAATATTATTTGAATAATCCTTATTTTGATTCCTAAGATAAACTTGAATTTACCTGCTAATAGTGAACACATCATTAACTTTTGCTAGTTTGAGTCTCCTTATATATTTTTCTGCCCTCTTACCCACAATAATGAGAATCTCAAATCTTAATAGCCTTTTGGAGTCCATCCAGCTCAGTGTCTATGACACACTACAGGATTTTAAACTAGGCAGTCAAAGTAAGTGCACAGTTGAAAGAATTTTTCAAATAAATGATCATGCCACTAAAAAGTTCTAATACCTGTAAGACTAACAGGAAAAAAACAGAGGTGTTAGATTTGGACAAAAACTCATGTGTGAGAGCACAAATTTAGATATGTCTGTAAGACTAGGATCAGATGCACAGTGCAGTCCCTGCAAAATGGCAGATAAGTTGAGAGGACATCTGTTTGGATCAGAGTACCAGTGACTGAGGAGTCCATGCCTTATGCTGTCATCTTCTTGTAGACATTTGTTCAGTTTTGTAGGATTTCACCTTTGGCTACTAAGCTTTATCTCTTACCTGTAATTGAATAATCCAGGCAACTATGAATGACTACCTGCTGGATCTCTTTTTTTTTTTAAAAAAAAAAAAAAGGTAGGATTTTTTTAGAAAAGAAGTTATTTTTTAAGAAAAAAAAACAAAATAATTGATATGAGAAAATAAGAGGGAAAAAACAGAAACAAACTGTAGGTAATATTTCTGTTGGTAGAAAAATACGGCTTTGGGAAAGTAGCCAAATTGCTAACTGTAAAAGAGTGGGAAGTAAAACTTTTGGTACCGTGAAAAATTCATGAGTAAGTAAGAGGTCAGAACTACAGTGACTTATACAGCTTAGTTTGTATTAAACCTGAATATGAACTTATGAACTTGATTATCCACAGCCTTTTAAGTTTTTAATATTGGTAATAAATTATTCATCATGATGTATATCAGTATCCCTCTGAGTTATATAGAATGCACGTGATAGCTTCATTGCACGTTCAGAGATTTTTTTAAGCCTGCAGCTCTCAATTATTGTTCCTAGTTCTTTACACCTATCTAATAAGCTTCTGTTTGGAATTTAGGCTCTCCCAAAGCTTGTTAGTTGCAGGATTTAAAAACATAATTTTTAATTTAAATCCTCCAAACAAGATTAACTTTTTTTAAATGTTAAATTCTAAATTAAATTAGAGCTAAAAAGTTACTTATTAAATTAAAGATTTTGGACACATTTTTGTTTTGTTTTGTTTTGTTTGATTTCTGCATAAACTTTGTTTTATTCTTTAACTAGATTTTTGTAGGCAACTGTTGCAGCACTACCACTTAAACTACCGCTTTTGGATGTTCTGCAGGAAAAAAAAATGGGCACATACTGTAGTTTCAAAATAAAATCCATGTGCACTAAAGAAAACTTTTGTATTTTTTCCAACAAAAATGAAATCTTATTTTCTTTACTGGGTAGTTTTCCCAGGCAAGTTGTGTGCAAACTGAAGAGTCCATGAGAGTTCATTGACACAGAATTCCATAAAGGTGCTACAATGACTCTAAGAGTTTACTTAAACAACAGTTGTTTCATATGATATTTGTAAACCTAGCAAATGTTACCATACATGCCTGCATTCATATAATCATTGGCTATGATCTTGACTCATAAATTAAGTAAGGTTGGGTCTTGTCAGTTCTTGGATCAGTGGCCTCCAAGGAAAACCCAGATGGTGCAGGCATTGATAATGATTCAGCGGGAAGAAGACCACCTACTGAGTTAGAAGTCATTTTTCTTCTGGACTGAGAGCCTTGGAAGGGTATTCTTGTTTTTTTTGGGGTAAAAATCAAGAACCTGACCAGAACAAACATTTGAAACTGTGATAATAATAATCCTGTAACACCTTGCATAAAAATAAAGTTGGTTCAAATACTGTTGCCAGCTGAAATTGGATAGTTATTAGAGTTATTTGAAAATGTTTTTTCATCCTTTTTCTCCTGTCTTTTCATTCCACAACTACCTTGTCCCCCTATGAAATATTCACTGATAATACACAACAAAAAAAAAAGATTATTTTCATCATCATTTCCTGCAAGGTTTTGTCAAAAAACCAAACCTTAAAAATCACATCTGTAGAAGAAAGTGGGAATCCTTCAGCTGGGAAACTGAAATTTGTTCCTTATCTTCTTACTCCCTTTCGTGGCCTAGAACTGATAATAAAGCTTAAAAAATCTGTTTTGCATTATTTCCTGTTAAAATGTCATCACATAGTCTTGCATCTCTGTTCCTTTCTCTGGATTATAGTACCTGAATAGACTATTTTTCCTTAAAGGCAGCAGGAAGGTGTGCAGGCATTAAATAGTGCTGCCTTGGTCATCCTTGGGCAATATGCATGCTATAGCAAGTGACACTATTTATTGTACGTTGACTCAGTTATGTGTTCATTTTCCTTATCAGCCCCAAAGTGGTAAAATTGTAATGATGCATGATGAATCTTTTTCTTCTTCTTTTCTTTTTTTTTTGTTTGCTTCCTCTGAAGTATTTTGTTAAAAAATAAAATTGAGTATGAATGATTTGCTTCAAAAAGGAATCTTAAACCAAAAGTCTATTAAAAAGCAGCAGAAGTTTAAAAAAGTATAATCAGTGCTAAGACTATTATGCCCATATAAAGCAACTTATTAGACAAGTTCAAAGCATAAAATAAAATTAACTTTGTACAGTGCAGACTGTTGCCTTTCACTCTAGACAGAACTGTGGTTAAAGAAAGAGCAAAGAGCCTTATACATACAAATGTTGACAAATGTTGATACATACAAATCTACAGTTCTTAGTGTTTGTGCACTAAATTATGAATGAATTTTGCATGCAGGTGACCAAACTGTTATTTTTAATGTTTGCTGCCTAGAATATTACCATAAAATAGATTTTCAATATCTAAAATATTTTGATATTGACAATTGACTAGTGTCTTATCTATAATTATCTATAGATAATTATTTATTTTCCATATGTCTTTTATTCTTGAAGAGCATTAAATGGTGGTATGTCATGTCAGAGAGTGTACAGGGCAATAAAACCTCATATACATTTTTAAATGTTCATTCTGTATGTTGCTTATGAGTTCATTGAAATAGTTCTCAATTAATTTGATATTTTGAGGGAAAATCACAAGGAAATTCCATGTTTTGAAGGCACCTTCATGACTAAGTGTTGGTGAACTGTAAAATCTAGTAAAGTGAATGTCTCTCTTCAACCTAGGATTTCTGGAAGCCTGTGGAAGACAACAGAGTAAGGGAATAATGTCTTCAATGACTTCAGCTCATCATTTTTGAAACTTAGAGAAGGAAGAATCTTCATCTTTAAGTAGGTGTTATGAAAATTTTGCTGTTTGGAACTCAGTTTATTGAATGGTATCATCTTTAGTTCTTAACCTAGGGGCTAACCAAAGACTAACCTCTTTTCCTGGAAAGTAAAATAGGAAATCATGTTTATTGAGCTAATGTTTCTGTTTTAACATGACAGAGATGCTAAGACTATTCTTAGAGTAGAAACAACTACTGTGAATAAACTGTCCTCTGCAAATGTCTCATATTTGGGTTACACTAGATCTGCTCTTGGTGAAGACAACCGAGTTTTGGGACAATACTACGTTTTTGCTCGCCATCAAAGGGAGCAGTAGTCACAGACATAGCGCTGAGACACAGAGGAGGGGGCAAATACTGAGATGAGGAAGTGAAGCAGCATGATGTAGGAGCATAAAGAAGGAATGAAGCTTTTAGGTTTTTTTTATTTTTTTGAGAGGAGAATGGGAGGAGGGCAGATTTCTTCTGTGATCTTGATGACTCTAGAATTTCTGATGTCACCATTTCTTCTGAGAAAACAAAAGAAACCTACTATGAAACCTATTGGAAAGTTTAAACTTCCTAATTACTGAGGCCTCTAGAGTCTCCATATATCTTCTGCTCCTTTTCTTGACAACAAGGATGATAATATGATATCAACTGATAGATTCTTTTTTCTTCTGTTTTTACAGTCCACGTTTTAAAAGACATATGAAACAACTTCTACACAAGCAACATAAAATAATATTATTGTGTTTCTGAACTTTACAAAATTTGAGTGGTGCCAGAATGGAGGCTACAAGTATTTTATGGTCATATCTATAAATTTCAAAGATTTCTTGGTGGAAAGAGAGGAAAAGGTGCTTTTCTACTGCTGGATAGTTTTCTTTCCTTGTTTTCAGAATGGAATACTTTTATTCCATTGCAATACCATTCAGAGTGGTATTGCTTGTAAGCTTGTTTTGTGTTTTGAAATAAATCCAATATTAGAAAAGTGCTAATAGCTCCAAAAATTGAAATCAAAACAAACAGATCAGCTTCAGAAAACTCACTTTTTATACATGTGAGAAGCATGTTCAACATTTCTGAAACGGAAAGTGAACAGAAAGTCTGAATCCCATCCTAATCTCTAATTATAAAAGGCTTGCTTACATTCATCTACTATTTTAGTAGAGAAATTTATCCAGCAAATAGGATGGACTCATTGAGGATTGGGATCAAGATTTTGTAGTGAGGGGAAGTGGTTGCTGCAGAGGCTGGAAGCTGCGCTGAACGAGCCAGTGACTTCTCAGTCACTGAGAAGATGGAAGGATGACTTTGCACATATGGTAGCTTGATGTAGCTTGATCTGGGTTCTCTTCCTACCTCTGTCACCAACTTCTTCTGGGCAGGTGCTACATGACTTTCTACAACAAGTTTCTTGAAGTCAATCAGCAATTGGGTACTACTGACTTTCTAGAGTGGGTGTTTAGTTGCAGAGGCAATGGAGGATCCCTTTGCACAAGCACTGATCACTCATCTTTGTATAGCATTGAAATGCTGTACAAATGAATGTCATAGGGAAATGTCAGAGAAAATTAATGTAGATTCTTTCAGAAGAAGACTAACTTACCGCTAAAATATGACATGAACTCATACCTCAAACCATGGACAAAATAGAATACTCATTGAAGAGGAATGAATATTACTCGGACAGCAGTAAGAGGTGGATTTTGAATACTTCCCTACAAAATTTCAGTGTGCTTTAACTGTAAGGATGTGTGTAGGTATGTGTATATAACATGTTAGACAGGATGTTTCAGTAAAATATATCTTTATTGGTATAAAACTCTTTATACTTCTTAGAAGCTGAATCTGTTTTTTTTTCCCTATTTTTTCTCTATGTTGTAATTTTCCTTTTTTCATTTCTAGACAGTTACTCCAGGTTTATCATCCAGCTATGAGAGTGTTTAAGAATTGTTGAAGGCAGAGTCTTACTAGGGAGTTCTTATTCCAAATTCCTAGTAAGAGTAATCCATGTCTAATTTTACTTTAGGTCTCCTAAACTGGAATTTACTCCGCAGGTCTGTTATCTTGAGACTCACCTGGCAGAAAATCAAGCCCTTCCTTAACTTCTGTTTTTGATACCATATTTATTATGGCTAGCTACCACTGGGAGATTTTAAAAAATGAGACTGTCACTGTAGAATCAGCAGAGGAGCTCTCTTGTTCCAAAACTCTTTGATATAATAGGAATTGGGGCTGGATTAAACGTTCCAATGGGAGAAGCGTAAGTAGATGGACTGTAAACAGTGTTCCCAGACTTTTCTCTGCCTCTTCTTGGGTTTCTTGGTCAGATGCCCTGACTATTCTTACCAGAAACACATTCATGTAATGGCCAAAATTTTCAAAAGTGATTAAAGATTTGGAATATCATAGAGTGCTGAGTGTTCAATATGAAACACTATTAAAGTTGCCTAATATTCAGAAAGTGCTCAACAAGTCTCTTATGAAAACCTGTTTCCTATGAGCCAGGCACATAAAACTATTAATCGCGTTTAAAGATAGAGATCAGTCTCTTTCCCCTTTAGTGAAAAACACAGGGTTGGATCAAACTTCTGTTATATCCATTGCTAACTAGCATGCATATCTGAACTTGGAAGGTTTTCCTACCCTTCAATGTCTTCCACCTCTGATGCACGAGAGTGTCTAAATAACCGCTGTCCTCCTCAGGAGCACAGCCATGGTTTGAACTGTTCAGTGTCAAATAGAGGTTCAGGACCACTTCCAAAGGCAGTCCCTTTCTTAAAGCAATGTTCCCTCCTAGATGCCGTGGTTTCTTCTTCACCAAAACAGCTCTCCATGTTGCATTGGTTGCTGCTTTGGAGATGGTATGTAATATCATTTGATTTAGCAGCTTCTCTGGCCACCAGTTTTCCTGTGAGTGATTTAATTTTATAAACTTAAAGGTAAATTATAGATTTATTGTACTTCATAAATAAAGAAGTGGAATGCTTTCAGAGTGTGATCTGTGCAAAGACTATGGTCTTTGCTTGAGTTTATCATTCTGCCCTCTCCAGCTCCCCACCATGATAGGCTCAGTTCAATATCCATTCCAGGGACACACTGCCATCTTCTACCTTCTGACAGTCACTGCTATCCAGCACAGTGGTGTTCCACACAGTAAAAGTATTCTGTTTGTTGTTGCTGGGGAATTAAATGCATATTGGCATGAGTGGTGTAGAAGACGCAACTACTTTCTTACTCAAGTGAGACAGTGTCATGTTCCAGAAGGGAGTCAAACCTCGTCCACACATATGTTTAATTTCACATGTTGTGTTGAGGCCAGAATTCAGGGCCAGCTGCTCCTAAATCTTTGGTACGTGCTCTTCTTTAACTGCATTTAGCATTGCTTGTGTGTGTGTTTGCATGGTTGCAGCCTCAGAGCCTTTAGAGCCACATATGTGGTTCTTTGCCTCTTACTAACCTCTTAAAAAAAAAGAGAAAGAAAATATGTCACTTGGAGTTGGCTCTAGAAAAGTGGTTTGCTGCCTCTTGGCTTATTAAAATGCCAGTAGTATCTGAAAATATAATGTGACAACAACTGCCTTACTTTTGGGTCTACGTGGGATAGACTTCAATATTGTTTTAAAATTTAGATGATATAGGAAATGAAGCCTCAAAACCCATGCATTCACAATGCATGTAAACTGGTACTTTTTTGTCACACATGAAGACAGACATTAAAAACAACTTTATAAAGTATTTATGAGGTTTTGATTTGCCACAATTATTTTCTCTGGCTTTTAGAGTCTCTGAATAGTATCTTAATGCTAGATCATATTTTCTGACAACAGAACACCAGATACACTGTAATGATTTGGCATTCAGCCTTTTGGAATGAAGGCCAAAACTGGCTAAATAAATCATTCCCAATAGCAAGGAGCAATGATTGTAAACTCTGGATAAATCTGTGATATTACAGAAAGCAACTGTTTTGCAATAAATTGACTTGAAAAAAAAAATCTGTGGAAAAAAATTCCCACACTGGAAAGATGCCAGCATGGCATTAGGCTACCAGAGTCTCCTATACTGTTGCAAGTGAATATTTAATAATGTGACAGAAAGTTTTTTCTTGATTATTATGTTCCAGTTTGGGTGAGAATACCAGAAGGGAGTAGTATTTAATAGAAATGTTAACTTTATTAATAACATATAAAACATACAAGGATCCCCCATAGGAAATTCTATACCTGGTTAAGAAAAGACAGGTGGTCTGTGAAATAGCTTGGACTATTCAAGGTTTCTGTCACAAGAACCAGACCTTCCAGTTGCTTTGCATTCAGCAAGAGATGATGGAGTAAAATATTAGCTGATACATGTTTATTAGTAGTGGTGTATTGATGCAGTTCTTTGAGGCTTGCAAGAGATCTGGCCCATTGCATTCAATGCAACATTTTGTAATGTCTCTGCCTATGGAGATAGACGTCCTTATTCAGAAGAGCTTATAATTTAACATACAGATGTTACAGAACGAGTGAGAAGGGAAGCAGAAACACAGAAACTTACTGGAGGCCACAGAGCTGTCAGTGGCAGGAGCAGGGCGAGTAGCAGTCCTGGATGCTGAGTGCCCCAGCCCTGTGTACTCCTTTCTGAGGAGCCTCTCACTGTGTATGGTGACTTCTGAGTCCATGGGGACCTCACTGTGTTTGCTTTCCTCTCGCACATCCACACATGGAGAGGCTGCTTGTAAGGCAGCGCATGGGGGCGGCGTTGCACTGACACCTCTGTGCAGGACCCTGAAGCAGGGGGAATGGCAGGGCCCCACGGCAGAGCTCAGGTCAGGGCTCCGAGGCAGAGAGCCAGGTGCCCCCTGTGACCCTCTGCTCTGGATTTTCTTGAGAAACTTCTCCAGCTTCTGCTTTAAAAGAGCCTGAACCAGCTGAACAAATGCATGGCTATTTGGTGTAGCATTTCCATGCACTTCAGGTTAATAGTTCAGTGGCAGGGGAAAGCCTGAATCTGAATCCATGTCCTCTAGCCAATGCAACCTCTACCTCGACAAAAATCGCTCCCTTAAAAAAAAAAGAAAACAAAAAAAAAAACCCTACCATATTCTAGCTAAAACACTAGCGTCCAGACAATAGCGTCGGCCAAAAAATCAGCATGCAGCTGGCCGCGCTCTACTGAGGTGCAAGCGTTTGCCTGAGAGGACAGTTTTAACCCCTCAGGCTTTATCCAGATTCCTTTTGTCCTTTGGGCTATTTTGACAGGCCCAGGTTAAAACTGAAAGCCTGCGAGGGGCTGCGGGAGCTGTGCAGGGTGCTGCTGGTGTGGAGCGGTGCTGCTCAGGCCGGTGCTGTCGGCAGAGGGCAGAGCGCCGAGCTGGCCTGTGTGCTGCTCCGCTCCTCTTGCTGTAGCTTGCTGGCCCCAAAGCAGTTGACAGCAGAAAATCTAGTGGGCTGCGGCTAGGAAGAGCTGGAGCATCCAGAGGCATGCAGGACGTGAGGCTTGGAGTGTGTCCAGAGCTAAAATCTGAGAGTCTTAGCAACTGAAAGATGTATAGCGCTTGCCTTCGGCTGTGGCGGCTCTGGCATGCTACCAGGGAGTGTGTCAGGACACGGCTGGTACCGGAGGCCCTGGAGAAGACCTCGTGTCTCCAGCCATTTCCCCACTCACCGCCTCGGGTTTCAAACCTCACAACGCCGCTGAAATGTAGCGGTGTCCCAGCGTGATACACTTAGCACATCTGATGGTTTAATTACTACCCTCCCTGGCGCACACGCGGAAGCACAGCTTCACCTGCTCATGTGGCACCCACATGTGCTGTCTTTGGAGCAGCATGTGAGCTGTTTGGGATCGCTGCCAGGCCGGTATCTTCCCCTGCCTTCCTTCATGCTCTTCCTTTACACTGCAGCTTCTGCGTGCCGCTCGGGGATATCTAAATATAAATGCTATAGGAAAATAGTCATGCAAATTGTAGAACAGTCAGTGGAGTGTTTGTTGAAAGTGAAAAGTGCCCTCTAAGTAAAAACGAGCTAGGAAGAATCCTTGTGCAATAGCCAAACACTTGCAAGAGAAAATACTGTTTCTGAAATCTCTTTTCAAAGCTTCCCTTCATTTAAAGACATTTCCCTTCATATTTAAAGGCTCAAAGATTTTTAGCTGAATGTTATCTTGATCACTGTTCAACGTATGGGGAGTATTGCTCACTAAACATAGCCACACAGGTGTTTTCTCAGAACTATGTCAGAACATACAGTTTAATTCTGAAAAGTATCCAGTGCAAGAGATCTTCTCTGCCACACGTAAAGATGATATCCACTTAATTCATATCATAGCAGCTTCTATAATTATTCTATGTTTGACTTTATTTTCAGCATAAATAAACAAAAAAGATCTTAAGGTGTCCTCAAGAAAGTGACAAAGTTAGGAAGGATGTAGGCAGAGTGCAAGAATGAGAGGAGCTGCCAAAAAATGTACATGAAGCAACCAAATACAGGTGAGTAGAAAAGGAAAATCCCTAGTAGTGAAGCATAGAGAGACTTCCAGGAATCAGGTAGCTGCAGCATGTATTAATTGGACTAATTTGCTCCTGGTCCAAACCAAAGCACACTGAACAATGGAGAGAGAGGAACCAGTAATAAACCTTTGGTTCCTGTCAAGGTCCATTTCCATTGTTTGAGGACTTTACAAAGTATTTGTGTAGCAAAGGCCAGTTTCCTCCACCAGCCTTGTCCCCTGGCAAGTTGGCAGCACAGCTAAGCGGAGATAACAGCATTGTTCACTTTTCTGTGGCAAAGGTGGGATTCTGGCTGGGCTTGATGCTGTGGCTCCAGGTCCATGCTATAACTCAGAAATTCAAGGTAAGGGGGCAGAGCGAAGATTAATTGCTTTCCTAGTGGTTGTTACCAGAGTTACAGTGTACCAGAGCACATTACCAGAGTTTGTGTTTAAGATTCCACCTAAGCAGAAACAGCGTAATTTAGTAAACTGAGAGCAGAATCTGGCTTCTTTTTCTGTATCTGCTGCTCTCTGGCTAGAATGATCATTTGCCCTCCCTGTTGCACCTAGTTTAGCTGTAAAGTAGATGCAATGTTAAAGCAATCAGCTCTATTTCACTTTGCGTCTAATCACTTTGAGTTTTAGAGAGAGAATGTGACATATAATAGATAGTCATTATTTATCATTATCTGGGAAGCTTGAGAAGATGGGGAAGGTTTCGTGAGGTCCTACTGTTTGCTCCCTCTCTCTAGTCGTGCTCTGATGTTGACTTTTTGTAATCTCTGTTTGGTTTCTTCAGACAGTTTAGGACATACATATATAGGTGTGTTTTTGAACCAATATAGCATGCTTCTTTGTGATGCTTTTCTCAATGAAGTTAAACATATATCACCTATCAATGAGTTGTGCCAAAGCAGAAGAGGCTAACAGTTAAGAATAAATTGGCTAAGAGTACCATAGAGAAGTTAGAAGTAGTGAGTAGGTAAGAAATCCCAGGATCACTGTTTGGGAGATGTTTAAAAACAGTACAAATCTCAGTTGTGCAATATTATGCATATCCTTATTTTAGAAAACAGATCTTTAACTTAGTAGATTGCCTACTTTTTCATATTAATAATGTGCAGCTGTATTTTTACTCATCATTTTTGTGTAATATCATATGAAGAAACATCCCAAACATCCAGCCACTATCTAATTGTGCTGACTAGTTAATTCTAACCCAATAGTAAGCAGTGAATTGGTTAACAGCGTTGGTACTTGACTGTGCATGTTTATACTTCAAAGCTGACACTCTGCTAAGATGAATGGGGGAAGTTAGCTTCTCTTGATGCTATTGTTTTAGCCTGTAAGGATGAGAAGTCAACAAGATGAAAGTATGTTGGTTTACATTGCCAAGGCTATCTTCACAACCAGAAGCTAGAAACTTCCTTTATTATGAGAAAACAAGCACATAAATTCTGGGAAATAGAATAAACTCTTCCATTAATCTCCATGAAAGCTTTAAATCATTCAGATTTATAGATTTGCTACCTATGGTAAAATATTTTCCAGGTTCAAAGTAAGTATTTGCCATGTGATCAGATAGCATCACTGCTTGCATCCACTCATGGACTTAGAAATCACTGTAATAAAAGTAGATGGAGCAGGCATCTGTTTTCCTTGAAATACAGCTTTTGGGAAATTGGAATGCAGCATAAAAATGCTAATAGAATGCTACCCTGTTCTGTTGAAATTGCTTCAGAGAAAGCAGTGAGATTCTGCTCTTGGCTGCTTCTGTCCTGTTAAACAGTATAGGATCACTTATTGATCAAACTTTACATCAGCTTCCCGAGTGAAAAACAAGAATGTGTGTGTTATGCATGCTTTCTAAAAAAATTGAGAAATACAAAAGAAAAAATATGACATAATCCCTAAGCACTAAATCCTCTGATCTTTATTCATATTGAAATAATGAGAACTATTTACAGAGTAAATTACTATTCACTATGAATAAGGCTGACAGAGTCCAGGATGGTTTTGGCCTGGTCCAAAGAATCCTTCCAAACTCTTGTTTTTATTAGAATTTACAGCTCCGTTTTCATAGGATTAAGGAACGTGAAAATGAATGAAAGTGCAGGGTGGCTGATGGTGTGTGTTTGAAGATATCCACTCTCTAACGTAATCACTAGATATATCTTTGAATACCTCTATCTCATCTGTAATATTACTGTTGGGATTTTCAGAAGAATAGCATGTAATGTCAGTTCCGTACTTAAACTGTAACCAACAAACCCTGGGGAGCTATCAAGTTATCAGTCTTTAGTACAGAAAACATAACACTGGTTTAAGCATAGCTACTCAAAACGGGTCAAGTTACAGCCGGGTTATGTTTGAGTGAACTAAAATTAATATATTTCAGCCAAACATGCAAAATCATAGATCTGTTTTGTGATCTTGATTATATAATCTCAGTTTTAGCTTGTGAAAATTTGATAGGTGTGCATACACACAAGCAAACACCTGTGAGTGCTTGTGTTCTGTATTCATTGTGCAGGACCTCAACCTGGAACTGGTTCATTGATGCTCCAGTGCGTGAAATCTGGATCAGATGCTGAAGGTTAAGATGTTTGGATTTGGAGTTTGAAGTTTCTGTACCATTCTGATGGATGTTATGTCATGTCATGTGAGCTGAGACCTGTGGTTTTGGGTAGGAAATATGACAAGATCATTTTTTTTTCAGAACTGAAGTGTTTGCATATGGGAAGTCTCCGTTAACTGTTCTCTCTTCCTGAAGAAAAAAAAGTAGAGATCAAGACATGTGAGTTAGTCTCATACAAAGCCATCACCAGGGAAGCTTCTTTGGTGGCCTTGGTAAAACAGCTGATGATTTGTCCCATGAACACTCTAATTAAATGTGTTATAAGACAAATTTGCCTGTCACATATGCATCTATGAATTGAGAACATGAAGGCTGATGGCAGCCAGTACTTCACGTTTACATTCACATTTTTCTGTGATTCTGTAAAGATTATGTTTCTCTATTTTCTCTCCAGTTCTACTGGTGAATCCTTAAAAGACAGAATGGGTTTGGTTCCAAATGGTTGAGTCTTTTTTTCAAAGTACATAAACTATTTCTGGGTCATTAATTGGAAAAAGGTGAATCTAATGCCAGTTTAATGTTGATTTTGGATAGAATAACTTATGTCCTTCAAACTATTTAGCAGTGTTGTCACAATGTCTAGCTATATGGACTTTTTAACAGATGCCTCAGCTAAATTAGAGATCCAGACAACAAACTCTAAGCTTTGACACTCACTGAACCCAAGGAATCTGCAGATGCCTAGAGGAATTAGTGCTATTAATATAAACTTTAAAAAGTCTGTAGAATATATTATCCATTTTTTTTCTTAATATTCTGAGCTCTTCAAACATAAGGAAATGAAATAAAAACTTCTTGGCATTATTAGTCTCAAGGACATGCATTTAATATTTAATTTTCAAATGAAGAAGTGCAGAGTGATGAAGCAGAAGAGATACAACTGACTTTTCCAAACTGTACTTTCAAAGTGGAAATAACAAAAAGAACACCAAAACCAGTTGCAAGATGTTTATCTACTTTGGATTATTACAATGTATATAGATGCATGCAAGTGTGCAATTTTATTTTTAATCAGAAATACTTACATATTTTACAAAGAGTATTTTCCAAGACATCTTATAACCTTACATTTACTTATATTCTACATATACATGCATATATATATTTATATATATGAATACATATATATATGTAGAACATAAGTTCTACCAGGAAACAAATGTTCTATCTATAAGGGAACTGCTATTTGAATTTTACTGGTAAAAAACTAAGACATAGAGAGGTTAAATGATTTTTTTTTCCAGCTCACAGAGGGCATAAGTCAGAACTGATCCTAGGTCTTTTCTATTCTAGTTGATAAACTGTTGATAAACTTTTAAATATTAGATTTAAAATATTGCTAGTTTAATTTACTGAATAAAGAAAAGATAGAGATTTCTACATTTAGCCTTATTTTAATGTGCATTTTGGGGAAGGGAAGAGAGAGATTATTTTTTTCCCATCAGAAATATTTATATAGTTTTGCCAATATCTGTCTTGGCAATACTTGACTAGTAATGTCAATATTGGGCCTTTCAGAAAGCTAATTTCATAAGGCTGGGAAAGCTCTGAGCAAAATTATGTGGCAGGAAACGATTAAACATGAAAATATGAAATATAATAGGGATTTGATAAATTCAGTGTCAAAAGACACACTATTTTGCAATACATGGAAGCCATCTTCAGGCTAAAAATATGCTATTGATTGAAAAGAAAAATGAAGGCAGTAATAAAAAAATCACAAATGTAAAAGCAAGACTAATAGCAATGAGGTTAAAACTGGCTCTAGGGGAATACAGACAATTGGATACAGGAAGCTGAAGTTATCTTTGAAAAAGCCCTGTAGAGGATTGAGAAAAATAAGAAATATTACTTTAAATATATAAAGAAATAAAGCCTATTAATGGTTTAAATGAAGTGGAATCAGCAATGATAAAAACTGTGTATCATTAATGGCAAAAGACAGATGTACTTATACACATCTTCCTTTTACCTAGAAAAAAAGCAGGAAGATCTCTTTCTACCTTGCAGCTAGTGATAGGTACTTTCTACCCCATCAACAGCTAAAAAGGATACTGCAAAGATACTATTACATTTTTTTCAGTTTGACAGGGTCAAGTGATGAACTTGAGCAAGTTAAGAGGATTTGTATCAATGCACTAATAGTCATTTTTGAATTTGAGAATGATGAGAAAATTGGAGCAGACTTGAAAACATTAATGTTGATATTTTCTAATAAAACTCAATAATAAGAACAATAAAAGACTAAATAAAATGTGTTAAAATATTTATAGCTATGGAACAATCACTTGTAGGAATGCTTCTAGTGTGGTTCTGTAAGAATCTGCTCTCTGTCCAATATTATTCAACGTCTTTAGCAAAGTCTAGAAAATGTGAAATTACAGATAGCAAAGCATACAAGTGGCAAAATTATTTGTGAAGCAAATAACGACGATGAAAGAGAGATTAACCAATATGTAGTGCTCATTAAGATGGATTCATTAACACAGGACAGTTTTTCATAGCCCAACCTGTGGCCAAAGAATGAAGACTGAATGTAGATAACATTTTGTAGAGGAGTGCTAATCCTAGAAAGCTGGTACATGGGAAAGACTGAATAATTTGAATGTGAGCTCCTGCAACAGTCCTATATATAGAAAGGCCAGCACAGTCCTTTGTGGGTAAGCAAGGGAATATGGATGGAAGCAGTGATTTTACCTCAGCATACGTCATCAGTAAGAGCATTAGTTGAATCCTGTGCCCGTTCCTAGCATTTGCACTTTGAGAAGGGCTCTGGTAGACTGGACTATTCTCTAATTTATAAAGCAGGTCAAGCTGGAGGACCAAAAGTTATCTACTGGCTATAAAATTGCTCAGGAAAAAGTAACTTAGGTACATAGTGTTAAAAAAATATCTATATATATACACCGAAGAGAGCTATCACTATTAACAATACTGTGTGATGGGAAAGTGCTGTTAAATGACAAAAGGAAGGATGACTCTGTTTTAAACAAATGGATGTCAATTAAAAAGCCATGTTCCTGCTACCAAGTCTGCTTCTGTCTTCCTTGCTTTGTCCAATTCAACTACTTAAGTATACTATTGTCTTTATTTGCATTGTACTTTCTACTGCTGATCCTATATTAAGATTAAAGTGGGCAAGTAAAATTCTTTATGATTATTGGAAAAAGTCCTGGCATTGATGTACAGTTGTTTTGGTTGTATATGCCAGTGCGGCACAAAGTTTTTATTTAGCAATTCTGAAAAGGGGTCTGCCTGAAAAGAGTATACAAATTTATCACATGTGTGTTTATGGTCTTCTGTCCTTCTTAAATCACATCCTGCACAGGCACTTCATTCTGCTCCATTGTTAAATGGGAATATTAATGGCTACAATATACTGCAAGGCAAGACCAAAAGCACAAAATTTGCAGGACAAGAGGGTTTGTTTGTTTGTTTCTTAGGAAAAAGAAATTAATGAGAAACTGTTTCTTAGTCATTTCTATGCAAAGATTGTGCTATATATAAGAACACGTGTATTCATTTAGGAAACATAGCTCCTATCATACCGTATTGTAATCTGTGGGAGAACCCATAAAGTCAAGTGGAAATTATGTTTTGTGTTCTGTAGATATAGGCCAAAATACAAACTCTGTTGGCTTGCATCCATATATAATGTTATCTAATGCACTATTCTTTGTTTCTACAGTAACAGGCAGACTTCTTTTTAGTGACATATATATTAATATGTGTTTTATAGACTGCTTTATTTGGATAATATGCCACTGTTTATATTCCAAGCCTTCATATTATGGATAGGAGTGGTTACTAAAATGACTTCTTAAAAGTTTAATTGCAAATATTTAATGACTTCGACAAAAGGATAGTGTTAAAATTCAATGCTTTTCAAATAGCAACCACTTCACAATACTTTTCCTGCAAGCTTTTCTCATTTACAGCTCATGGTCTTTTTTTCTGCTTCCTCTTAGGCTTATCCTGCCAATGTTTGGTATTTGTTAAACTTTCTCCTCTATTTAGGATATTTCTTAAGCTTGGAAACTTTCCAGGAAAAAAAGAAAAAAATAAAGGGGCTTTTTCTGAACTTTGACAAATTATTAACACTGAAAATTCAGTCACTTTGGTTCTAAATACAGGATCTATGATTTTATTTATTTGTTGATTTTGCTCTATATCCTACTAAATTATTTTGCCCAATCTTTGCTCCTTTCTGAACAGATTTGGCCTTATATAGAAAGTCTTTAAGATCTCATCTATATCATGTGGAAACACTCTGAGGGCTGGAACATCTGGAAATAAACCCACTTTAGCATACTTTGCACTGTGAAAGGTTGTATATTATTTCAGTGGCCCCTAGCGCTGCTGTTCTGGACAGTTTTGCTCAGCCTGGACCTTGAACTGACTCATCTCTTCTACTTCTATCTCTGCCCCCCCCAAAAGAAATTCACAAAATTTAAGGCATGTGAAGGAGAATTGCAAATAGCTCATTTCTGCTTAAAGAATGCTTTGCCTAATAGAGTCTGTGCTCTTCCATTTCAAGGCTGCTGTTACTGTCACATAATGTAGCCGTGAAGAAATTGCCTCCTTGTCTCAATAGGAGAGTCATGACGGCAAGTACCTTGTTCTTTACTTACTGCTATGTAGTGTATTAAAGGCATCTGTATTGAATCATTCATTTGTGCAGCAGTTTGTGCACAGCTTAGTGAATGAAGCAGTGAGCTAATGAATGAACATTCCTACTTAAAACAGACATATATATCTTTCAAGTTGTACTCCTTCATCTCGATGGCATACCTCAGCCCATTGGCTCAGTCCAAAGTAAATCCATAACATGTCATAGCTGGACAGGCCGCTGATGAGATTCTTTTCAACAAGTTAGCATACTGTTAAGTCATTATTTTCAAGGTCTCTAACACAGAAGTCCCTTGTTGTACAACTTTGCTTTATTTGGCCCACTGTGTGAAAGCACATTTGAGTGAGATTTTTAATTCCCAATTCATGAATATTATTCCAACACAAACGTAAATCTTAGTGAACATTGGACAACTACTGTGTATTCTAATAACATATGGAAGATAATACTATGCTCATTCTTAATCACTTAATTGAAATAATTGTTGGAATAACTTTATATAGCAATATGTAGAGGGTTTTTTTTCTTCTGATAGATTTGTGTGGTTAAAATAAGTCATAGGGAGGGAATTTTACTGACTTGTCAATGGCAGTGAGTCTTAAGGCAATAACATTATTAACAGAACACTATATTCATTCCCAGCTCGATAGGGCTGTGAAGAGAACTGAGGCTGCCTGAGTGGGGCAGTGGCGCAAGCTGCTGGTGAGGCTTGTCTGGAGACCTTGTAGCTACAGTGCTGGAGAGGAAACCAAGAAGAAAGCGGTGGTTGGTTTCCTGAGCCTCCTGGTTGAATCTAGCTTGTCATACTTTTAATACGTCCAAGTAAGCACTGGTGTCTTTTTGAGGAAGTAATTGCTTTTAACATTCTTTTCCTATTGCTTTCTGGCCATCTCGGTTCTTTCATAAGGTGTTGCCCTTTGTAACAGGAGTGTAGTATGTACATGGGACTAAAGAAAATTAACAGTGACTCAGAAAATGAGAATTATCTGGAAAAACTACATTCCTCAGGAATACAGTATCATGAAGACTTGATTATTTCTTCTTGTGGAAGGGGCCAAGGTGTTTTATGATACCATACAGTTGTAGCTGAGATTGGCCTGTAGCCCAATCAACTAGTCATTCCTTTCTGATGTATTTCTGTATTGGACTTCTGCTGAAATGCCCACAAGAGATTTGGGTAACTCTCTACAAATGCTTTTGCAGGTAGTGAGTGTTAATATAATTTAAAAAGTCTGTTCTTTTCCCACCCCTCTCCTGCTCTTCACCTCCTTTTTAAAAAGGGTAAATCATTCAGAGGCTGCTTTCAGCAAATACCAGTTTGTTGAATTTACAGGAAGGGCTGCAGTTCCTCTGTGCACATGATGCTTTATAACATATCACAGGCATCTTAAAATTAATTACAAAAAAATTACGAAAACAAATTCCTTTTCTCCCAAAATATCCACACAGGAAAACTGTATGGAATTAAGTATGCTATTTACAACTCTACCAGTAGGTTGTGTACCAAATTACACTTACTGTACTGTGAATATCCTTTCTGAAAACGAAGGCAAAAGATTCTTTTCTTCTACTAGACAAGTTGAAAAAAACAGACATTTAGGCTAGAGCTGTCTAAGGAAATGTCACTTACCAATGCTTGGAATGATAAATTGTGTCTTTCAGATGTACCATTCTCTCTCCTTCCTCTCCAAGGAGATCCATTCTCAATTTTTTACCCTTAAAACCTAAAGGAATCATAACAAAAGCTTCTCACTTAATTCATCACTTACATTTCCTCCATTTTGTGAGAATTTCTATAGCATAAATTGTGGTGCTGATGGCATTCTGTTCATGGCACACATGCTATGATGATCAAATAAACCTAAATGCTTCAAAAAAAAAAAGAAAAAGAAAATCTCAACTGCTCTTAGAACTGTCTATATTAAAAACACTTTTCCCCTCTCTTCTACGTAAAAAGTTACTTCTGAGATGTTGTAACAAGTGTTCAAATATAAATGCCCAATGATAAAAGGAGACTAGCAAAGATGAGTAATATAAATCCACAAATGTCTATAATTTGGCATTAAAAAGACTGGAATATTCAAACTTATTTGCAAACCTGCTAAATAGCTAATAGAAAGCATGGCGAATACAAGAACAAATGGCTAGTTGTGCAGGTGGCCCAAACCCAGCTTGACCAGCTCTGTGTTATCTTCTGAAGAGTTACTCTGTTTGTACACTGTGCCCCCCATATCACAGGAGGTAGACAGAAAATGTTAATCTCAACAGAGACATAGTGGCTCTGAGACATCAGAGCTGATTCTGAGTAGCCCTGAACTTGGCCTCATCATTGCAGTAATAAGCTTCCGGATTTGAAGGATCCGTAGAAGTAATGCTCCTCCACAGAGCTATCTGCTCTGATGCAGTGCGTGTTCTGCATCTCCATGAAGTGTAAGAGTGTCAGAGAGCTTAAGATTGCTCTGGAGATTAGCACTATGCTGGTAAAAAAAGAGTGTAAGCCTAGAGAGGATCATATCAAAGATATGTCTAGGCCAGAAATCGATCTGTGAAAATGCATAGAAAAAGGTTTATGGATAAGTGGAAGAAAAATAATTCAAAACAAGTACATATTTGTCACTTCTCTAAACTATTGAGTCTCCAGCAGTTTGTGACTCAGTAACTTTTCATCCAGGAGGAGTGTTGAGTCGTGTTTAATAGTTACTAGCTATTGCCATGACATTAGCTGGTGACTTAGTGTGTCCTCAACTTTTGCTGTAAGGAATCATACACAGTGTCACAGAATGATAGGGGCTGGAAGAGATCTCTAAAGATCATCTAGTCCAATCCCCCTGCTCAAGCAAGGACACCCAGAGCACATGGCATAGGTCGGAATCCAGGCGGATTTTGAAGATCTCCAGAGAAGGAGACTCCACAGCCTCCCTGGACAGCCTGTTCCAGGGCTCTCTGACACTCGCAGGAAAGAAATTCTTCTTCATTTGGAGATGGAACTTCCTGTGTTTCAGTTTGCACCTTCTAGTTACAGATCTGAAGGATAAAAAGTTATTCTGTACTTAGCCCTTTCACATCACTTAAAATTAGTAAATGTTGTTAGTAGTTAGTGAATGTGTTGAACATCATCTCTGAGGCCTTAAATGGGGACCATTTTCTAATCTAAAAATTAGCCATTTCTCCTGTCCTGCCTTTAAACAATGAAAATGTAAACTCTTCCCCTTTTGTCTCATTGCTGTTAAGTTTTAGTGGAGGATTCTTCCAAAAAAAAAAAAGCCCTACTCCCTCTCACATCTTAAAAAGAGTAGGCTTTATCTTTATCCTTATATTTGTTCAAATATTTGAACACACTACTCTCATGGAAATGAATTATAGCCGTTGTTTTAAGTAAAAATACTGATACTTCTTCACTTCTGCAGATTACATTCTTCTTCAGCCTTTTTATTGATGCAAATTTTTTATTGATGCAAATTTTTATTGATGCAATTTTTATTGATGCAAAATATTTGGCATCAATCAAAAACTGTATGTTTTTGTAAATTTTATAGAGTATCATCCTTGGGAAGAGAAAAGAAAAATAACCATTCTTTATTGTTTTGAATCCATTATGTTTTTCAACATTTTTTTTCTGATTTTTTTTAAATAATAAAATCCCTATTGTTTGCGCAGTCTGAATACTTTCCAGAAAGTAGACTTCATTTTTCTTCTGTTCTGTTCTGAGTACATACTGAGTTTTGACTTTCCTTCTTTTAGATTAAATATGATGTTTTAGTTCATATGTCTGTGAGATCAAAAAGCTATAGGTCGAAAGCACTGGTTAGGAAATTCACGGAAAAAAAAAGCAGGTGTTCAAGGAACTGCTTGAAAGGTAGGGAGACAGAAGGAGCACAGGCAAAGGAACAATGTTAGAGAAGTGTGAAGACAAAGGGTCTGGAGGCAAGGTTCACGCTCAGTGTCATAGGGGGAATATAAACTCCACCGGTGTCAACTTTCCCTCTGTAATGCATCTCTGTCTCAATTCATGCTAAATAGATTGGTATGTCCTGCTGACAGCCTATTATTTCATATTATTTCACTTTTTTGTGTATTTAGATAATAGTACAGTTCTATTCCTTCCCTAGATTATAGAGGGGAAGTAAAAACAAATTACTTTGTGGCTTTGTTTCATGATGGTATAGCAGCAAGAGAAGGGTTGCCTTTTCTCGGGCTCTGGTGAGACTGATATTCCTAGGATGGAGTGGAACTTGCCTCTTCATCTGGCATCTTTCTCTGCTACTAGTTGCTATTTGAAGATCTAGTCAGCAGAATATAGCAAGTGTAGACACAGTCAGATGAATTATGCTTTAAAATATCTGCCCCTTTCCACTGGCATTTTACATTTTGTCACTGCTACTCTAAACAAACAAGCATATAAGAGGTAAATCTCACTTCAGGATGCTTGATTTTTTTTACCTTAGAGCATTTAGCATCCTTATACCATACAGACCAATACTGGTCTCTATTAACTGGTCTGTATTATTATCCAGCACAGTATTATCTA
The DNA here is from genome assembly GCA_032353885.1 of Nothura maculosa. NCBI lineage: Eukaryota > Metazoa > Chordata > Aves > Tinamiformes > Tinamidae > Nothura > Nothura maculosa. The sequence continues at coordinate 898,124 of JAUBOD010001092.1, forward strand.
GTCCTGATTCTTTGGAGAACAGAAAGAAGTGAAGAAAAGAATTATTAATCTCCCAAGCGAGCTGTATTTACAGTTTGTCCAGTTTCCACAGTATTGCTTTGAATAGCTATAACAGAATAATTGAGTGTGCTTTCTATTCATTCCCTGTAATAACAGTCATCATGGAAGTAGTACAACAGAAGTCAGTTCATTCACCTTGTCTTTTGGATGCCTTACATCCCAACACTGTTTTCCATCACATTTCCAGCATAATCAAGGACCACGAAGCAAGGATATCTGTGTACATATGGCAGGTATGGCATGTGTAGAAGGCAGATATGGCTTGAGGTTTGGTTGAGCTGGATATTGTGTTCCATAAAGGAGATCCTACCAATAGCTTGTGATGTCTAAACTTCCCATCAGGTAGGCAGTTTGCCAATCTCTACGCCTTGCTTAATAAAATACTTTTCTCTCCTCCATCATTTTTCCCTTAATTCCATGGGCTGCTCTAAAACTGCCTCCTGATTTACAGCAACTTCAGCTGGCAGTAATTCATGTTTCTCTTGTCGCATGAGTTGTGAAGTGAATGGGGGGAACACTGGACTATTTATAATTCAACCAATTTCACGGAGCAGTGTTACAGCAAAATTCTGATGGGCATGGTAGGGCTTATCTCTAAGCACTGGTATAATTTGCTCTGTTTTAAATGGATCTTTTAAAAAACAAATACAAAGCCATGTTTCCAAGAACTAACTATAGTTTAACTGGTTTATTTTGTTTTAGTGAATCAGCTAGGGCTATTCCGAAATAAGTTAATTTTTAACAAAACTCAAAAGCTATCCAAGAAACTGTTTTCTGTTTTGTTTTGTTATGTTTTGTATTATTTGTTTTTAAACAAGTTTATTAAATAAGTTTATACTTATACTTGGTACAGAAAGCACATAGCTTTTATGTTTTATGAAAAGATTATAATTTTTAGGTCTAATGGCTGTGCTAATAATCTCAAAAATATCATTTACAAGTAAAACTTTACTAATATGTCTACAACCATCTGTTGAAAAATGCTGAAAACCTTCGCAGCCAAGACCTTATGGATGCCTCCATTCCACGGCTGCTTTTTTGTCCATAGTTTTTCCAAGATGCAGTATAATTCCACATTTTTGCCAAATGTTCTTTTTTTTTTTTTTTTTTTTTTTGCTATATAGATTGTCAGTGGATTCTTTCTCTTCCTGCTTTTCTGCAGCATACCAACACTGCCTCTGGCTCTCCAGCTTTCTTTTGGAGAGCAATTTAATTGTACTTGAATGTCTGTTCCTGGGACTGTTACGTTGAGCCAGAGATGAGTAGTTGGTAATCAGGAAGCCAGTCTTCAGAGTCAGGGATTGCAGCTGGAAGCTGCTGGAATACGCTAGTCAAAAGGGATTTGTTGAAATATAAAGCTGATAAAGGTGAGCTCTAAAAGACTCTTTTCAAATTTTCCCACTTCCAGAGGTACATAGGGATCAGCTTTGTTTGTCTGGAAAATCTTCTGAGGCCTGAGATATACAGGGATTATTATTATCTTCTTTGAAAAGAGAAGATGGTTGTTTGTGAAGTTAGAAGTTGAATGCTTCTGTCACAGGAAAGAATGTGTAGGGTTTCTTTGTGGTTTTCATTCTGCTGCTGCACAGACAGACTGGAAATCTCAGTTGATCTGGAAGGGAACAGAACCTATAAAAAGTTCAACTGGATTTCCATCAGAGAGCTTGCAGGGATTTTATTACTGGTCAAAGACTCTTTCCTGTGTTATTCAGAACTCCATATTAACCGTATAAGCTGTATTTTTCCATGCAAGCTCACAGGAATATTAGAACTGGCATACCTAATCAAACCAGTGCTCCATCTAGACAAGTATCCTGGTTCCAGATGCCTCCGAGGAAGGTGTGAGAAAAATCATAATATCATAGTCCAAGGGAAGTCTCTTCCTAATCTCCGGCAGTTTTCGGCTAGCTAGTGAGCCGAGCTTGACTATTTATGTTTCTTACACAATTTTATCCCCATCTATCACCTACCTAAGTGTCATCTATCATGTATGTCCTATTGTTTGAACTATCCTCTACAGGTTTAGGCATGAAGGTCACAATAGGACAGAGGTCATAAGTCACAGTAGATCAAAAGCCATGCTGTGTCAAAAGTTGTAATATAATTCATGCTCATGTATATAGCACATATATAAAGTGATAGCTCACGCTAAGGCATTGCCTCACATTGCTCTTACAGCTACAGCTCCCCTAAGAGCGTTATAATATCCTACTGACTTTCTTGTGGATTCATCGTGCTGTGAATTATTTCTGGCCAGTGGAATGCATGGAGTTACCTTTTGGGTATTACTTAAGCAGGCGTCTTGTGATTTTGCCAGAGATCTTTTTTGCAGGAATCAAGGTGTGTATTGTTTCCCTAGTTTAAAAAAAAAAAAAAAAAAAAGCAGAAAAGAAAGAAAAGAAAAGGAAGGGAAAGAAACTGAAGATTTACACTTTGGCTTAAAGATGTATTGGGTATATGAAAACAGCTCTTTTTTTATTTTTTCCTCCCATAAAGGAACTGATCCCTTGGTCTCAGCAGGGCTATGTATGTGTAACTATATTCAATAAAACCTAGGTGCCACAGTTTTTCTATATTTCCTCTTAAACCAAAGAATAGACAACTGCCACATATCCTTTTGTCCCCAGCATTCAATCTTTTTAATTTCCTACATGGAGCTATTCACATTCTTTTTCCTCCCTCATTGTTCTGTTCTCTTGGAAAAGAAAGAGATAAGAAATAAAACAAAAAAGCTCTGTAAATGATCCTTTTCCTAAGGATGCTTTCCTCCTCACTGTTTGACTTTTCACCCTTTGGGTGCTTAGTGGAAAAGCCATTACTTGCTTGCTGAGGAAAAAGCATTTAATGAATCACAAAATCATTCAATTATTCTTAAAAACACTTCACATCACACATCTTTTTCCAAGTAAAGTGTGCATTTTTCACATTTAAATGGTGCATAACTGCCTTATACAATGAGTCCCTAGAGTTAGAGACATTTTAACAGAAGAGTTCCAAGAGTGTACAGAGCATTTTGATATATATTAGCATTAAAAACCTTGTATTAAAGATACAAAATTTCCTCTTCGCCCTTCACTATCTTTCAACAATATTTAGGCAAAGTTGTCTTTACTGTTGTGAAAAATCTAGCTTTGTACTGAACAGAGAGCTGCATGCTTTGCTTTGCTTAGTTCAGAGTACTGCGGCACTGAAAGATAAAAGTCAAATACAGAGTGAAGCTGTTTGCTCACATGAGGCAGCAAATTGCTTAGAATTTTTATAAATATATATATATTTTTAATTATTTATTCTGGAAGGACAGTAGGAATAGGAGCAAGAGACTTTCTCAGAAAACATTATTTGCAGTTTATTGTGCTTGATCTCTCACCATTGCTTCTATAACAGTAGGGCTTTATGTGGACTGCAAAACTTGCGGTTTTCTAGACAAATTCCTTTTTTTCTCCCCTCTTTTTTTTTTTTCGTAATGAATTTATATCATAAAATATCCCTTTCTGTATTTTATAGAAACAGATGTACTCTATCCAACAGTCAAGTGATCTACTAGATTTGTAAAACCAACTTGAAGGCTCTGTTTTTACAGGGGCAAATGGGAATCAGTCTGTTTATTTTAATGTCACATTATAAACTGTACGAACTAAGGATCTGGCCTTGAGTTTGTAAACTTCTGTATGTTTTCCTATCCCTGTATTTTAAGTATTTTTTCCCCATAACAATGAGTTTTAAAAATATATATTTTAAGTAGCAAAATGCAATCCACACTTGGCTGATTGAGGTATCTCATTTAGGACTAAACTTAGGTACTTGTGCTTCCCTGCAGCTGGCAGAAGGATGGGAGGGAAGGGGGGGCCTGGCAGCTCAATCAGATGCCTGAAGTGGACGCTGCGAATATCCCCCTCGATGGCTAGAATTATTGGACCACATTAGAGGGAGAATTTAAAAAAAAAAAATTGGCTGGCATATGGTGAGTGTCCTACATATGGTATGTTGTTTATATGTGTTTTTTTTTCCCCGTTAGCATTTTTCTTTCTGCTGTTGCTCCACTTCTTGCTGCATTCACTCTTAACTGTGATGTGAATTCAGAAGGAAATGGCTGTGGTGGAAATAAAGTTTTCAGATCTATACTATTCTCAGGGGCATAAAAATGAGGCAGAATGTATTAATTCACTATCGTACTCTCTCTCATTTAACAGTGCAGTATGAGTTCGTGTGTAATTTTCTATTTCCCTTTATTTCTCTGGAGTCATTAACGTCTATTGGGGGAGAGTTAAATTCACCTTGCCTTAAAATGTACCCTATTTCTCCCCTCAGGACAGTGTTTTAGATTTACTCGAATATCACTAGCCTGATGTAGTAATTACAAGTGATAGGTGCCAATACGACAGACACACGTTTTTTTGTACTCTATTAATTCCGTCAGGCCGGGCAAATCCTGGCCTTATCCAGAGTAGCTTCAGGGGGAAGCTCCCTGGTGCCACAAAAACCCAGCTCCACCTGGTTGCGATTAACTTTGCACTGGTTGGATCGGCCCGACGATGGCGTAAGAAAATCAGGAGCAGAGAAGGCTGCAATTGAAGCTGTAGATTCATAGCCTACGAAGCTAAAAGGCTGTTATGGTCATCGACTCAGTCTGTCCCACTGTACAAGAGGCACTGGAGTTTTCTTAAATTGCTCCTTTTTTTTGTCATCTATAGCATAGGTTTCAATGGAAAAAAAACATTTGTTCTTTTCATTCTTGATTTAAGCTGTTGTAGGATATTTCTCCAACTACAACTTCTAACCACTAATTTCTGTTAAGCTTTGGACTAAAAAACATGGTATTACCAAGCAACTGTCTCTCACATTGTTTTCTATAAGCTGTGATCAAGTAGCCTTTTAAACAGCTCCCTGATAACCTAAATAGATTGAAGGCTCCTTAAGTCTTTCATTCCAGCCCTTTCACTGTGCCCATTGCTTTTCTCTGAACATCTTCCATTTTTTTCAGCCCTCCTTCTTGAACATGACCCAGGTATGTCAGAGCAGGCTGCATCCTTGCCAGAGACAAAGGTGACGCAGCTGTGTTGCCTGTATCTCCGGTTATGTCCCCATGGGTTGGATCAAGGCCTTGTCTCCCCTAAAGGATTCATGGCTCTTCCAAGGCAATTATCTGCCCTGAGGTCTTTTCCCGGCGGGTTTCAAGCTATGGACCAAATCTCTGCCTTGAATTAGTGATGTACATTTTTTGCTATTACATCGGTGTCTTGCATTTGCCTGGAGTATAATGTACAATCTGTTTAACTGTGCCCAGTTTCCCCGAAAAATCTGGGTTCCATAGTGACTTGGATCCCTTTATTTTCTAATTCTCTCATCATTTCAACTGCAAACTTTCTAATTGTTTTCTCTTATCATTATTAAAAGACATAGATAGAAAACAGAAAAACAAACAAAATCAAACAAAACCCAAAAAGCAAACACAGGGCAATGCTGTTATGGGTCAGCACTAAAATAATACTGAGTATTATTATTCCCCACTTAAAATATGCTTGAGGCTGATATTTGAGTCTAATAGGTCCAATATTGATTTCAAGACTTTTTTTCTTCATCAAAATATTGTGATTAACGACTGAGAGACCTTCCAGTATTCCTCTGCATACTTAATGCTACTAAAATTACCTTCATCCTACAAAACGCATGTGCTCATTAAAAGATATCTAGTTTCTTTGGCAAGATAATTTTCCATAAACTTCTCTTCTTGCTGCTTTGACTTAAAATGAATTAATATTCCTAGAAGCAGTTTTTTTAGTTTTCATGAGATCCATGTGAGTCTGAAATGCCTATATACATTTAGATCATTTTATTTATTCTTTTCAACTACTGATGAAGATTTTTGCATAGTTCTCTGGAACTTCCCTTACTTTCCAAGACACACTAAAAGTCATCAGTAACTGTGCAGACAGGTTCTCTGCCAAATATATTAAAATACCTCCATGCAAATTATTCAGGTCTACTGATTTTAAAAATGTCTAGTTTTATTAGCTGCCATTTAACGTTCTCCTGTGCTACTACTGAAATAAAGCTTCATCATAATCATATGATATGGATACATCATTTGACTTTTTCCCAAATACGCAAGAAAGGTATTTGAGATTGCCGTTTCTATGTTATTACAAACAGTCCTGCCACTTTCAATTTAATAACGGAGCGAGACAATTATTGAGATTTTTTGTTCATAAATTCAAAATGTCTCCAGATTGTCCTTATCTCTGTTCTTTTTTTGTTTGTGGCTTTTGCTCTCAATGTTTTACAATTCTCAGCTTCTAATGTACATTAATTGTTATCTTTTCCCCTGCTCCTCCTTTTTGTTCTTTTTTTTTCTTTTTAGTAGCTGCCTTCACATACTTTCTAAATCATTTTGTTATTATCATCAAAAATGTGAATGTTTTCTCTTGATTATAACTTTTATGAGGCAACCACTAAAGTGTTCCTTAGTAGTTTGAAATTGTCATTGAAATTTTCCCTTTAATACTTTTTCCAAATAACCAGTTCACACTCGCTTTTGATTTTGTGATAGCTACCTTAAATCACCAAATATAAATATTTGATTTTATTCCATTTACTCATAGTAGATATAATCAAGTTGTGCATATTATTTTGTGCACATAAGCAATTAATTTTTAGTGTTCTCATTCCTCTTTCTCACCATGAAGTCTAGTAAAGAATTTCTCTCTGCTGGATGTAGCTAAGGAAATTGTCATTTTTCATTTCTTTAATATAGCCGAAGTTTTATTATGAGCACACTGAATTTTCCAGCTCATGTTAATATTATTCCATATCCCATAAACATTTTTTCCTGTTAAGATATTTCATGACCTGTATGGAAGAAATATAGACTTTTAAAATAATTATTTAGACACTACCACAGTGAGAATCTTTCAAATGAAACATAAAATATAAGATAAAATGTATGTCTGATATAAATACAAACTGAATTACTACTTAGCCACCTTAATAGGTTATAGACTTTAAAATATGGTTAAAATATTAAAATATTGTGTAAAAGACTTGGGAGTGTAGTAGCATGTTATCTTCTTTTTAGAAAATGTAAAATCTAAATGTAAAATGTAAAGCTAGATTCACAGCTTTCTTTCGTAGTCTGTATTTACAGTATCACAGGAATACTGCTCAGTCAAATGCTTTGAACAAAAATACATATCAGACCAAAACTGCAGATACAATTATAACAAATAACTTAATTCTGAAAATTGGGACTGAAATTCTAGCCCCTTTGAAGTCAATAACTTTCAAACTGTTAGACTTCCAGTTGTTTTCTTGACAAAATGCTACTCCATATTATGATTTAACTTGCCACGAGTTTCAGGGTAAAGTTCAGTAACTAACTAGACCATAAAGCCCAATTACCTCATTGCAGTTCAATCTCATTCTTTAGGAGAATGAAACGTATTTAAAAAAAAAAAATCAAGACTGTTTTCAGTGAATGCATCTGCTATTTTTTTCTATATAATTTCATAGAAATATTTCTAAAAATGTACACGTTATTTCTATTCGTGTAGCAAGCAAAACATTTTTAATGGCAGATCTGAACTGAATGTCTATAGCATATGTTTCTGAATTTAGATATACTTACTTTATAATGACCCTCTATTTTGCTTTTTTAGATGGCAAGTTCTCCTATTTTGGCATAGTACTAGACCCTCTAGGGCAAAGATCTCAGCAGAGATCATGCTGAAATATTGCCACAAGTTCCCCTGGTCATGGTCTAAAATTAATTAAAGAGGTTATAAGTATTTTATCAACAAGGACACAATGTTTAAGTTCTCTTTAGCAATTCAAGCCAGTACTTTATTAGCTGATGAATACTGACTTGCGTATATGACAGTTCTGGAAGGAAACACCAAACATATTTAGAGAATGCAATCAGGTATTAAATGGATTAACAATAGATTTGGCTTTAATACAATAAATCCAGGGAGACTCTGTAAGTACAGGAACTAGCTGTATTTTCTGCACAGTTGTGTTTCCTACTATTTAATGTACATAAAACATGTGAATTGAATTTGTTATTGATATTACGTATCATGAGAAGAATTGGGAAAAAAATCCAGATAACTAAATATAAGAAGTCTAAATATAAGAGAAGTGTATTGTGCCAATCAGGCAGGCATCCACAGCAAAATCATCCGTAAAAAAACATACACACAACCAGCAACACTTGTCCGATTTGTGAGAGGCCAAGGTTGATGGGACACAGCAACTGACATATCCTGTCACCAGTGCAAAATACTCCTTGTGATCACATATCTGGGAAACTGGACTTTCTCTACTCATGCTCTTTTTGATCAGATTTGTCTTTTTCTGGCAGCTTTTATGAGTAACCAGATCCACAGAAAACGTAAAAGGGAAAACCCTTGCTGGGCTTGTGCTGAACAAGTGGAGCGTTATCTTTCTCTTTACTCCACTTGCCCATGTGCACAATGCAAGGAATCTAGTTAAGGTCCTTCTCCAGGAAAGGAATTAGGGTCTTTCTCATCAGACAATAAGTTGACCAAATTGCAGACCACAAACACCACTCTTCAGAAAACTGCCGAAGGACTGGTGCCTAAATGCATGGGTATTTCAAAGAAATTCTGTGAGGTGGTAAAGATGAGCATCCAGAAAATAAGGGACTCTTGTGAAAGATTTGCTAATTAAAAAAAAAAAAAAAGAAAATCAAGAAAAATCAAGAAAAAAAGACAGTCCTAAGACCTCAAAGTCAGGAATATTTTTATTAGCACCAAAAAATGTAATAATCCTTTTTTATTTATTAATCCAAAGCATTTGCTACTCACTTAATAATCTTAATAATCTCATTCAACAAAAGGAGAGCTCAAGATTGCAGTACTATAAATGCATTATCAAATATATGCAATACCGCCAGATATTAAGAGCAAGGCTCTTTGCTTCACAGTGATTCCATTTGATACCAATAAATGAAAATCTTTAAAGCAAAAGGGGAAAAGCAAGATTTCCATATCAAGCAAATACAATCTATCTGCTGTTAATTGTCTTTGTTATTGCACAATCCTTTCTCAAAATCTGATTCAAGGGGCACAGAGAAGAGGTTTTGATATTATATCCTGTAAAATTAGAGGTCATAAACCAGAACATCGATATGGCGATTGAACTCCTCTGAGCTTTTGAGCTGGTCTTTGGAGCCTTGGAAGGAGTCCAGAGTTTTGCTAACTCTTTGTTTTCAATCCAAAATAATCTGGAAATAATAGCGGTAACAGGAACGATATTAATGTATACCTGTAATAAGGATACCAAGTGGCTGAAATATATCAGCTTAGTCTCTTGTACTAGTGATTTGAACTTTATCTTAATGTGACCATTTTTTTAAGAATCCTTTCAATGAAATGGTGAAATGGTTTGATGGTCATTTTAACAGATTTATTATTTTCCAGGATAAAGCAACACACACATAGCAAGAGCCCTAAAAAAGACTCTGCTGCATTCTAATCCTCCCCAAATCTTAACGGGTAAATTGTTTCCCTAATAATCCCTCATTCTATAAACACCTAAGACATCTAGAGAAAATTATTTGAAATTCTAATAGAGTCTTTGAAGATGCTGCAAAGCTGGTCCTCTAACACAAATTAACTGATTATATAAGGAACTGGGGAATCATGAACACACTTCAGCTTTCTGAGAGTGGGAGCTTTTACTCTTTTCTCTACTCCTGGCTTCAGGAGTGAGGTTTCCACACAAATTGGCACAGGGTGGCTGATTTTCCCTTCACTATTCCTCCTCTGTGCTACGTGCTGAGCTTCCCCTAACGCCAAGGGGATACTTGGCTTGCTCTGCTCTCCTGGGAGATGCTACAGCGATGCTGCTAGGCTAAATAGCAAGGGACAGGAGAATTTTAGCCACGATCCATCAGGCAGATCCGTGAGGAGCAGTTTGCCCTGAGAGAGGATAGACTTTCGAGACATATGGTGCTATAACGGGGGGGTGGGGGATTTTCAATTCCAATCCACCCAGTCCGGATGAGAGAGACTGAGCTAATACCCTCGTGTACGGTGCATTGCATGCAGCTACGGAAGTAGCGTTAGGATGGAATTTATAGACTCTCCAAATTGTTTGCCAGGAAATGTTTACTAGCTATGCACAATAAACGACTGTGAAAGCGTATTCCTGTGTTTAATATGATATGGTTATTTCCTTATATTTGGGTCCTACTATTAAGATACTAATAAAGGAAACTTAAAAAAAAATAAGAAAACAAGCAACGTATGTTCATATTTATGGGACTTCATTTGAGAAAGTTTGATTGACCACAAATTGTACTGGGTAAAGTTACCATGTGCACCTCTGGATCCATGCCATGCCTGCCATATCAGAAATGACATATACAGCTTATTTTTAGAGGCAAATATTCTCATCACCAAGTTGAGGTATATTTTTAAAAAAGGACTCTCATTACGCCAGCTGCAGTGTGTCGCACATAATGAAAATACTGTATATATAGAAGGGAAGCCTACCTATCTGCTTCCGAAAATGTTTACAGAACTTCACAATTCAGAAATGAAGCAGGCAGTTTGTGATCACAGGCTGAAACCATGGAATTTTGCTATGGGATGTGACCTCTACTTCCATACCGCTCACTGCTGTACCCACGACTACTGTACAGTTTTATAGGGTGTGCTAGATAAGATACATTCGCAAACATTTTGCTCAGGCAATAAGCAAAATCAGAAGTTTGTCTGGTAGCCTGTGCAAAGCGCATGTTCTGCGCCTTCATGTGCTTCAACATGAGGCATTTTATTTCTGTGTAATGCATCTAAGAGTTCTCTACATTACTAAAGGAAAACAGGCACTAACCTGATTTGTTTTAATCATACATTAAGGATTTGAGCCTGGAGGTATGCTCGTATTTTTGCCTGTTTGAACACCATCTTTTAGCGTGTATGTGTGTACATATATTCAGCAGGCTAGTCATGACACATTTTTTCAAAATTTAGTAAATAAATCTTTGTAGCAATGCAGTTTCCCAGTTTTTACTTGCATTTTCTGCAAGTAAGAAAATACTACACTGGACTAGACTCGCTAGACTAAGCAGACATACTTCCTCTCTTGCCTGGGATGAATGGACTGGAATAGATTAATTGATTAAAAAAAATGAAGGAAGGAAAATCTAGCATTAACAGTCTGAACTTCTGTAAAAGAACATTTTAGAATTTTAGTGCAAGAACAATCTTAATATGCATCATAACGATATGATATATCTATCTGAGATGTACTTCGCATGTTTGTTTTCGGTACTTTTTTTTTCTTCTGCAAGAAACATCTTGTATTTATGTTTAACTGCCCCTTTTTAATTGCTATTACAGCCTAACAATGAGACTGATCCTGTAAAATATCTTCCGTGAGGTCAGTAGGGAAAAGAAAACACTCAGCACTTCTCAAGATCAAGTCTGAAGACAGTTCATGTTATTAAATATTTAAGCGATAAATTATTTTCTAAAAGTGTTTTCAGAGACACTACCTCGAGTGACAATAAAAATATAAAAGAATACATTATTCCATGGTACTGCTAGAGGTAGGATGTAATAATGAGAGGGACACACTAAAAACGCTTCGGTGATAGCAAAGCTTCTTTCTCCAAGTGGAAATTTGTACTTTTGGATGCACTATGAATAGATGATTCATACCGAAGGACGTTAGTCTTCATTCAAATTTGATCACTTTAAAGATTCTTAAGTTAGTTTTATGTTAAATAGTGTAAATATCTATCTCAGCTTCTTCCTAGCGTCTGCAACTAATGAGATGAAAACTCCCAAATGCTTCCGAGGCAGTTACCTGAACAGCCACATCTGCTTTATTAGATTTAAGAAGAGTTGCACTGGGTATCATGAAGGAAAAGGCACAGCTTTCAACGTTACATAGCCAAGAAGCTGACATGTCTCGTGCCTTTCTCTTCCATTAGAGACTTGCTATGCCTCCAGATGCTGCAGCCTGGATTTAGGGGCATATATTGCTCTTGCACAAATAAGAGTTGCATATGTTACGAGTTAATTCCATTTTGTTGTGTTCTCTTGCACATGGCTTTTTGAAACACTTAAATGGAAAATATTTTTATTTTGCCATCTTGTATTGAAATATACTTGGATTATTAAAAAAAAAATCAAAATCTCTAACCAATACATGCTATGGCAAAAACTCACAAACGCATGATGTGCATGGACTAAAAGTCTATGCGGGAGCTACACAAATCCAGAGTGTCCCCAAATGCTGTATTTTGCATTTGTGTCCCAGTCGCTGAAAAGCATGCCAAATAATATACTTATTTGTTCTATAGCTGAGGAGCACCAAGCACAGGGACGAATGCACACTATGTATTGAAAAAAGGGAGTAGAAATAAAGGAGCTTCATGGTTTCATTTTGGGCAGTCAATTTAAATGAAATAAAGGCAAAGGATAAAAGCAAAGAGAGGAAGGTGGCTCCAGAGAGTGTGCCAAAGTCAGATATATACACTTACATCCTATGGAAGCATGTCAAAGACTGTCCTTGACTGGAATAGTTTATGTAACCCACCCTGAGACCAATTTGCATTGCATCTAAAGGCATTGCCAAATAAAGCATGACGAACACAAAAACACACACAAAAAAAATCATTTCAAGAAACAGCATAATACATTCCCAGGTCATTCACTAAGGTACATTCTGTTTGGGGAAAATAACTCCAAAAATTTGCTTACCTCCATAAATGTGTTTTGGAAAGCGTCAGTGCCATTAAGGTATGTCAATTAGACCCTTTTTCAAATACTTCAGAATTTGCCTATTTTTAAGTATCAGTAATGTCATTGGTTCCAGCATACTTTAAAAAGTTTGCTAAATCAGAATCTTTGAAACAGATGTGATTTGATCTTTTGGTCATGTCTCTGCAAATTAAGCTCTTCTTGGTATGTAATTTTTAGGGAAATCTAGCTTTCTTTTTTCTTTTTTTTTCGCTCCTTTTTTTTTACAAGCCACGGTTTCAGAATCAAAATGAAGGAGGTTCATCTGAAACAATCGTTTCCAACATTTGTTCCTTCGTATTGGATTTCTCCCATTCAGTGTCTGTTGTGAGCATTATTGGGGCTTTGAGCAGCCCGATGCAGCAATATGTGCAAAAGTGCAGAGGTGATCTTTAGCTCTTTGTTCCCCTCCAGATATTATTAGTTAAGGTTCCCATCCTACAAAAGCTTCTGTTCATACAAATCCCTACAAACGCAAGCAGGATTCCGTAAAAGCACAGAACACCCGCGTGAAATGAGGGAAAAATGCAGAGCCTGAGCTCTTCATGGCTGTGAATATCTTTCTGTTCCCAATACCAGGTAGTCTCGGCTTGCTGGTCCAAGTCTAGAGCTCATCACACCGTAAATCACAAGCAAATTTACCTGCAAAGCAAGAGACTTAAACCTAGCAGGTAATCTCGATATTTTGTACTTATTTATCCTTGGTGCATATATATGTGCATATAGGTCTTTTTCTTGCTCTTCATCAAAGAAAATTCAGAATGGACAGGAATATTTACATGATGAATAGTACATGCTCATTAATGCAAAGAAAAGGTGATGAAGATCAGTGACTTATCACTCTGCTAACATCTCCTGCTGGAGGCAAAATTATGAAATATGCCCCCTGCTGCTGGCCTTGTAAAGGCCTGGAAATATTAGCCAGAAGACATAAGGGACGCAAGGGAACACAATAAACATTTTAGCTAATGGTCTTTGTAATACAAGCAGTATTTACCCACTAAACAGGTAAAAATCTCAGTTGGAAAGATTTGATGTACAGGTACTTGAGTCAGCTGTGTTATTTTATTCTGATTAAATGATCATATATAATCAGCAAAATATTAATTACGAAGCATGATAAGGAATAGTCACCGTTAAATACACTAAGCATTTGAAATAGCCGAAATTCCAGGTACAACTGTGTCTGTATTTTCAATTGGTAAACCATCTTTCAAAGTGAAAATCTAATCCTGAGAGCAAATTGCATCAAATAATAAATTGAATAATATGTGCAAATACATGTCTTTATTTTTTACTTTATCATTAGTAATTTTAATAAAAGAACTAATTGCATGCGGGATCTGACTATCAAGATTGGGAGAAAACAAAGTGGAAAATATATTTTTCAGGCCTCACAGACTTGCTTGCACATGTATTTTAAATGCATTTCTAAATAAAAAGGAAAGATAAATATTACCAAACTACTGTCAAGGCTTATGATAACTGTTTCTCTGCTCAGAGTTCCTAAGTGGAGAGAGTACTGGAGAATGAAATAATTGGCAAATGCAGTTTCATGCAGATTGGGAAATAAATAGTATTGTGTGAGACACTTCTGTTTGCAAATAAATCATCTATTTAAAATAAACACATGCCAAAGGTTTTAGGCGACCTTCTTTTGAGTCTGCTGAGTGTCTAATGTGGAATGCAAGTTTCCCATAACTTAAACTCTATAAAAGCTTTCTGAAACATCACAGTTCAGGTGTGAAGCCTCAAGTACATTAACTATTTTAATATTTCATCTCTTTTATTTAAATTAAATAGGAAGCATAGGATATTTGACTGGTTATAGTGATTTGGCAATTCAAAAAATTTTTAATGATGTAATGCAAACTTGCAAATCATTTTCAGTGAGGGCCTCATAGTTTAGCACAGCTTTTATGTAATACACTAAATTGCTGGCATAGCTTTAAAATTTGTAATAGTTGGAGATCATGAAAATTAGAACACAATCCATATGGATACAGGAAAAGTAACTGAAAATACGGATTCAGGCTTAAAGCTTTTATAGATACGTTGTAGTCTTTAAACCGAAAATTGTGTCTGATGCGTATTAAACCATGGCATATGTAAATGCTAAAAAAAGTGCAATGGCAGTACACCACAGAAATGCAATGTTAAGGATATGTGGTGTGCTTTGTGGTGGTGTAATTTTGCCCAAAAACTGTTTTTATGATGAAGGATAGTTAAGATAGCTTTACGAATGGGAAATGCAATTATGACCATTTTCAACTATGCAGGAATTCAGTCTTTCTGATGAGTGAGTCAACAAATTATTCATTTTCTGCACAAGGCTTTTCAGTTAAGGCATCCAAGCATCTTTGAAATGATGCCTAATCCCCTGGCTTTAGAGCTGCTTGTGGCTTTCATTGCAGCACAGGTATCAAGAGAAACAAATTATATTGCTACTATGGGAGTTTAACAGGGAAAAATTTGGGGGGAAAAAAAAGAAAAGACTGAAAATAAGCATACATCTGTTGTGAATCTGGATTGACTGTAAGGTTAAATAATGATGCCTGCCTTCACCAAACTGCCATGGAAAAATACGAACTGATCATAATTACAGTACAATAAAATCTCGTCCTCTTCCTTTGGTATGCTCTTGAGTACAATAAGATCTTTGGCTAAAATAAAATGAATTCACATTTGTACGCTTTCTCTTTGACAGTAAGGAGCAAATTCTCAAATGGCGAAAAATGTCATCTTTATGCTGACTTCTTCAAAGCCATGGAAGTTTATACAACTGAAAAACTAGTCCACAAGTGTGACTATTTGTCCCAGTTTTTTCTTATAGTATGCACATATTGGCCAGCTGCACACTAGCCAGAAGTGTGCAAGAATATTATTTATAGTCAGCTAAACATTCAGGAAGATGGTGCATTTAGCCTCCGGTGCAAAAGGCTGAGCAAAAGCACAGAAGTCCTGCAGCAGAGGAAAAGC
The DNA here is from genome assembly GCA_032353885.1 of Nothura maculosa. Taxonomy (NCBI): domain Eukaryota; kingdom Metazoa; phylum Chordata; class Aves; order Tinamiformes; family Tinamidae; genus Nothura; species Nothura maculosa. Next base: position 913,933 of record JAUBOD010001092.1, read on the forward strand.
AACGCTGATTCATTCGGGTCAATTTTTTATAGGATTTTTTACCATAAATAGTAATTTTTTTTAAAAAAAAAGGAAATGCAAATATTAGCCTGCATATGAAAACATAAATGATGTTCCAAACTATGTTGGCTCCAGATGTTTTTATCAGTTAAACAGTTTACTGTTTTCATATATTTAAGACATTCTATTTTTTCACTTGATGTTGTAAGCTTTGGGCAAACTTGCTGGCATTGATTTAAACTGCGCTTTCATACCACATGTAGGTCAAACGCACATTCTCAAAAAGATACAACACAAACAAGAACCCAATCAGTAATATCGAGAGGTAATAACTTTACAATTTCTGCAGGAAATATTTCAGCGAAAAGCTTTGCAATGGAATTTTCTTTAATGGAAAAGACGCATTTTTTTTCAGAGGTAGTATATTGTATATAATATACTGCTGCATACTACTACTGCTGCTATTTGATAACTCCATTCAGAAACTTTGGGGGTTATTTCAGTAAACGTTTGATGTTGTTTATTCATGTCAACATTAATTGCCTATATTTTCATTCTCCTTATATTGCTTAAAATGAAAGCATAAGGCTCTACAGAAGTTTGTACTTCCAGCTCTTGTGTGTTTAAAAAGTCTTATTAAAGAAGAAAAGAGAACACTTGATGTGGGACTTGCGTCTTTATTAAGGGAATTAAGATCTAAAGGAGATGCAGCCCCGAATATTCAGATTTGATTATGGAGCTAATGATAAATGCTTAGCTCTGACATGATTCCTCTGTTACTGTGCTATTTTTTTGTCTTCTTCTTCTTTCTCACCTTTTGGAGCCCTTTCTACTTCTGCCTAGCAAAAAGGGCTCATTGGCTCCATCTCTTATTTCTCTGGGAAACCTAATCGTTCTCCCTCCTCGCACCCTCTCACTTTCTTCATTGTACTTCACTCATTTCGCTTTTTTTATTGTCAAGAAATCCTGAGCGGCCATCTCCTAGAATTAAAATTTTTGTATATATATATATATGTATATAATATGCATAAAATAAATTTTAAAAGGTAAAGAAAAAAGTAAAAGGAAGAAAGGAAAGAAAGTGAGTGTTTTCTTTGCGCCCTGCGGGTTTCTACACGAGGGCTGAGCGGCCCTGGCTGGAGCGGGGCTGCTCCTCCTGCCCCAGCCGGGCCGCCCCGACGGCAGCAGGTTGGGAAGAGGCCCGGGGGGACCCGGAGCGGGAGCCGGAGCCAGAGCCGGGGCCAGCGGCGCCTCGGGCCGCCCCGACGGCGACACCGGGGACACGTCCCGCGGCTCGGGCGACACTGGCGGGCTGAGTGACACCGGCCACCTCGCAGGGACATCCCGCGCTCACGGCGCGGCCGCTTCACGGACCCGGGAGCGGCTCAGCCGGGGCGCTGGCTTTGTACTCCTCTTTTTTTTTTTTTTTTTTTTTTTTTTTTTTGTTTTTTTTTTTTAATATTAGAGCACATATTGAAACGATAAACACAATGAAAAGCACAAAATATTTCATCAGTGTTGTAACTGTATATTTCCTTTATTCTGAAGAAATATCAAGTTTTGCACGGTGCACAGAGGCGGCAACTCCTGCTTTGGACGCCACGCTCTCTTTTTAAAGACCGCGTTGTTACAGCTAAATCTAAAGACAAAATTTTTAAAAAAGCATTAGATCTCAGAAAAGGGGGGAAAATCTTACCGTCGAAAGACTGCTGCAGGTTCCAGCTCAGCCTGAAACTGCAGGGAAAAGTGGAGCAGCTGCTGAACAAAAGTTTTAGATTTTTTTTCAGAAAGTCTGCAAAACTAATTTCCCACAAAATAGGACTCAATTTCCGTTTAAGAAACTAGCTCTTGCAAATCTCATACAATTCTTGATTTTTTCCAATAGCAATTGAAATTCATTTTATCTTTCGCACATGGACACAAGAATTGAGACGTGAATTGCAGGGTTGCAGGGGCGTAATTTTTTTTTGCTTTTTTTTTTTTTTTTTTTTTTTTTTGAGTGTGTGTGTGACTTGGGAGGAGGAGGAGAAAGGTAGCGCGGGGCGGAAGGGCGAAGCCCCAAACTCGTTTCTGCAGCGGGCACCTCTTGGTCAGCGATCAATAAATACGTTATTCTCATTTAGTTAGACCGCTCAGCTGCCTCATTGGGTCACTACAGTTAACTTCACCGCGAGCACGTTTCAAAAAGCGAAGCCGGGCTCCGATCCTCGAGCCTGTCACATTTGAGCCGCAACGACTCAGGCGCAGCGAGAGGGGCTGTAGGGAGAGGGGCTGACGAGACACGGGCTGCAGGGAGAGGGGCTCCAGGGAGAGGGGCTGACGAGACACGGGCTGCAAGGACAGGGCTGCAGCCCGGAGGGGCAGGCGGCGCAGCGCAGGGGCGCTGGGCGCTGCCTGCGCCGCTGCCCGCGGGGCGGCCGCGCACCTGGGCGCGCAGGTGAGGGAGGGCCCCGCTGCGGCGGCCCCCTCGCGCCTCAGGGAGCCCCGTGGGGAGCCCAGGGCTCGCGGTTCACGTGTGCGCGGCGCTGCCGGCAGCCTGGCCTGGGTGCGGAGGGGTACACGGCGGCGCCCGCAAAGGGCCCGACGGGGCGGTGATGGCCGCACCGCGGCGGGGGCACTGCAGTCCCTCTTGCCCCCCACCCCGCTCCCAACGGCGGGGGGGAGGGCGCGGGCCGGGGCCGCTCCCGCGGGGCCGCCCGGGGGCAGGCGGAGGGGG
>JAUBOD010001092.1:925346-972234 GCA_032353885.1 Nothura maculosa
TCTTTCTTTCTTTCTTTCTTTCTTTCTTTCTTTCTTTCTCTCTCTCTCTTTTTCTACCTTTCTCTGCTTTCTTTCTTTTTCTTCTTTTCTCCTCTTTCTCTTCTTTCCTTTTTTTTTGTTCTCACTGTTTCTTGGACTAGAGAAAAATTGGTTGATTGAATGTTATTTTATAGCAAATAGGATATGAAAAACTAAAACTGAAACAGATTACTGCAGGCTTTTAAAAGTCCTTCTTCCTTCTGCACTCTCAGATCTATAATAGCTATTTTTTATTTTTAGTGAGCGAGCCAGAACTTACGCCTTACATAAACGGTGTTAGATGCACTTCAGAGTCCTCTGCCACTATTGTGGGTTTTCAGTTGTAGACTGTGATCTTGTGAGGGTGCCTGTGTGTATTTAATTCTGTGCAGTGGGAGATGAAGCCTTGCATACGCTGAAGGCAAAACTCACTTGTGAAAGCAGTCAGTATTTCACATTACAAAAATCCACTACTTTGATAGTAACACACACCTGAATTTAAGCATATGATTATGTGTTTTGGTGAATTGCAGGCATTAGTCACTTAAATTTACCAAGCGAAAAAAACTGTTTCCTACTTTGGCCCTTCTAAAAATAGATCCTCAAAAATCTGTTAGACATATGTGGACTAATGATATAGTTGTGAAGAAAGCTGAATGAACTGTGGGGTTTTCTACCTGTTCAGCACAAAATTGGTGAATTCTACAAGAGTGGAGGGGATCATGAATCTCGGCACCTTTCCCCAGGCACCTCCTTGGGAGCTGATATTTTGGCAGGGTGAGGGTGGCATGTGAGGCAAAGGGAACTCCACTTTTTTACTTAGGTCGTGTAATTTCTTTCAGCTGGTGCAGAATATGAGAGCACTGTCGTCCCTACCCTGGTTAGGACCTACTGACAACCAAAGCCTACTTGCTCAAATTGCTTTTTACTCTAAAAAGAATGTTAGGAAGGGTAATTATCTCCTAAAATTCAGTTTTTATCAGCTGGTTATTGAGGACAAAAGAAGTTAAGTGGGTTGCTTGGATAAATTATACTGTGTGATAGTTCTGATGCTTTAGTACATGGAACTGGAAGAAATAGTGCAAATCCAAGTCAGTATGGCTGTTGAGGCTGCAACTGCTTGTGGACGTGTTGCTAAGCTTGGTGTTCAGAAAGAGTAAAAATGGTTTCTGTTCAGAGAAAACAGCAGTGTAATTCCTGGATAAGGCATGTGTACTCCATTGAAATTTATAGTTTTTTCAACCAGACCTTAAAATCTAGTAAAAATCTATTAAAACTGCGTAGCACAGGCAGCTCTCTCACTTTCTGGAGAACTTAAGGAGAACTGAGACCACCGCAAACTTTTTGCACTTCTTTGAAACTACTAGTGATAATTGACTTACAATGGACTGGCACAGTAGCACTAAGCTCAGTCTTTTGTGTATGTATTTGTTTGTCTGTGTCTATCTATATGTTTATGTGTCTGTACATGTACATAGATGTTGCAGTGTGGGGAAGGTATCACAATGACCTCAAGTAGGAGCTATGGGGGTCAAGCATTCTGTGTTTCCTTGCTTTTCTCCTGATTCTTGCTCTTTTTTTCATGCATTTCTGAACAAATTTGTCCTTTTGCCTTTATGTTTCCTTTGCCTTTATGTTTATCTTTGCAGAAAGAATACTTTCTTTATTGCAAAACAAAAAAAAAAAAACAATCTTTTGCCTTAATTAGATTCCCATTAGCTGTTAAAACTTCAGAACTGCAGAGATCAACTAAGTGGACCTGGACAATAAATCCATTAGGTAATATGGGATGAAAGAGTTATGAACTGGTGAACAAAAGCAAGGAAAAATAGAAAGTTTCATTAACAGCTGCTTGTGAGGAAACTTGAATCTGTAGTATTTATTAGATTTTCTTATATATTAGCTTATATTTATATATTATCTTACTTTTATAATAGTCTATTACTGGGCATTTAAAATAGTGAATATTCTGCCCATGCTCTTTGGTTTTGTGAAATGTGTTATTATTAAAAATAGTAAATGGAACAACTAGAAGCATAAATTTTAAAAAATGATGTGAACAAACACGGAACAAAAAGCTGGAGATAGACGTTAAATATTAGGATTGGTTTAAATTATGCTGAAAAATGCAGCCAAACTTTCCTTAGTTCAGTTCAGCTTTGTTTTTTAATTTTTGTCTTCCCTCATTCTGACCCTCTTTACTTTTTGCACTTCAGTACATTGTTACAACTTTGCAAGGCAAACTTTTTTATTGCTTTAATATAAGTACATGTACAGAAATCTTAAAATATTAAAACCGTAGAAAGCTATATTTATTTCACTGGTTGCATTCTGAAATTTAGACATGCAGAAAAAGCGCCAATTGAGTTTGCCATCTGTTGGTGTGAAAAATGTCAGGGATTTAAATATTTTTGTATTTGTAAACATATCACCAGAGCTCTGCCAGACATGACACTTAGGCAAACATTTTCTTTTGGATTGAGGCTGTGCATTTCTAGTACGGAGGCTAAATATGTCCAGCCGTTCAGAAGCATGGTTCGTGAAATCTAACTTACCGAATGACCCGATCCGTTGGAGTTCCTCGGAATGCCGGTTCTGTCCTTCCTGCAAAAGTCACTCAGCACTTAACTGTGCCAGGTCTTTTCTAACAGTCTGTATCCTAAAGATTTAATCCTGTCAAAGTTTTGGTCACTGTGTGTAACTCCAGAGGAATTAAGAGGAATTAAGGAATGGCATGTGCAGGCACATCAGTTCCTTTTCTGTCATAGATTCTTTCTGATCATGGTATGCCGCTAAGAAATGTTTGTAGTTACACAACATATGGGTAGAGACCATAAAAACCTTATTTATGCAAGTTCTGAATTGCCTTGTGTTTTTCAAGTGTGCTTCCCAAACTAATCGGTAGTCTTAATTCAGGCATGAACACAAAAAAACTGCATTTGTGTCACCTGGATACACACAGTTGACTTGGTCATGTTGATAAGGGGAAAGCCCGATACTACTTGTATGGTAGAGTCTGGTCACATCTTCGTGAATAAGGCAGAATACCTCTTATTAGAAAAGATGGATGTGAATTGGACTAGAAATGCGAAAGAGACTGTTCTTATCAGAGGCTTCCGTATGAGCCCATATATCCAGAGCCTTATGTATCCAGAAGCTATATTTTCCCTGAGGAATACTGAAGGAAGTGTATTTCTGCAAGTCTGGGAAGCACATACGGGAGCAATCCCAGGGAAAGGGTAACTGGGTGCCCAACGAGCACAAAGAAAAAGTCTTGCAGGTCTACCCGGGCATCTTCACTGTCATTCAGTGACTCCTTATCTTCTTCTTTCTATAAAGTCCTGAAAAGTGAGTCAAAATAGATTTCTTATTAGATGATCAGAGCATCTCCTTTCCTTCTAGAGGGAAAATTCACATATGCAGGTTAAAAAAAATGCTCACAAAACAGACATGGATTAAACACAAAGAGCAATTAAACATTGCTCATGATTTTCCCAGTGCAAGCCCATCATCTGCTTCTCGTTCTGAGCAGGAGGAGAGCTCTGTTTTAGAAGACCTTACTTGCTGGCTGAGTTTGCAAGGCATTTTTATCACTCCTTTCTGTCTCCAACCTATTTCCAGATTGTTTTGTAAATATCTCCTATAGCACTTAGCAGAAATCCAGTCCTGTTTTTTTCTGTTCTAGTCCTCTCTCAGCTCATTTTATCCCTGCCAAAAACAAAGCTGATCAAATGATCCTACCTTCTGATCACCCTTTTAAATTTCCTTTTTTTCCTAATATTACCTTTTTAAAATTTCCTTCCTAGAATCATTTTTCTGGTTCCAACTTATGCCTTCAGAGTTAAACTTGTATTTCCCCAGCTCTGACTCAGCCTACACATCCAGTCCTGTTCCTCACTACTTTCTATGTACTTTCTTGAGTGTGTTCTACTTCTTTCCATCCACTCTTCTCAGTGTTCAGTACTTACTTGCTTACATCCAAAAAAGAAACTTCCTGAAGCAACATTTTTTCATTATCTATCTCACCATTCTCAAAGCACGGGCAGTTTTATTGGGACCTTACCACTGTAGGTCAGTCATGGCTCTTCTGTGAACTTACAGTTGGTAAGAGAAGTGTTCAAACAAAAGCAAACAAAAGAAAAAGTTGTCCCTTGTTCATTCTTGTCTCATGGTGAGGTTTAGGCTCGCAAGGGCACGCACCACGAGTAGCGCTTACAGTCTGCAAGCAGCTAGAGCAGAAGTCAAGCATGAACCACACACGACAACATTGCAGGTTAGTATTTAATATTAGTGATGTAGCTGGTATTGAATAGAGCATAAAAATAGAGTATTTGAAACTAAGCCAATTGTGAGTTTTTTTATTTTTTTAAGAGATTTAACATCCTCAAAAAACTATTTTTTTATTTCCCTTTTTTTAGGTAATGGTTACATGCTCCAGAACCAACCTGGTTCAAAGAAAGTAAAGTCTCATTTGGAAATGAAGGGCAAACCCTTAAAACATTGGCAATTTTTTCCTTCATTCTGGTGCTGTGTAGAAGGAATGCTAAAAGTATTAAAAAATATTTGTGATTCTCTTTCCATGTCATAACAGACGTACATACATTTGAAGTGTTATGTGAACATGCACACGTGGGTGTGCATATCAAAAGCATAAGTAGAAAATAAAAGTAGAATAAAAAATAGAAAGGGACTTGGGATCATCCATTCTATTCATCTGGAACAGTGTTTGATTCTCCTATGCTATTTGTTCCTGAATGTGTTTTTTAAATATTTTGGGAAGTGAGAGAGAAGCTGGATGCAAGAGGAAGGAAAAAAAAAGTACAATATTGTTGCTGATACTATTTAAATGGTACTTCTGTAGTTATTTGCAATATCTGGGATTTTTCAGCATAATATCAGTAAATACAATACATAGTAAAATTACAGACAATATTAAATATAAACTGTGGAGACATAAATTCACGTGAGGATCAGATAACAAGACTGGCTGCTTTCTGGGTTGTCTGTAGTGGCCCTTTTTCCATATCAGGAAAATCACCATATAGTTTGGCACAACCTTCAGGCTCAATGAAGAGCTTTCTTTTCCAGAACTGAAATCGCCAAAAACACTAAATGCCAGAATTGAGGTGTATTTGCAATGTAGCGCGGAGACATTTTTACAGCTTTTGTCTCAACTCTTCTTTCCCCTTGCTAGCGATAAAGCTCTTTCTCTTTTGGTATAATTCTGTCCATTTTATAGGGAAGGAGGGGGAAAATCGACCCTAACTGTAGTATTTGTGACTTTAATACTATCCCAGAGGAGCATTGTATGAGTAACTGGCATTTCTGCAGCACACATTAGCAGTTAACAGCTAGCACTGCAGAAACTGGTAAACAGATAGTTGTCTGGCCAAAATTAGAAAAATTTTAAACAGGAAAGTTGCAAAGTTCTGAAAGTGATGGAGTCCTCCCTTCCCCCACCTCCCATCAGCAAGCTGATGTTTCCAGCAACTTCAAAAACAGAAGACTTCTCTGTAATCCTAAATGTGCATAAGGAACAGATTAAAGTCCTGATTTGTGAAAAAATTTGAGCATATGCTTAAGAACCATTGACTTCAATGGGAGTTAAACATGTCCTCACACACGCTTCTTGAACTGGAGACTAACAAGGATATTAAAAAGGATCAAGAGGCTGCCCCCCTTCAGGAAATGCTGCAAAAACTGTCATAGCTGAAAGCTCTTTTTTTTGTCATAATCGTGCTGATTTTCATTACCACTCTCCTCACCTCACTCCAACCTTCACAAAAGAGGAAAAAACAACCCCGCTTTTCCTCTCTCCCTCCTTGCTCCTGGGAAAGCTTTCTCTCATTCCCATGAGGGGAGGAGCTATAGGCAGAGTCCGTTATGTCTGATCTAATTAATGCCGAGGATGGTAGGATGAGATGGTGGTGGGCGTCTGAAGAGCCATCCTAGATAGTTAAAGAGTTCATGCCTAAAACTTTGCCAGGGTAGACCTAGGAATAACTGGGAAAACACAGTGCAAGTGAAAAAAAAGCAGATAAAAAGGCTTTTGAAAAAAATTGCAGTATGAATTTACCTAGAAGAATCCAGTTTTTAGGGGAAAAGATCCTTCAAACTGCAATGCAGATTATATTCTTTTATTAGTCAAGTGACAGCATAAAGTAGTGGCGACTGAAGGACTTGAGTGTGTGCTGATCTCTTTCGATTTAGTTTGACAAAAGGGGTTAGGTATATGGTTCATGAGTGTGGTGCTCTTTTATTAAATGCTCATTTGGACTTTGAAAAAATAACTTGCCTTCATTAATAGTCTCAGGAAACTGACTGCATGGTGTAATAAATCTCACTTGCAGGAATTTTGGCCTGATACTCATCTTAAAAGGCTCTGAACTTTCTTTTAGTGAGCCTTGTTTCGTGGTCTATTACTTACCTAAATAATTCTCATTTTCCCCTCATCCTCTGGTATTAGAAGGCAATTCCCATGTGTTCATATAAATAATTAGTTTGGGGATTACTTTTTGTTCACATCTTCAAGTCATTTATACAGCTTCAAAATCACATATTCTGCTAATAAACACTCTACAAATGAAAATCAGCGGGACACTTTGGAATAACGGCTGTTTAGAGCAATATTGATTAGAGAGGAAAATTTATGTAAGAATCAGAAAACAACAGAAGCATTAGCTCTGGATATAAGTTGGAAAAGAAAAATATTGATGAGAGGAATGCCCTTTGTTATAAAAGAAAGGTGAAGATGGACTGTCTGCTTCTTTACGTCCTCCAAATTTTATTTAAATAACTCATGTAAGTTATTAAAGATGTTTCCTGCCAACTTTCTTTATGTGTTTCTTGAAGCAGCTTTCTCTCATTTCATTCAGAAAAAAAAAAAACTATATTTCCACCCATGGTTTTATATTTTCACTAGCCACTGTTTCCTTTGCTGCTGTGGTTGCAAGACTAAAATGAGATCAGTTTTCCTTACTTTTGTCGAGCCGAGTCGGGGTGTTTGTGAACCTGTTACAAAATACTGCTGATTTTAGTGACGAATCTGCTTAATTTCTCTGTTGCGATTCTTAAAATGTTTGAATTTGCTCATCTCTGTAGGACGATATTTTTTCCATAGTGGGAAGACGACTGGAAGAGGATCTTTACGCTCCCGGCATTAGTATCGAGTGATGTTCTGTGCTTCTCTTCTGGTTGATTCAGCCACAGCTGTACGGCACCAGCACTTGGTCTAGTCTGCCTGTCTCAATGTTTGCCCTCTAATGTTTAAATGAAAATTGTATGACTATTTAGCACAGCTTTCAACCATCTTATGACATATTAAGGTGCAGACATGGGCCTCACTAGGCTCAGGATAGATCGTTGTTGCTGCTGCTGAGTATTGCAACTTCCATATGAGCCTCCACAGCACTGTAGGGTGGATGCTGTGGTGCTGAGCAGCAGGCGCTGGCTAGCCTTCCAATTCCCCTTCCAGTAGTGTGGCACAGCACAGTCCAACCTGACCCAACGAGGACGTGATTTGCTTTCTGCTTCTCTTTCATTTAACTGGTAGCTTTCTGACTATTTCTCTTGCTGTATTTCTCTTTATGCTGATTTTCTGTTTTACGTTCAAATCTGTGATTAGTTTTGATAGCCAAATAAGATGGATTCAGATATTATTAAACCAAAATTCTAATTCTGAAAAGTATTATTTTAAAATATATATCTTTCATAACGATTTTATAAAATATTTGTGCCTGTTACTAATAAAAAAAAAATATTCCAAATAGCCCCTAACTGGGCATTTTGCTAAGTTAGTGTTTTATTCATCTTATTATACTAAGGAATTTAAAAGCTTGAAAAGCTGGCATCAAACTGAAAGGGCAATGGAAAGTTGGTAGCCTAAACATTTGTTTTGATTCATATGGAAGGAAAGAATTTGGACCAGATGCTCAAAAAGCTCAGAACCCAGCAGCCCCCATTGTTCTGCATTTAGGTGCCTAAACGGTAACAGTCGGGTGTAGAGCTTTCTTGAAAACCGATCCTTTTTTATCGAGGCAGCTTTTTAGATGTTAGCCTATCTCTTCTTGGCTATAGCACTCTTAACTATAAACATCTCATTCAGGAGCTGTCCCTCATATGTAGTCTCCCAGCATTTAGCATCCCTCTCAACACCGTCGATTGCAACACCTTCAGCTGAGTTTAAAAAAAATACGTATCCTTCAATTTTTTTTCATGCTGAGAACCCACTGCTCTGCATCTAATGCTTCAGGAATATGTTTTTAAAGAATTAAAGCAGGGGATGGACTTGCTTAAAAATGCAATTCAGTCACAGGCTCTTGTTTACAGTTTCTCTGTACTTTACATGAGTACATTTACTCATGTAAAATAGAAGATACTTTAAAGAAACCAGGGGGGTACACTGCCATCTCTAAAGTAAGCTCCCAGTCCTAGAAACAGTGAGACTAGTGCATTCGCACATGATGTATCAATACTTGCCAGACATTACAGGGAAGTCGATGTGCTTAAGTTTTAAAGTTTATAAAATATAGTTGATATCGGCAAGATTGGGTTGAATGAAGGTGAAACAAAGCATCTATTGTGATTTCCTTTAAAATAATAATAATAAAAATACTAACACTTGGGTCTTAATTTTAAATAGTTTTTGTATATGAACACACACATACACATAGTGTGGAAAAATACAATTTGAACTCTTACTGTGCTCCATGCTGTATAAACAGACATTGAACCTGTTGCAAAAGTTCTTATGGACATCAGTTTTGGATGACTGTTTTAAATTTAGATGAAATTACTAAAAAAGCATCCCATAGTTTAGAAGATTTTAAAGTTTTTTTTTTAAAATGAATTAGCCACCATACTCTCCTCCACCTGAATGTAAAGAAAAGAAGGTAGGTGAAAATAGGAGAGAGAGATCCCAGCTCTGGCAAAGACAATTTGAGTGAATATGTCCAATGCAACATTATACAGAAGCACCCAAGCAATCTCCAGCATTGGGAGTTAGCACGTGTGGATCAGCATAATGCTTTTGTCAAACAAATTGCCCCTGTGGAGAAGCAAGTACATTATTTTGAGCAAATCACCCTGGCTATACTCCTTACAGGGGAGATCCAACGTAGACTTGTTTGCTTCATTTCCTTCAGAGTCGTTGCAATAATCTTTACATTGTGCTGTACTTTCTCTGTACTTCAGTTCTCCAGCCTGTAAAATGTGAAACTCTGGTTTATATATAAAGCAAGCTAAAACATTTAGGATGTCAAGCCAGAAATGAGGAGTAAGGGAAACAAAATACAATGATAATTCCTGTTACGAATTGCTAGATGAATTACTGATGATGGTGCCTTTGAGCAGGTATGTGGCTCCAAAGAATAAATAACAGTATTTTATCATCCAAAATAGAAGCATTTTTATCATTTTGGTGATTTTTTGAGCCAATTATTGGCAGATGTGCTTTAGCCAACCATATGTATAGAGGTGATGTACAGATATATTTCTCTGCCTCAACAAATATTCCAGCTTCTTTCCAAATGGTGTGTTTGTTTGGCTGATGCACGACCTCAGCCAGACATTTTTCCAAAATTGAATCCAGATCAAGTGGAATGCTCTGCTGACTGATTGGATCTCATTGCTTGCCTGGATCAATATTCCTCACTCTTAGAGAAAATGGGCAGTGGTCAGCTTATCTGGGATTTTCAACATAGTTTTCTATTCATTACCTATAACTCTGCACTCATAAACAGATATAAATATTATGTTCAGTTAGTTTGTAGAAAATATAGTAATGTAAAACTGGCGGTACTCTGCTCTAGAATGTTTTATTTATTTATTTATCAAGTTTAGGCTATGTGGCTCTCCGAACAGGCCTCCAAACCTACTGACTGATGGATATCATTTCGGTTTATGGGCCTGAAAAGCCATATTGTACAATTTATCTTGGCTCTCACTGAAGTTTCATATTAATTTTTATGCTTTATTGCTCTGATGTAAAATTCTCCATCATCTTGTTCCTTAGCTCTGGGAGCTATTGATGCTTATGCCATATTGTGAATTCCCTCTCCAAGAGCTAAGACCTTGTCTCCTATCCTGAGATTTAACTGGAGGAGATCAGACACTTTTTTGCTTTTTCTGGTCTGTCACTGGCTGACTCATTGCCAGGAGATCTTTGATGGTCTGGCTTCTTTCGGAGCAATTTTGAGTCTGAATGCAAGCCATTAATATACCTGGATATTTTTCAGTACGGTGGTTATTACATTTCTGTCCAGCGCTCTAGGAAAGTGTGTGAAGGGCGCTACATAAATGCACAGATTAGAGTGGAGTGGATTAAATGGGATTGGCTTTCTGGAATGCACCTCAGCCCTGACTACAAGCTCTCCTAGTGTGGTTAGAGCCAGCCTGTGCTGCAAGGGAATTTTTTTGTGATGTCCATTTAACCAATAAATCTGTCATCGCTGACTGGTCTCCATTTCCTCTGAAATAAACAAATCACTGTTAGGTTCTTTGAAGCAGTAGACTGCCAGGAAACACAAAAGTCACTTTTGCTTCATCCACAGAGATAAAATAGTTAGTAAGTGGAAATGAGCTGCAACCGAAGGAGTCTTGGTGTTCTCACACCTGCTGGAAAGCACAAGAGATTTCCACACAGCAGGAATTCAGGCAAGTCCACATTACTGCATTCAGGGAAAGGGAGCTGGTCTAGCCAGGCAACAAATTGCAGGCCCTTGGAACCTACATAAAGCTGGACAGTTTTGTAGGCACATAGGACAGGGGCCACAAAGCCCTTCCAAGTCCATTGTGGTGATGCCTCTCCTTGAGCCATGCTGCTGAGGACACGGTGCTTCTGTAGCGCCTCTGCTTGTGTTCTTGGTGCTTCACCCCATGGTAGAAAGACCCCATAGCATGTTGTGCTTGCCTGTGTAGGGTTGCAGCTTTCTTCATTCATGAGCTTGGATTTCTTTCATTGCAGCCTCTGTTTTGCAGCAACTGACTGCCCCAACTGTTCTCTTTTACCTCATTTTCAATGTGGGAAATTGCTCTTGAACAGCTAGGAAAGACCATGTTTCATTTCAGTCAGTCTCTCCTGAGCTGCTTCTCCTGCTACAAGTTTTTCTGGAGGCCAAGCTTCTGACAGGCCAGTGTCATTTTTCTGGGAGAGGTAAAGAGGATAATCTTGCGGCTTCTGCGAGATTCTGTGAGTCCTTTTTATGTAAGTAATGGAGTTTAATTCTTCATAAAAGTGAGTAAAAATGTTCTTGTTAAAATTTCACAGTTATTTTCAGTAGAGTAGCATTCAGATTTCTTCCTAATAGAAAATAACTTTTGACTTGTACAAATATCCACAAATTTAAAAAAATACAAGAAATGGCTAATGGGAACTGAGCTCCTGGCAAGAACAATCAATAACAGAAAAAAAGATTTTTTTTGGAAAAATCTCATGAGTTTTCATTTGGTGTGTACCCCTGGCCCAACAAAACATAATGAGAAATTTTAAAGGGGACAGCTTTATAACATCATTTATAAATAGTGCTGAAATACCTTTCAGATATCTGTATCCATTTCAATTTTTATGCTTGCTTCTAAATCAATTTATGCTTGTTAAAAGTTTTAGCCCAGTAATCCCAAAGTACTTTTTCTTCTTATGTTAGAGAACAGTGTTATTAAAGTCCCAGTAAATGTTCTGTCTTGGATTTGTGTCCCGAGCAAGTAATTTTTTTTTTGTCTTAAGTCCTGTAAATAAAATACTTGATTTATTCTCATCCAAATCCTTTTAAGTGCCTTATTTTCTGACTTGTGCTGACATACCAATGTAGATTCTTACTGCCAACAAATTTAGTGCTTCACATTTTGAACTCATGATAATGTAAAAAATATTCTTGTAATTACTGCAGGCATAAACATAAGCTTAAATTGTATCCTACCCCAAGCGCTTATTCTTTCCTCTGTTTTCTGATTGCACTCACATATTTTAAGACTGAATTTTATAGGCTAATGCTGCCTTTTTTTTAGTTGTAACATGTTTTCACAAGCAGTGGCCAAAGATGACATTGCTGCCTCCATCCCTTGCATGCCTCAGCCTAGGAGCATGTGCCCAGTGTGCCTGTGTTATCTGGTGGAGCTGCTTCCTTGGCTTGCTCTGTGGAGGGGACTAGCAGACCAGCATGTGCTCAAGGCACATCCTGTGGACTGGCAAGAGTGTTGGCTCCAACTCTCCCTCCCTTCTTGCAGCACCCCACACTCATCCTGACAACACCTGCCCCTAGGTACTGAAAAAGATGTCTGCTGTTGTGAAACAAGTCCATGGCAATAGGTCAATGATGCCCAGATAACACAACTGCTTTTGCTGTTCCTTTTTTTTTTCTTTTTTTTTTTTCTGACTCTAAAGCATCACAGCAGACTTTCTGCCTTGTTTATTGATCCCCGGGGCCCTATGGGAAAGCCTGGCTTTCTCTTTCCTGTTTTCTGCATTACAGAGAGCATCATCTTCCTTCCTGCCTTCTCCTTCAGTCTTCTCTTTCACCTTCTCTTCCCGTACACCCTTCTTCCTTTCCTCACTTCTTTTTTATTCCCTGGACTTAAGTTGAGTGTATTAGTGTGGGGGAGATTAAGAATATACCCAGGTTAAGATGATATAGAGCCAAACCCAAAGGACGATACAATTGCTGGGGAATGCAATGTCAGACCTCATTTGGAAAACTTCTGGAAATAACTTGGGATTACAGTCAATAGCATGTATTTCCTGGATGATGTTTTATGCCATGTAAGTATTATGTTGTTTTGGTTTGTTTTTCATAATACAACAAAAATAAGAAATGAAAGAAATGTATTTGTCATACCTGACAGCTTAATTCCTACAGAAGACTCAATTAGTTTATTGACCAATTATAATACTGAGATAAATTTCCAAATTATACTTGCCAAAATACCCTGAAATTAATCCATGCATACTATGAAAAGGTGCTTAGTAATAAAGACAGAATTTTGTGTGATGTGATGTGATTTTGATAGCTTCAAGTCTTAAAACATCACATTTGCTGAAAGTTCACAGGTGCCGATGTCCTGATGTATCAAAGCCTTAATCTGAATTAATTTGGCATGAATAATGTAATGTTGGGAAGAGTTAGAGAGAACAGGAGGAGCTTTAAAATGTGAATTAGTAAATGTAAGAAATATGAAACAGCAGACATAAAGCTTGGTCGTACCTGCTGGCCTTGTCTTTTTCATTTATTCCTCTGTCCCATTGCTAATAATAAAGGATGTTGATTGTTTAGTTAGTTTCCCTGTGAGGAAACAACCACATGTATATCCTTGTATCAGGCTATGCTGTTCTGCACTGATGAATGGAGTTTTTAAATCCTCATTCAGGCACTTTCAGGTGGGTCTATAAAAGAAATAGAGAATAAAAAAGAAAAACAATGACAGATTATATAAGCACAGATATATCTTTCAGGATATATGAAACAATCTCATAAAATGCTGAATTATATGATTGGATGTTTTAATTATGTAACTGCTAAAGCATCTTGTTACTGAAGTAGTAAAATTTGAGGGCTACTAAACATTTGGTTCTACATTATACAAATTTCATGGAATTTAACTAACTAGGAACCGGAAGGAAATTATACATTTTACCAAGCATATAAGGGCTCATTTTAACTATTGATTCATTTAATATCTCAGAAGTTGAAAATAGTTCAGTGAAAAAAATATTTTCCAGGTCAAAAATCGTAGGATACGTTAATACTAAAATAGAATCTCCAGACTGGTTCAAATAATCCTGTTCAAATAACATGTCAAAACTTCTGTCTTTGATAGTTTTATAAGTGTAAAGTGCCTGGCGGTTTTCTGTTCCATTTGGTTTCCAACCACAATTTGACCTGAGAAGAAGTATAATGCAGAGAGTATAAACCTGAGCAGAAAGGTAGTTCTTTTTGCCTACTAATCCTGAATCTAAGCCCTGAAACACTGAACAATCTCCAGGTAAGCAAATGTTGTTTCAGTGATTGTTCAGAGCAAATGCTCTGTCCAGTCTTCCAGGGCTGGTATACTGCTTTTTGTGTGTGTTGAGGTGAAATAACAAGCAATAATATTTGCTATAATTTTTAAGATACCTTTCCAAAAATTTCCAATGATGTTCTGTTAATTCATGAGCTGTGTGTATTCTGTATGGCGTAAAAAGATTAACTTCTAACCTCAAGAGAAAAGCTTCTAGGCTGCTAAAGCTGCTGCTGTGGAGGATTTTAAATAGCTAGACGGAGACCTTGAGGGGGGAGCCCAAAGCAGAGAAGATAGAAAACTAAGCAGACTGCTTGGGTGTTTATATATCGGCTCCAACTTTCTGTAGGGTGTGCGAGTTAATACCTGCAGATGAATGGCATCAATGAGCGAGTTCAATTTGCTCCTTGGTGCCTGCTTTGTTTCGGCTGAGAAGACACATATAATCTTCATCATCTGGAGGGAGAGTAAAACACGCTGAGAACCAAGTCAAGCGAATATGCAGAGGCTAGTCGGTGACAGGGGCATCTGCCTGCACGTTTTAACATCAGGAGGAGGTGGGGGGTGAGGCGGAAGGCATTTGGAAAGAAGGAAGCATTTCAGACGGGTGCTTTGGTCCTGTCTAGAGTCAGCTCTGCTTTGTCCGAGTGATGATTTGTACCGGATATAATATTGCCATCTCCTACATTTTTTGTAATATTGATTTAGAGTAAATGAGGCGCCGAACATCATTTTTGGCATCTCAACAGTATTGACTTACTAGTTCTTAAACTACTTTTGTAGAAATATTAAATGCTTTGAGAGAAGAGTGGTGTAGATATCCTAGGACATTTTATTCATAATGATTCACAGTGCTGTGGAACTGAGAGGAAAGACTGAGTGTAATCACCACTTAAAATGAAATAGGTAAATTGGAAGATCAATAGCGCTACAAGGTGTGGAGAAATGGCTACTTTGGACTTGTGGGTCAGGGAAAGTCATTCTCTTCTAGAAAAATGAGTGCAGAAGGCAACATGCTTTTCTGAGCGCTTTCCATCACTTCTGTTTTCTCACACACATTGCTAAGAATTGGGAAACAATTTCTTGTGTACATCCTGTATGAGACTGCTGTTTGTAAACAGGTTTTCAGAACTGGATTTGAGCAAATGAATTTTATGCACTTTGTATGTCCTTTTACGTAGTTTTTAAAATGAGTTTGGTTCCTTTAAAGATCTCTTGTGTACGCAGGGAGTTTCAAAAGAGCTATTTGCTAAAAATACTTAGAAAGATGGAAGTTTAAATACTGATAAGTGATTTTACTCCTGGGAAACTTGATGCATGAATTGCCTAAAAGAAAACTATTTTTCATAGTTACTTTAAATGATAAATCGATATCTTGCATTTGCAATGATATTTCTATAATTTGAGAAATTGCTTTCACTCTGAAGCATTTTTTAAGGATCTTGTGGCTTGTATCTCTGTCTGCTAGATATATATATATATATTTATATTTGTAGGTCAAGTTTATGTCTATAAGAATCTTTTCATCTGCTTGAATCATTCAATTATAAAAGTGATAGATCTTATTCACATTTCATATAACCAGTTTGACATATAGAACATATGCTGCATTATACCCACAAAGACACAGATGTTTACAAATCTGAATTCTTCCACAGCTTTGTGGAGATGTTCCTGTACTTTATCTGTTGACATAGCTCTTATTAAGACTACATTGGTTTGTTGACAATTATCTGCATTTTTTCTTGTTACTTTTACCCTTTCTTCCTTAAGTTGTTTTAGACACCATCTGTGTTTCCTCTCAGCCTTTTGTCTAAATGTTGACCTTTTCCTATGATTCTTTCATTTCCTGCAACCTTTGAGTTTAATTATACTTTTTTGGCATAAGTGTACTGTAACGAATTTCAGAATTGCACCACTCAAGAAGGCATTTTGACTCAGAGAAACAGACTGCTTCACCATTACTTCTGCAGTTATAGCTCTGTAAGAAGTGACTTAGGTACAGTCCTCCTGCATCCTTCTGACACCTTTGTTGAGCTTAGATGCAATCTGATTCCCCTAGATCTGTTATTTGAAATGTAAAATACTTGGGATACTGTTAATACATTAAAAAAATATGTGCATATCAGTATTTAGAGACTTAGGCCTCTTCCTGCTACATTTTATTTGAATAAGCAACCACGTCATATTCAATATAAGAATTCCAGTTGTTTTCAGTTAAATACGTGAAGGAACTAAGTAGAAGATCATAGCAACTATACAATTACAATGTCGTCTCTCAGTCTTAAAACATGCTGCAGTGCAGTGATGATAGCTGGCTTGCAGTAATCAACATTTACTCTTGTCCGATAATGCAATAGAGAGGGGAACAGCACATTTGCTGAATGCAATATTAGCTCTTGGAAACACAGACTTTCATTTATTAGTATCTCGCACAGCATAATGTGAAGGGGCCTTTAGGCAACACTGCTACAGCAATGGTAAAGAATAATATACTTGGAAATTTCTTTGTCATGTTCTATTTGTGTATCTATGTCTTCATTCAAGGACAAAGCTCCTGGTATCTGTCTACATTTTTTGAACAAAACAAACATCTATTTAGCTAGAGTGCTAACCTCCCTGACAGGAGGTTACTTCCAAGCAATATTCTTTAAAAAATATATTTGTTTATATGTTTCCTCTTGAAGAGGAAAGGGTCATGCATTAGGATCCTGACAGTATCCCTTCACTGAGAAGTAATGATAAATAAGTCTAAGTTGTAGCTGTCTGCCTGAAATAGGCTTCTATTCTTTATCAGTTCAAGTGGAAAACAAAGCAAATGAGAAAATCAGAATTAACTCTTAACCAATTGAAAGGGATTTATGATGCACTAAGATACACAGAAACAAGTATGGCCTTATTCAGTGGCTTTTGGCACTAGTCTGATTTACAAAAAGAGCAGCTATCTACAGAAATAATCCTGTTTCTCTTGCATGTTATTATGTGGGTAAATTAATGCACACTGAAACACTGAAGGAGGAAGGTTATTCAAACCTGATCACCACTGATGCAGTTTACCAATGATTCAGTGATACTCTTTCTCGGCTTTACCTTACCATAATTTCTCATTCTATCTGCCAAATTATTTAATTAAATTGTATGATAGTTTTTTGCAAATTAAATGTAAGTTACTTAGATTTCTGTTGTTGTATGCAGACAAAATTTTATACTTTAAGGGCTTGAAGTTTCATTATAAAAAATGAACAAAGATAGAGAGGGATTTGCACTGATTTTTTTCTTAGGGACTAGACCAGCTTGTAAGTGGTAAAATTTGTGAAATCAGAAATGGAACTCATTTTCTGTTAGAATTGAATTATGCATGCATTTTCATAGACATGACTAAAAGCTAAAGGAAGTAAAATGAGAACATTCAGTTGTAATTGTATGACTGTGTGATGCCTTTTTCTTGAGCTTTATGTCTAGATAACCAGTTGAATGACAGGACACCAAATAAGCAAGCAGTTTAAATCACAAAATAGCATAACTATATGATGCAACCAATGAGGTCTTTTATGATGATGGCAGAGCAAAGTATGCCTCAGAAATAAGGTGAAACAAGATTTAAAAAAAAATAAAAGAGAGATCTTAAAGGAAAAGTCCAATTCCATGAACAATGTGCTGCAATTCCCTGCCAGACAAGCCAAAACACTCCATAAAAAACCCTTTTTTTTTGTTTTACATTATTGAGTATGAGAAGACACAGATTTCCTGCTTTCAGAAAGAAAGTGAAAATATATGGGAGTAGGAAGACACTAAATTGTGTTTAGACAGAGCTTAGTGCTCAGCTAAATGCACAGATGCATTAACTAAACACTTTTTATGTCTAAACCACTGTTTATATAGAAATGAGGATTTTCCATCAGTTTCTTCAGTTAAACAGTAGCTGTCTCTTTGCTGTTTTATGGAAACAAGGCAACCCTGCATCAGATATATGAGAATGTTATAGCTTTTTATCTTTTATATGACTGCAGCATAATCCTAACCCTAAACAGACTAGCATTTTAACCTCCCCTCATCTTGAATCTTGCCTCAGATCTCAGTTGTGAAGTGACTTGGGTCCAGTTTTGTTTCAGAAGAAATCTGGGAGCTTGGATGATGGAGAAAGTCTCTATCCAGTTTTTGTTTTAAAAGATGGAGAAAGCTTGTTTATGACTAGAAACATCCGCCAAAATGCTGCAACATCAGCTTAAATTAACTATTTACTAAAACCCATGTTTACATCTACAAAAGAGGCTATTACTCCATATTTTCAGTGCCCCAGAGGCCTATAAATCCCCTGGAAAACATTGCAACAATGTAAAACAACCCGGCATAGTTATTCAACAAGTACCATTTTTATAGGCCTTTGCTGTATCAAAGTATGTTCAGTGCAGCATTGGAAATAAATCCAAGCTCCAGTGACATTTGTTCTGGTTGCTGGAGTCACCAGGGACCTCGCAAAGGAAGAGAGATGTAAGCTGGACTTTTTAAATAACCCAGCGGCTGAATCCTGTGTGCTGCTACTCAGGTATGTTCACCTGGGTAAGGAAGAGGAGTTTTTTTTGTTTTGTTTTGTTTTTACAAACTTACCTTTACTTGCATCTCACGGTGCTTTATCACCCAGGGGACAGTCCATGGTAGTTTAATAGCTTATTCTAGGCTGCCCTCCATTTTGATTCGATCCCTCAGTTTTTATTTGATGTCAAGAGAAACTGCTAGTAAATATATCATCAGCAGTGCTGTCCTAAGGAAATCGTCCATCGTTCACTAGCTTTCCTTTTGCCTCTACCCAAAGATCCTCAGAGGAATGCAAGAGGCCCATATTCTGGGTGGTTATCAGTGGGTACAGTTATGCAAAGTTATCCTTCATTAGCATGAAGGGTTTTCAAAGCTATGCAGTTTAAAAATAAGATACCATTTATAAAAACAGTGTGAATAATGTCAAACATTTAACTGGGTGGAAGCTCAATGACTGAGTAGTTTAAAATTAGTTGAGGTAAAGCTCTACACGGAAAAGAATCACATCAGGAAATATTTTATACTGAAAGAGTTAGATTTTATATTTTATTTTATGTTACATATCTGACTCCTATATCTTATTTTGTTTGAAAGCTGCAAGCATATATTCAGCCCTGAACTGCAAGCATATATACGCCTGAACTTCATGCATTTTCAGAGCTGCTGCAAACTCTTTTTCAGAGCTGTAAAAACACAGTGAATATTTTGAGGTTCGGATGGGGATTGCTCTTCCTCACAAATCCAGTAGTACTGACAGATTCATTGCAACAGCATTAAGTCCAGCCCTGGAACTGCTGGTTACCCAGATATCTGCTGCAATTTGACTGTGGCTTCAAGTTCCTGCTTTTCAGGGTCCACTCCAACATCACCTGGCAGGTTTGCTAGATGATTTTTTTGGTCTTTTCCTTTTTTTTTTTAGTTTCTGTGATAATATAAAATATTACGAACACTCTTACTGGAGAGCATGTAACCATAATTGACATGTTTGAGAAGGAGAACAAAGAAATAAAATATCAAATTTCATTCCTTACCTGGAGTTTAGCACTTGCAGAGTCAAAAGGGACCTGCAACTTGCCAGTCATCACTGAAAGTAGTTCTTTAAAAATGATAATGTTGCAACTGATCTGGGCTGTTTTAGAGAAGAATTAAATAACCTTTATATTTGTTTTCAGTGTTCAAGTTTTAATACAGAGAAAAATATATCCACTCAACTTGTATTTTCAACTGTAATGACAACAGGGTGTATTTCTTAGTTTTGTTATCCCAAAGAGTAAGGAAGGCATTTAAAATTAGCTTGTTTGAAAGGGTAGAACATAGTGGCTGAGCCTGTAAAAATATATAAGATTTCCTATGCTTTGACATGCACTGTCAGGCTGCATCACTAGCACATTGCTTTAGCAGGAAGGCCTTTCTTCTCCAGCTTAGGCACAGGGAGTTCTGTAAGTTCAATGACAGAAGAGTTAGGCCATATTATTTAACATTTGTGTGCCAAATGGTCTCTCTGAGTTGGGGAACTAAAAGATTCTACTTTTGTATTAATGTAGTGACCACAGAAAGACTTTCCATTACTGAAAAGGAGTTGGAAATGAAGCTGAGGACAAACTGACCTTTGGACATGATTAATGTACTGTGGACTCATGGTGTAATTATTGGGCACTTTGGGGTTTGGGGGGATTTTTTTTCCTATCTCTAAATATATCTGTGCTCAAAATGTCCACTTGAGACCTGATTCTGGAGGACTTTATGCACACACAGAAATATTTTCAAAATTAGGGCCTCACTGTTTTACTTTCTCCTTCCAAATTAAAATGTAACACGATATAAGGAATGGCAACTAATTTGGAAGTAGTCACGCATTTTAGATACATAAAGTAAGCTTAGATCCTTAATTACTTTGTAGTCATTAGATATTGTACAAATTTAAAAGGGAATAGTATAACTATGATATAAAGAACTTTGCCATCTCACGAGCCATATTCAAACCCCTAATTAGAATGAGTTTCCCTCTTAGATATAAACGTAAATATTTTCTTGCAGACATAGACGTAAATATTTTCTGGCATTGTAATCTTAAAATAATAGGAAGTACTCCAAACAATTATATTGCTGCTCTTGCTCACATCAAAGTTGCAAGTTTTTTTTTTAATTGCACCCTGCCAAAGCTTTCTATTATGAGTCACAGACTTCAATGTACATCAAGTTTGATTATTAGAATCAAGAAAAAATAATCACCCCCCAAAAATAGAAACCATGACTGTATAATTGATAAGAAAAAAGATTTTGCAGAAAACTTGCACTGTTAGAATTTATTTCTTTTACAGATTAGTTCCCTTACCCAATATTCAGTTTAGAGAACTGCTTCTGTATTTTTGTTTCATCATTTGTGTATTTTTCCATCTTTAAGCAATTATACTATAGCTTGAAAAGGGAAATGGTGTTAGCTTCAAGCATGACAGATTCTTTGTTTTTTTTTTTTTCTTTTCATTTGAAGGATTCTGCCATTCATGATAGTCATTAGAGAAAACATAAAGAAAGGGAAATGCGGCAAGCCACTAAGTGGGAGGACTTGTAAGTCAAAACTAGCTGATCATGATGACTTTTAAAGTAGTCATTACGAGGATCACTGTCTAATTTACAGATAGTAGTAGTTTTAAGTGAAAAATAAATACTTTCATGGTTGATCTGAAAGCCAATAGAATAAATAGCTTAAACATCTGAAAAAAATTATTTTATAACCCTTTTTAGTTTGGTTTCCCCAGAAAGACAGGTAATTCCACTTAATTGCATGTGGGAAAGTACTTTCCACTGGATTTCCATTTTTATAGTTAGTGTTATACTTCAGTGCAATGCTGTTAGGTAAACTGTGAATGAAATAGTAGAGTACACACATACCAGCAGCCCTCTTTGGAGTGACCGTGTGTGCATGTGTGCTTTCTGTCCTTAAAACCAAGTCTGGATATCTGCTAAGGTATGTTATGAGCACAGCTGGGCTTGTTGGCGTTGTTTTAGTGCTTTCTGAGGGAGAATAAGTTTTGCTAAACATATCACTGAAACATCTGCAGGCATATTTGTTTGCACGGAAATCTATGCTGCCTCTTATAGACCTCACGAGAGGCTATGGTTGTGCCTTGTAGTGATAGGTGCCATGCGAGCTGAGATGGAACTGAGCCCAGCAAACTGGCTCTGTGCACTTCCTGGGAGGACCAGGACCCTGGTTGAGATGGTGAAATGGAAAATGGTTTGTGAAGTGGCCATTCTGCGAGGTGCTATGTTCACTGCAAAGGCAAGTTATGGGTGTTTTAAAAGAAAAGTCTTAAAAGGGCAAAAGCACTCGAGGCAAAACTGGTTTAAAAATAAAGAGAAAGGAGAAAGGGCACACTAACAGAGGATTAAGTAGAAATATTGGATGTTAGATTTGCTCCAGCCACTGTTTTTTTCTGTCACATGTTCAACCTATATAAAATTTTCACTACATCATTAAACAGTTCCAAAGAAATCTGTTTCATGATGAATGGGAAAAAAGAAAGCCAATGTAACACACTTTGAAAAATTGCCCTGAAGAATATTGTTGTGAAATGACTTCCTTTTTCCTGTAGCAACAAAATAATTCTTAGAAAAAAAAAATTAAATAGAGTTGTACCAATTGGTACCAATTTCTATTGTCTTTTGTGTAACTGTATCCTGAAGACCTGCTTTGGAAAAATGGGTGAGTAAGGCAATATGGAGCCCTAAAGAAATTCCAACTGTATTAAACTTTTGTAAGTGTTTCAACTTTTATTGCTAAGTATGGAAAACTGAAAGCCTGGATTCTTTGGCTTAAGCACAAACTATTTATTTTTGTTCAGACAGGAGCTCATGCATTTGCAGTAAGAGTAAAAAGAAAAAAAAAAGCAAGCTGAAAAGACAGCAAGATTTTAACTGAAAGTTCAGCATAGATAGTTTGAGCAAATATTGTGTAGGAGCCTAAGAAAACAACTTTCTCTAATCAACTCAAGATCTTTCACGATCATAAACAAGGTAAGCTGGGTGTCTGATAGAGTTAGAGTTGCCTTGGGCACCCAGGGGACTTAGGAATAGTTCCACCCAAGTCCTTGGAGCTGCTCCACTTGCACCACTGTAATTAGAGGAATTTGATGCATACTTAAGAACCTGCAGAAATGACACAGTTGTTACTGAGCCATTTGCTTTAGTGAATGCTTGTGGTAAATGTGGTCCCTTGTAAGATCTACAACTATTACAGTAGACCTTAGGGTTTTTTTTTTTTTTTAATGTACTGTCTTCTGTATGGGAGTAGGGAGCTATCTATACACAAGATCTCTGCTAAACAACGAGGAGTATCAGGCTTTAGAGGTTGGGAAGTCTGTGAAACTTACTCCTTGGTTTCAGCACATAGTGCTGAATCGCCATAAAGTGAAATCTGTTTGCCTATAGGTAAATCACAACAATGATTGCTTATTAGAATATTTGGAAATTCACAATGATTTATTACTATGGATATTTGAAAATTAAATAATTCAGTCCTTTATGTGGAGTTACCAGGTTTGCACCAACACCTCATTAAAACTTTTTTACTTCTGGATCCTACAAATAACATCAAGAAGATCTGAACTTTCTAAGCAACAGGATTATTAGACAGAGCCAACTGCCATTTGGGAAGCAGACATGGCTAGTCCTGCCGGGGAATGCACAGCTTCTCTAAATGCAAGGGACTTTGGATGGAAATTTGAAAGTATGTAAAACTAATGGCCATTTATATAGAAGTTAATTTAGAAACAGCTTGAACGTTTCCAAAATGCATTAGTCAACATCTGCTCCCATCCCAACTGTACTTTGGATCCTCAGTAATAAGGCAGCCCGAGCCAGCAGAAAAGTATTAAAAATTAATTGTTTTTAAGATATTTAAAAATTAATTTGCTCACGCAGGATGCATACTAACAAAATTTTGCTATGTATTTCTTAGTTAAAAGACACTGTAATGTATTTCACCATTTCCTAAGCTCATCCATTTTTGTTGCTGGCAATAGCTTAAGCTAAATATTTAGTTATGTGAATGAAATCCATGTAAAGCAGAGCAACCTGAATTATAGTTTGATCGTGACACAGAGGCAGCTCCACCTATTCTTGAGAGGAAGCATCTCCTTGAAAGGCTCACTGGCCAAAATGATGAAAACATACAGAATGCATTCTTTATCATTTAAATATTTTAGGATATTGCATTTTTAGACATAAATACAACTTTTATTAAACGTGAGTCCCACAGCATTGCCTCTTCTGTCAACTTTAATATTTTTGACAGGACAAAGGTCTGCCACCTTCATGAAACTGAAATGGAAACTATAGCCCAATATGTGAGAGGGAGAAGAATTGTTTAGCAGCCTCTTCCCTAAGGTTTTTGATGCTTTAGATCTTTCATAAACCTTTCTTGTTGAAACAATCTTTTCTAAATATTCTTAAAACGAAGTGGGCCGAAGGGAGTATTTTCAATACCTCCAGGGAGTGCTGGTGCAGGCTGCCTCCAGGGAAGGACTTTGGCCAGCGCTTCACTGTAATTGAGATATAGGCAGTGTTTGGAGTAGCTGTAGTCTCTCCTAGTCTCTTATGCTTCCAGGGGAATCTTGCTCTTGGAGTAGGGAAAATCCCCCACTGTGGCAGATGCCTGAGATCCATAGGGTTCCCCCATAAGGATGGAGGGAAAATTCTATAACTGACACATCAGTTCCCATTTCTGGCATTTAGAGGACTGTTTTAGGTAAGACTGCTTGCTGGGTTCTGGAGGTTAAAGAGAGCTCTTGCTGCTAATTTGTGGAGAGATGTGGCTGGCAGCTGACACCTTCATTTACTTATATTCTTCTAAATGAATGCTAATGATAGGAATGGTCTTTGGAGTATGTAAGCCATCTCCATGTATGTGCTATCTGCCCATCTTTGTAAGACATATATTTCTAGGAATTAAAATGGGAATTGAGGTGCTGCTAGATGAATTCCTATTAAAATGCAACCTGTAAGGTTTATTCAAACTAACTGCTATGTTTTGACTTTTTAGACAGATTTAATATATTTTTTCTTTTTTTTTTAAGTGTCTCCCAAGTCTCTCTTAATAATACCAGTCATACTTTACAACCTACTGGGAATGAATGTCATGTCTCCTATGTGAACTTCTGCTGAGTAGTGCAGTTATTTATGAGATATTTCATGTGATGGTATGCATATTTGCAAGGCTATAATGATAAGGGGCAGGTTTAGGCTATATGGATGGATAAGATGACCTGTCAGAAGTACATCTTTCCCAGCAAAGTAGCTACATTAACTATCACAGTGCTATGAATCAGTGTTTCCGGTGCTGTAATATAATTCCTGAACTTGTACTTTCAGGAGGCAGTAATAACAAAAAAAGTTGGCAACAACTACTAATGGTTTAGGTAATAGTTTAGGACAGTATATAGTGTATTTCAGAAAACCCACACTTTTTACTTCCAAATCATGTTTTTATTGGGAGGCGATATAAGGCCATTTTAATTTGTAAATTGTCACAGATTGGGTTAGAATCATTAACTCAATAAGCAGGCAAAAGTTTGTTTTCATTTGGATGAAAAGAAGGGCTCATGCAATCTTGACATTGCATGAGTGCTACTGTGCAGCTTTGCCCATTTGTACATGCAGGGCTGTTAATTGTGGAAATAAATATATTCTTTCCTGTAATTTGCAAAGAGAATATTCTACAAATGTATTTTTGAATTACAGAAATCCAGAAATACCTGCAGTGACATTCACAAAAGGGGCACTCAAACTGATTCTATTTAATGATTGGGAAGTGTACTTTTTCATGGAGCAAAACCTTCTAAGAATACTATTTTAACAAAGGAAAGTGATGTAACAGAAATAGATTATTTAAGTTTATGGCAGTTGATCTCATATCTGTAACTGATTAAAATAAATGTAGCCGCATTGAAGTCAGTACATCTGTGCAGTTTTTTATAGTCCACGATTTGACTAGCTCTTACAGTATAAAGTTTATATTCAAAAGCTGTTGTAGGGAGCAAAAAATTAAATTAGGACAGTAAAGGGGACAGTACCTTGGACCCAAAGTGAGCTTGCATATTAAATTCTGGGAATTATTTAACTGAAAGTTTTAAAAATAGGAATTGACAAAGGTTTAGTTGTCTTAAAAATGTTTGAAATGTTTGAAATATTTCTGCATATATTTTAGTGTCTTTTTTTGCACATACAGTTGCTTGCAAAACCATAGGAAGCAAGACCTTTATACCAATTTCTTACTTGTGTCTCGGTAAACTATTTAATTCTGCCAGAAAATATGATTAACTATAAAATTTTGGAAACATATAGATAAGAAATTCAACTGTGTACCAGGATGAAATTCTTACCATTCAAAACCAAAGTTGTTCTCTCCTTCACAATATCCCTTTGCCTTTGTATAGTACAAATTTGTTATTTTCTTCATATGTTTAATTCAGATTAATGGTATTTGCCTGGATTATTGTGATATTAAAGTAATTTTCCCTAAGTTTGTGTTGCTAATGTGTTGAAGGCAAAAAAAGTATTTGGCATTGAATCACATACTATTATTGTGTTCTGTTGATATTTATAAGCTCTAAAGCTTTTGTTTACACATTAGTGATTTAAACGAATGTTGAGGCATTAAGCTTGAAAGAAATGCTCTTTCATGCAACATTAACTTACTCAGAAGCATCAAGCTTCTTGCATTGATTTATTTGTAAAGATTACTTCATTTCAAAGTAAATAACCATGTAGTGGTTGTTCCCTGCAAACCCTTGAACATCATTTATAGAAAAGCATGCAATTAAAACTACTTAATTCATGTAACTTCATGATAAATATAGACTGAAATAAATCTATAAAGGAGCTGTTCAGTCCTGTATTGGTAAGGACTTAGGGACTTTTTGAGAGTAACTGCCCCCCAGTGCGAGTTAAAGTTGCAAAAACTGGACCTTGAATAATTCTACTCCATTCTAGGCATGAAATTCTAGTAGCGTTTTTCTCACAAGTAATAAGTATTATCATAATATATTCATTATAATTAGCAATATTAATGGTAGAAAGTCTCATTGTAAGAAAAGACATTGTGATCTGACAATTATCTATAAAGGCTAATAAAGTATTAGCAGCAATCTTACTTATTTGGGAATATTCTTGTCTGAGATCTAACATTGCAGCAATTAAATTAAACTTCATTTCTGGCTGAGAAATTATGGTATGACAGCTATTGATGTAATCCAAGGAACAACAGCATATCCATCTTGCATATAATTCCAACCCAACCCTATCCAATTAGTAGTAGATTTTTGCATCATTGATATTCTGCTCGGTACTTTTTTCCTACATTATAAGCAGTCCTTAGCAAAAATATCTAAATGACTACTCCTCACATCCTACACACAAATCTGTGTTTGCTTGGTATGCTCCTGTTTGCCAAAGCAATGATGTAGAGAAGAGACAGGAACTCTGACAAGACCTTACAAATGCTGGAATAAACAGCAATCCTTTCCTTAGGGTAAAGAAAAAATAACATTTCAGGATGGAAAAGTAGTAATCAGGTTTGTAAAAATTTTGAGCCTTTGCTAAGACTCTGAAAGGTCTGCAGAAGAGTCAGTTATAACTTTGAATGTCTTTTTAAGTGCTACATCAATTACCAACCAGCATTTTGGTCTAACAGGAGATATTAAAGATCCTGAGTGGAATTTTTGAAAACTATTAATAATTCTGGGAAAGTGGCATAACCTGTAGCCCTCTAAGTAGTCTTTAAGTACCTACATAGTAGAGATCCAAAGAACAAAGGCTTACAGAAGAAACACTGATAAGGTTGTACTAATACTTGCATGCAGGCTATGTTTTCTGAGCGCATGGTAGAATTTGGGTGTGACACAATGTAGACTGCTGTATTTTTCATCAAATGGTCTCTGTCATCTGTATGTATTTTGCATATGCTTTCTTTCTTTCTCTCTTTCTCTCTCTCTTTCCCTCTTTCTCTCTTTTTCTTTTCTTTCTCTCTTTCTTCCTGTCTTTCTCTGTCTCTTTCTTTCTCTCTTTCTCTTTCTCTCTTATTTTTTTTTTCCTTAGTTGCAACAGCTGCAGAACAGATGTAGGCTGACATGAGTTCTGCCAAAAACCTCTTCCAAGTCTCCCACCCATTTTCCACCAAAGAAAAATTAGTCAGGTGATATGAACAGAGAGCTGAAGGTCAGAAATATCTGGGAGCTCCCAACCCTGGCTCCGTAGAGATTGTGAAAAAAGGAAGCAACCCAAAAATATCCTTAGATTTACTGCTTTGGATATTAAAACAAGTAAAGTTTATGGAGGTGACATTTCTAAAATCTACTATTTTGAGTAGCATGATGTTAATGGGAAATAAAAGGCAGTCTGAACAGGAACCACAGGAACACTCCAGCAGAGAAAATCAAATGACAGCAAGAGTTGATAACTGTCATTTAGTAACTAGTAACTAGTAACTGTCACAGCAGTCACCTAACTGTCATCTAAGTAGATATTTTTATATATGTTTTCAATGCATTAAATGTGTTCAGCAAAATACTGTTGACTTATCTTGTCGGTATAACTACTCTAATTATCTTCAATCTACTAGGCATACTCACCGAAATCACCCCGTTTCATTGTAGCTCACATCTCAGAACTGAGAGACATAGTTAAGTAACCCTCCAACTTTGAAGACATCATCATCCAGACCTTTCCTGAACCAGATTCCCTACAATTATAATCATTCAGTCATGTAAATCTCGTTATTGAGAGAGAGGTAATTCTCATATAATGTTTCTGCATACATTTCCACTTTTTCCCTTCAACAGTATTGAGTTATATCATGTGCCTTGTCAGAGTATTTTGACTATTACAAAATGCCTTAGGAGATGTGGATGTTAAAGAAATGAAGATGATGGCAGTTGAACATTTTTTGTGGCACTTCTGTGTATTCCTTAAGAAAGATTTGAATCAGTAAACACATTATCGGTAATGTTATTGTAAAGATTCTTTAGAGTGCAAAGCTTTTGTAGACCAAGACATCTGACATAATGTAGCAATGAACATTTTCTGCTCAGATACTACAGGGAAGGCGAGCAGGTGTAGGTTGTGTGAAAATCCACATAACATGTCGTCCAAACTACCTCATGCTGAGCTAGGAATTTATGACCATGTCAGCAGGCTGTACCAGCCTACACTGGTTTGTTTGACAAACCAAAAAGCCAGTAAGTAAATGATCTGTGCACATTTATGTCCAGTGTATAGGCTGGGCTGTGTCTCACCAGATAGGCCTGCAAACAGAGCAGTGACAAAGGCATCTGATGACATACAAAACAAATAGTAAATAATTGAAGCTCTGCTACTGTTTTAGTCTGGTTACTAGTTGTGCAGTAACTGGTTTCATCATGGAATCATCTGCATACACAAAAATTGCTTGTGTTATGAGACTGCTTACACAGATCCAAGTTCTCCCGAGTGATGCTTGGATGGGTACCCCTGAATTTTCCTCTCTGACTAATTTCTATGGCAGCTACAGTAGTAACTACCTAGTTTTTGTATCCACAACCTCACTTTCCAGACTTATGTCCTCATTTTTAGTACTGAGTTTTCAGTATGATGTCCATGCCATGTATAGGTGCAGCACTCTAGTATCCTAATTTTTAAACTTTGACTACTGCCAGGGATCTTTCCTATGCCAAGTAACAACATGGGAAGACTCCTTGGCTCATGGTCTCCCATAGATAGGCACAGGTTTACCAGGGCATTACAAAAGACTGTAGCAAAGACTGGTACAAACTATTTTTTCAAATATATGTATTCCTTTATGTTTTCTGATGCATTTGTATATTATTGGGTATGTTGAGGTGACAGAGGAGGGCATTTCAGGGAAGAACAGCTGTGTGCATGTTCTTGCAATTGTAAAATGCACAGAGAAGCTTTAGTGCTTCTATTTTGCCAATAGGTATGAATATGAACTGCCTTTATTCCTGACGGGTTCAGGGTGGTTTTCACTTATTAAGTTTTTTATGTGAGGTATGTGGGAGGAATGGCAGACTTCTATCTCGTGTCCATCACTCTTGGAGCATTTGAAGTGCAATGCTTTCCTTCTGGGCTTCTGCCAAACTGGGCTAGTTAACCGACTTTGACTTTGGTTGCCAATGAATGTGCTAGCTAAGGGGCTTCAACTCTAGAAAAGCCCAGCAGGTTTCTGCAGAAATATCTTCTAATCTCTTGTGGGTGAGTAACTCTACTGGTTCTAAACCCACTCAACTAGTTTGGGGGAACCCTCAGCCATACACACCAGCAGTACACTAAAGGCCCACAGAGGTCAGTGGTTAGTGTCAGCTAAAATGAAAAGGTTTGGTGATTTAAACCTGTTCTCTTTAAAAGATTATTAATGAATGACTGTAGCACTAAGTCAAGCCTCAGCAGTCCGTATAAAAAAAGAAACATTCTTCTTCCAAGCAAAGGGGAAACTGACCCAAAAAGAAGTGAAAAAATACGAACTTTTATACCTTTATAAATGTAGATGATTTAGTTTTGAAACAAGACTTACTGAACAATTGGACAGTCTCAGGCATGTTGATGATTCATCTAACACAGAGTCTCAGAGAGTGATTTCTAATGGGCTTGTTCATTTGGAAGTTGATGCAGGTTTCTATTTAAGTCAGCAGCTGAAGTGTGAATTTATCTATGACATTTTTAAGATGGTTCATAAAGCCAGAATTTGACTAATGATGCTCCTACTGGTGATCTTCTGCTAATTTTGGATTTATAGGTGTACCGTTCCCAAAATTCCAAACTTTTAAATGTCTGGTCCCCCATTTATTTGGGATTTTTTGATCTTTCTCTCTCTCTCTTTTTATTTTCCCTTTTGACAGTTATTTTTTTTCGCAGCACTTATTTAAACAGTCTTAACTGACAGCAACAGAAAGACTGACTTAAGCAGTTTGACTCAGAACCAGATGTACCTCTTCCTGAGAGTAAAGGCAACCAGGAGGATGTTATGCCTTTGGTTGTGAGCTCTAGTGGTAAAAAATTTCTCTACTGTTACTGTTGCATAATCTCCCTGCCTCAAGCTAGGTGTGAAGGCACTGTAGCACCTTTACCACACAGGAGATGCTGTCTGATTTCTTTGATGCTCATTGAATTTTTCATGCTGCGCCTGTTACCTTTCTCTGGAAGTATAACTCAACTAGACCTTAACATATGTTCTTTAAGTCAGGTCTTTGGCTTAAGGTGTTAGTGAAATGATAGCATGGAACAACTCTTGAAATGTTACTCATTAAGACTAATCAGATGATAGGCATTCTTCTCTGTCATGGCTGGATGCACTGAGAGCTGTTTCAGCACTGAGAAATGGGAAAGACTTGAAGCTTTGCAAAAATTCTGCAGAGAAGCAGTACGGAAATGAAACACTGCAAGGTTTTAGAGCTAATGTTTGCCTTGCGCGAATGGAAGCAGACACTTATGTCTGTCAGAGTTACTGCAACCTTCCTGATTTACAGGGAAGGATCCATAGATATGAAAGTAAGAGTCTGTTTTCTTTATTTTGGAGAGGAGAAAATGTGGAGAACTTCACTCACATAAAAGACGAGCAGGTTCCTGATCATTGGGATGGTTTCCTAATTAGCTGTGCACTGGTAATGACTTCCATTTTTCATCCTCTTTTTCAGATTCCCAGGAAGGAAACTACAAGTCAGAGGTCAACAGTAAACCCAGGAAGGAAAGGACAGCTTTCACCAAGGAGCAAATCAGAGAGCTAGAAGCGGAATTTGCTCATCATAACTATTTGACCAGGCTGAGGCGATATGAGATAGCAGTAAACCTTGACCTCACTGAAAGACAGGTACCGATGCCAAATAATAGACTTCAATGATTGCTCAGTATATAGCAGTGGTTAGCAGCTCTACTCAGCAGAGCTGTCTTCACATTTTTGACAGATATGTCAGTATATCAGATTGGATGTTTATACCAAAATGACACACATTTATTATCTGTCTTTGCTGTGAAAGTAATTTATATTTTTATGTTCATCAAGGATGAATTAAGTTCATTGAAAAGGCAGAGATGGAATGTAAATGCCTAGCTGATATAATCATTTGATTCAATTGATCATTGATGCAGTTCAGTTGATGCATTTTTTTTATTATAATCTGATCACAAGGCTAAAGTTTGCAATCTGACTGGAAAGTGGTAGGCCCAAATATGGCATGTTTAAGCAGTTGATTTGCCTACATGCAGCTATACTACCATCTTCTTTTAGTCTGCTAAATGTATGCAGTTGCCCTTTGCTGAACATCCTGTTTCCATATGGCAGCCAAAATGGGAGCACCAGCAAAACTGGAAGAGTCATTTTTAACTACTTTATCTTACTCTGCACTGTGAAAGCAGAGGAGATGATGGAATTTCTTGTCACTGTTACTGGTTTCCAACTCACCAAACCCTGGTCCAGGAAATGCTTTTGCACGTGCTCAAGTTTCATCATGCATGTTGTCACATTGATTTCTAATAGAAATATTAATGTGTTAAGCATGTACTGAAGCGTTTCAGAATCTCATCCCAAATCACATGTCAAACAATAATTACATCATTACTCCATATGTATTTTTAAAATATACTTTAGTCAAGGCATTTAGAGTATCATACCCAAATTATCCAAAATGATATGATACCTATTACTTCATCATTAAAGTTGAAACCCTTTACCCACTGATAGATAGTCATCCTTTCCTTGGTCATCACTATTAGATGGAAGAATTCTTTCAGATGCAGTTGGCAAGACAATGAGGTATTTTAGGTATTGTAAGGAAGAGATGATAAGGAATCAAAATAGCATGTTGAGTAGAAATACTAATATGTATGTTTGTGCATGATCACTGAATCATATATTAGTCAAGCTAAAATATTTGTTAAATGTAAGGAATGCTATGTATGAAAATGTTTGTGATGATGAGGTTTAAAGATAAGAACAATACTGTAAAAAAATGAGGAATATTAATTTAATCTTGCTTTTTCTTGTAATTCCATTCAACAAATTGAAGTAAGCCTATGCAATTGGATTAGCCAAAACACCTGACTGTGATAGCTTAAGGGAGGTGGAATTAATTCTTATCTCAGTGACAAGGGGAAAGACTCTGTAGAATCAAGTAACAATAAAAAAAATTTGCTGTGCAAATCTGTCAGATATTACTCAGTTTACTGCAGAAATCATATGCCTATTCTCAACAATGGTGAGTTTAGCCATGTATTTAACTTTTTCCCCCATAAATTCGTAATTCTGTTATTTTGGTTCTTTATAAATTAGGTGTACTAGTACAACTAAATGAAGAGACAGTTCAATATTATAAAGGAAGTAATTAATTAAAAAAGAAGTAATGCACTGAAAAGGTTCCGTGGGTTTCTGTGGAGGAAAGAACACAGCCCGCCCTACATAAATGCAGAGAATTCATTTAAGTTGTGGGAATACTCCCTATATCAGATAATGTCATTCCATCCTTTACGCTGATCATTGTGGTAATTTCATAGGATTATAATTAGTCGATATAATGATGTAATATGATTCTTTTCTGCTTCCCTAGATTATCACAGAGTGACAACTGAACTGCTAGATATAACTCCCTTCCTTCCTGCCTTCCTTCCTGCCTTCCTGCAAAAGCCCACTTTACCTAGAAAGGGAAAGCTTTAAGCTTTTTATATTGGTAGAGTCCAGTTCTATATCTTGCTACTGTAAAATTGTCGGAGGGAAAAAGAATTTAAAGACCGCATAAAAATTGTCTTTTTATCTAAAACAAGAAGAAATATCTGAAGTAAAATCTGGATGTGTTTTACACTTTTCCAAACCACATTGAGCCAAATAGTGATGTCACTTGCAATGCTGTTAATTAGAAAGCTCTTTCTGAATCAGACAAATTCTTTTGATGGAACTGAGGCATGGAATTGAGATTTTTTTTTTGATCGCATATGGCAGTCAAAAAATTGAGAGGTTTTAACCTTCTTCCATACTTAATCTATGTCAGTATTACTTTAGTGACTTCCAAAAAAATCCTCCAGGATATTGCTAGGCTGAGATTAACATTTATCTTTTCAGTAAGGGACCTAAACATATATGTAAGCCGTCTTTACATCGTTAGCAGAATGAATGACCGTTCTTGAGTTACAGATCACTATCTATTTATTTGCATACTACTCTTATTTATTACTTTTGCTAGCTCTTCCAACTAAGGAGATACTGCATTTATTAGCTGTCTTAGATATGTGAAAGAAAGCAGGCCCTTTTCTCAATTTATTTTGTCCAAAATAAAATACATTTTTGATAGTGAAGTATATTTGATGGGCTTTTCAAAAATACTCTTTCCACTAATGTAGTATTTTTAGAAAATTGCTATTTCTGGAGAAGTTTTCCTTTCTCACTTTTTCCTAAAGACTTTATTGGAGAAAATGGTACTTGTGAGCCCCCATCTCATCACAGACTGTAGACCTATTTGTATTGGAAGCTCTCTTGATCTCTTATGAAACCTTTCAGTTCGCACCCAGAGAACTGAAACTTTTTCAAGCAAGAAAAAAACAGCAATGGATATCAGATGAACTAAATGTATTTCCTCAGAAGCAGGGGTCAAGAGCAGCCTTAACTCCTGGTGGAATCAATTGTTTAACATACTCAGTTTTACAGTTTTTGTTTAAAAAAAATGGCAAGCATCATATTACTCAGAAGGCAGTAGGGCAAAAATAATCAGGCAAAAGCATTATCAGGTCATCCTAAAGTTACTACTTTCATTATTTCCCGAGATGTGAGATAAATCATGGAGCCTATTATCTTAAGAAAACTCTATCTTTCTCTTGACTGTAGTGATAATTTCAACCATAAGCTGCAGCTTAAAAGCAGCACTGACCAACTAACACTTCATAATTACCTTTCTGTCTTTTAAGCAAGCTGTAGAAAAAACATATGTCTGATCATATTTAAAAGCTATATAAGGGTATTAAAGTTTTCTACAGTCATCAAAGTAAGGCTCCAGTTGACGTTTGAAACAACTTACAAGATCAATTCAAACATAAATGCCTCATATAAGGCCATTTTCAGAAAAAATAATAATGAAAAAGAATCACAACATATGGATCAGGAGAAGGAATTAATCCTATCACTCCCTAAAAAGGAAATCTGAGTTACAAGACTGAATGAAATGAAATAAGTGGCTCAAATGCTTAGATATTAAGGGTGTACTTTAAAAGTATTATAAGCACATCTGGTGGTAGGATGGCTCTATTAAGGTATTGTAAGAATTCCAGGAGTATAGGTACATGTAATTCCTGCTCCGTCTCCTATAGAATGCACTTGCAGTCTCTGCTCAGCCAGCAGTTAATAATTTTCAGCTGGCAGGCCTCTGATATGCTGAAGAGCCCGTTAGGCTGAAAGCTCTCTTAGCTCCCTAGATATTTGTAACCTTGACAAGCGCATTCTTGGCTTTTTTGTCCATCCAGATAAACTTGGAGAAGGTGCAGTCCAAACTTTTTAATATCTCGCTGTGGGATGAGGAGAGGAAGCAGCTGCAGTGGGGTATCAGAGGCGTGGCAAAATGGACATTTTTATGGAGCCAGTCTTGCCAAATATAGAAGGAGTAGGAGATCTTTCCACTTCACCAGATCTTTTAGCTCGGAGCTAATCAAAAGAGCAATGCTGCAGTTCTGCAGGCTAGCTAAGGTTACCGGAATAAACAGTCCAAATACGTAATGCTTCTGTCTGCCAACACAAATGGAAAATCCCACCTAGTCAGATTAAATTTTGCTGATGGCAAGGAGAGAGTTTATTTCTTGCTAACTTTAATTTCCAATACCCTCCCCAAAGCCACCAATTGTTTATAAAATTTCTGAAATCATTGCTTTTGGGGCAGTACCAATGGTTCCCAGCATGGGAAAAGTGACAAAAGAAGTATCTTTACCAGAAAGACAAGCAGATAGCATTATTATTTAAACTCATTTGGTCAATGCTAGTACAGTACCTAGGGCAATGAGACCTTGGAGCATTTTGGTGCTATGATTATACAAATAAAGAAATATAATCATTGCTGATGTTAGACACTGAATTTCCATCCATAAGATGAGTAGCTCCTTTTGGTCTGAGTACGGCTCCACCAGAGATTAGTTCAAAGCTCCTCAATTAGTCCTCAATTAGTTTCAACCATGAAAGAGCTACTTTTCTCAGCTTAGATGTCAACATTTCTTCAAGTAAAGTCAAAGTATGGATTGATATGACATAGCTGACGCTGTCAGTCTGTCTGATTTATTGTGCTGTCACATCTTGTCTGAAGGGCAGCTGCTTATTTCAAGCTTTCATGTATTCAATACTATCTATACATCTATAATAATGAGTCTGTGTGGCTTAAAATCCTTTGGATTGTTTGCTTTATTTAAAGTAGCACTCTTAAAATAAAACTCAGTAATATTTTTCTGTTTGTATTGAGAAATGTAAATACTAGCGATAAGAATTTCTATACTAACTCAGTTGTTCTTTCTTAGGAAAGAATGCTCCTGGCACACTTAATTACAACCCATGTATAATTTTGATTTGTCTGATAATTCTTTAACAAAGGTACATGGCAGAACTTCAAATAGAATATTTACTTCTGCAATATTTATTGGATTCTAACAAGGGATTCCATGTGCAAAGATCCAGGTGCCTTAAGCTGCTTGCTGTGAGTGGACCCTGCACCTGCAGAGAAACCTCAAAGGGTTCCTGGGTGGGGAGGCCAAGGCAACCTCTGACTGGGCCAAGCAGCACGTGCAATATAGACAGAAATGTTAGATCGTGTGACTATTTTTACAAAGTCAGGAAGGTTCTGCTGTCTCCCACCCCTACCCTTTTTTAGACATGAAGTCTAAGCAATATCTAATTTGCTCTGCTGCCCTTCAAAGGAGAGAGGAACATTTTAGCTTTATGGTTGCTTTGGAAGGGAACAAAAAAGACTTATAGGTGGTCTTGGGGGACAGCTGTAAATCAAAGGAGATGTTTTTTATGCAAGATGTTGAAAAATGTAGAATCTTTCTCTGATTTCACTAGTTACTTCTCTCCAGGGCAGATCCAGCTGCAAACAGCTGCAGCTCCCAGAAGCTTGCTAGCTTAAAGACCTGAGGTTGATTTTGTGGCTAGTTCACCATCAAAAAGCTCAAGATTGGCTTGTTTTGGAAGGCAAAAGTCCCTCTAGATTGGAACTAGTGGAACTAGTTTAAAGGAATACAAATGAAGGTGCTTCTCTCTTGGCTTATGACGTGGCTTCCACAGCCATGGAACCCTGAAGGATTGTCACGGACCAGTAGTCAAAGGTTATTTTCTGCCGAGTTCTTCTTGTGGACATTTAACTTTCTTTATACTAAAGTGTTAGTAGAGAGAAGTGTCAGCCAAAGCCAGCTCAAATCACCTGGCACAATTTAATTAAATCACACTTAGCTGACGTGAACAAAACGAGTGCAAAGTGGTGCCAGTTGGAAGCTTTACCATGGAGTAAAACACTACACACGAAAGTAACTCATACACATAAAAATGCCTGTAGGAAGCAATGGTAAAGACTTGCTGAAGTAAATCTTCTGCAGAAATTGATTTCCCGCCACGTGCCTGCTTTGTAGATTTCTGTCTGTATATGCATTTGATTTGGCTGGAGAGAGATCCTGAAAGACAAGCTGCAGGAGAATAAGGGGCAGGAGGCAGCTCCACACTCACCCTTTTTTGCTCCCCTTTTCCCCAAAAAAGATACTGATAATACTAAAAATACTGCCTTAAGATGATATACAACAATCTCAGTCTGTGTTTTCACTAAGAGAAGATGATCTGAAACGGTGAGTGCAGTTCAGCATGTTAACTTGAAGCCTAGTTAGGAGGAGTTCTGAGTAGGTTTCACTGATGAAGAAGGAGACATTTCTTCGAAGGGAGTCAAAGGAGCTAAATTGGTTGTTGTCAAAGACTTCTGAAATGGGAAGAAAACATAGCAGTCCCTGCTGTCCTCAGAAATATAATGTCTATTCCATCCCTGCCTAAACGTGGGAGGTAGAATGGAGAATGTATCACCTAAGCAGGACCCAAACCTCAACTGACTTCTCTGTAACAGAAAACCAGGGCTCCCTCCTACACCTTCCTGGGTGCCAAGAGCTCCAGCTGTCCTTTGTGCATCTGCCAAAACCTCCGCTTTTTCTCAACAGCTGCTGCAGAGCACTTGCGTGCGCTTGCTGCAGATCCTGCAGCATAACATGGACCAGATTGCTTTGAATAGAACAGCAAGTGGCTTAGGCAGTTCTATTCACAATGCACTGGTACCACTAGCTAATTTCTGGAGAAAAGTTTTTTTATTTTTTTTATTTTTTATTTTTTTTCCCACTAATGTATTTTGTTACTGTTGTGTAATGAGTAAGAAGACAGTTAATATTCAGATATACTTATTTAAATTGGTTTTAGGCTTAAGATTTGTTTAAGAGTTTTATGAGGTCTATTTAATTTGTTTGTTTTTATTAGAAATAGAAATTCCATTAAATCATACAGGCAAGAAAAAGTACCCAGACTTTCTTAGGTATATTGTTTCTCCTTGATGAATGTCACACAGATAAAAACTAACAGATCTATGTGAAAACATGTGTTAGCTACAG
Source organism: Nothura maculosa (assembly GCA_032353885.1). Taxonomy (NCBI): domain Eukaryota; kingdom Metazoa; phylum Chordata; class Aves; order Tinamiformes; family Tinamidae; genus Nothura; species Nothura maculosa. The sequence goes on from JAUBOD010001092.1 coordinate 963,531, forward strand.
GACTGAGATTAACTGGTAATTTCAACTACCACCTCTGTAAATGTTTGAAATGAACAGATTTGCTTCTTTCAGCTCTCATATTTATTCATACATTAGAGCAGGAAAAGAAGCTTTCCTGTTTCTTCATTCAGATTTCCTTTGGTAAATTTGTTGCATAGATTATCATAAAAATATTATATCTGTATCTGTGAAAAAGGTAAGTTCCATCTGTATAACACCAGTCATTTCTGTAAGTTCAGGAGTTTGACTTTCTTTAAAACTTGGCAGCGCATATGTAGTTACTGGATTTGTTTCATAACTAAATAAAGTCCAGAAGGAAGGCTTTCATTTTTTTTAATTCTGAAAAATTGTAAGTATTTTGGTTATGCATGTGCTTACATGGAGTATATGTGCTTATTGGAATAAAATAAAATAGATTTTTTTTTAAAAAAAGGAAAATGGGCATTGGTTGCCCTGAGGCAAAAGGCTTAAAATGCTTTTTGATTTAGTTCTTACACCGCATCACTTAAATGAGATACAATTCGTGGAATATGGGATGCTGACTTAAAACACTCATTAATAGACATATGCATCTTTTTTAGAAAAATAACAGTCTCAAGCAGTACAGTGCTTTTTTATTTTTATGATTTATGAGATATCAGGCCTTAAATTTTACTCTTGCTTGGGAGTCATCAGCTACTAAAATCAGGTATTAATAAAACTGTACTTTATTTTTGGAGAGAGCTCTTTCCAGGATAAATATCTGATTATTTCAAAAAAAAAGAAAAAAATCGGGCAGTTAAGGTAGTTTTACAGTTTTAACTCAGTTAATTCTTTCATTTTTCTGTACATTTTTTTTATTAAGGAAAAACCTTTAATTATAATAATAATCTGTTTAACTTTTCTCTGTAAGTACAGAATGCTAAGTACAGAAGACTAAAATCCCATTTTGAGCAAGATGTGATGAATAATGTACATTAACAGAACGTGATAGAAGATTCTTAAAGCTAACATAGCTGAAGTTAGCTTTACTCTGCTGAAAGAGCAGTATTAAATACATCTTTTAAGTAATATTTTCTTCTGGAACCAAAATGGTATGCTGATGTCCACATTATGAAGTAATACTGAGAATAGAGTTGCAAGATAGGACTTAATGTGGCTCTTTGGCCTACTGTTATTAGTATATGTTGATTGCTTTAGTAACGTAGACACTGCTAATAGGAACGTCAAGACCTTTGGATCCTCATCCTGTGATTCCAACAGAGGACTCCTTAAAACAAATTCATCACAGCAAAAAGTCTTGTGTCTCTGAAGATCTCTAGAAGTCCCTTCCAACCTCCACCGTTCTGTGATTCTATGAAATCCTTTACTGCTATCCTAAGTAAAATCCTAATCATCGGCTGTGGACATGCAAATGCTAAGTAACTTGTTGAATATGGGAAAAGAAGCTGCACTTTCATGCCAGTAAGCAGATGTGCTTAAAAGACTGTCTCGTAAACGTTAATTTAGAAACAGCTGTTGATGCTATCATAGTCTTTCATATAGTTCATTTCCCTCTGCTTCTTTTGCTTTCCACGCACTTGCTCTGTGTAGTTAAGTTGGGCTAGATAGATAGTGGAGAGGAGAGTGTTTTCATGATAATAAGCAATCAGCCTCTTGGAGTTGGGAGTGAACACTCAATTTGTGCTGAGCTAACTTAGATTTGAACAGCATAAAACGTTCAGAGCACCTACAATATTATTTTTCTTACAGAAAATCTTTAAAATACTTTTAAAGGATGTAGCTTTTGCAAAAGTTGAAAATAAAACAAATTAATTCTTTCTTACTGAGGAAAAGCTGTTTTTTCACTTCAGTTAGGATCTTTCTTATCCTTCTTTCTCTTCTTTACTCTTTTCTTCCTTTTTTATTTTTCTTTTGCTCTTTCACAGTCTTTTGCTTGTTTGTTCATTCTCCCTTTTTACTCTTTCAGTCCTGCCTTGAGTCTCTTCTCTCTTGCTATTTCATTCTTTCTTGTTTATTCTCACTCTTTGTCTCTTCCTTTCTCAATATATTCTACACATTTTGTGATACACCTGTAATGCTTTCAAGTAAGTTGTTCATATGGAAAGCAGTTTTCTATGAATCAGTGTAAATTGTTGCTCTGAAGCACTTCATACATCATGTTTCACTTCCTTCCCATTACTAAAATATTGATGGATCACATGTCAGTAACTACTACCGCTTCCCCTTATTGACTTTTCAACTGCAGAGGAAGTTCAGATTTCAGATATCTGAATTCGATCTCTGGAGGAAATAACAAGTGACAGACCTTTCTTTTATTATTAGTATATAAGCTGTAAAGACTTCATGCAGAATCAATTGAAACTGGTGGAAAAACCCATACTGACATAGGTATAGTTTGGATCAGGCCAAAAGAGGATTTCAATACTTTGTAACTGAGGATATAAATAATAAATAAATAAATAAACTCTATTGTACCATATGACATTGCATTAATGCATCAACTGATATCAAAACAAATTCATAATAATATTTTAGATAATAAACTTCACTTTCAAGCTGTCGGGTATCATCTTTTGTATACCAAATTAAAAAAAAAATCCTATTTGATATTTTTGAGTCAATCAGATGCAAATTATTTGAAGACATTACATAATTTTTAAAAATATATCCCCTCACACCCCATGTTTCTTTTTAAAGCAAAAGCCCCTCCTTTACTGGCAGCCTGATGTGCTACGTACGAGCCCGTGGAACAGATTAGTGTGTGTTCTCCTTGGGGAGCAGCAGGGTTCCTGTCTTCACACCGCATTCCAGGGAGCCTGTGCAAAGATACTGGGCCTGCGTTTAGCCCTGCTTTCACTGAAGGCTGCATTTCTTAGACTTGTGAGCAGACATAGCAGTGCTTGCTGGATCCACAGAAGAGTTTAGAAAACAGACTTACTCTTCTTGCAAAGGAGAATCGCCTCCCTGCGCTTGATTTATAGTGCATGATGTAGGCTTACAGCCGTCCCTGGGGCAGGTGTTTCAGGGCATCATTTAGATGCAAGTAAGCTGGTTGAATCCAGGTCATGCAGTGAAAATTTTACCTCAAATATAATACTGTCATTTTTCTTTAAACACTTTTTACATACTTTTTGTTTTAGTCTTTTCATGTTGTTACTTATTCCATGAGTGTTTGTGCACATGAAAAGGCACTGAAAACTGCTCGGATCTTTTAAGCATCTCTCCAACATTCTCCTCTCTTGTGGATGGAATAAAATTCTCATTTCAGAAAAAAAAAACAAAAAAGAGAATGACACCCCCAGGTGTTTGGTTGTATCCAGAGTTGAATTCAGACTCCAGAATTTTTTTTTGATCTTTAGATTAAGACTACACTACCATTTATTCATTTACTACACTGCTTGGCATGTCCATAGTAGTGTCTTTTATAAGAGAAACTTCAGTCTTAAAAAACAAAAATAAAATGAGATCTATAACTTCTCCCAGAGTGCTGCCAGTGCTATCCTAATGCTGTGCCCTTTTGGAGACACTATTTCTGATATATGATCTAAATATGGTAATACCCAACATCGCAGCAGCCAGTAATAAATACCTTCCCCCTATACACTAATTTCATTTTACAAGCCAGGTTCTTTGGCTCTAATGGGAAGATGAGAGGAAAGGATGTGCTGTGCTTTGAGGCTCCTAACTGACCTGGAATCCTTTTGCTCTTTTCCCAAGTGGTTGACTGCAACAGCTCACATTGGCTTCAATAGGAATATGGTGAATTAAAAAAAAATAAATATTCCTCTCTTCTTTCCCACATATGTATGTGCCAATTGTGATGGTAACTGTCATTTTAGTTGTAGTAAAGTCTCACTGTAAAACTCAGAATGATAGTAAAGGTTAAACACTGCAGTATTTCCTGGATGTATAAGACAGATTTAGCAAAACAGCATTTTTGTGGCTCTGTTACTCATGTTGTACAATGTGTCCTGCTGTGACTGTTCCTTGCTGTTTCTTATAAAACTCTGCAACACGTTCTGCTAAATGCAGCAGAGGATACACCGACATCGCAAGTTTTCTCTCTTTGTTTCCAAGAGTAAAAATTGCAGTTATTGTTTATTTTTTCTGTAGAACTTCCATGTTTAGAGATGCACAAAGGCATATACAGAAGACTTTTTAACACATTTAAATCTCAATGGATCAAAAATAGCAATATTTTCATTCACACATCCTGCTTTCACTAACAATATTTTAAATGATTTATAATCAGGTAATTATTTGTCAGAAAGCATGCCCAGGACCTATGGCTAAGTAGAAGAGAATCTAGGATCTGGAATAAGGTCAATCAACTGTCATCTTTTAAGTATTTCTGCAAAATAGACAGAGAAGTTTTGATTGTGAGAACTCCTCTTTCTGATGCTTTATCAAGTGAAAAAGGGAGCTTTTAAAATGTTTCTCTTGAATCTTACCTGTTTAGAGAAACAAAAGGTAATGCAAACTTTTAAGCAGAAAGATACTTTCCAAAGTAATTGGCGTCCTTTGAAATGTGTAAGAAAGCGGAGCAACAGTGTGGATCTAGATCAGCACACTGGGCTCTGTACTACCCCAAAGGTAGGTGCTCGTCTGCTACAATTTTGCTTCCACTTCTATAGCTGTGAAGGGACATTCATATGTTTTTCAGGATACTTCGGCATGTGGTTTGTGTCACTGAGTTGCCTGCTCTTCAGGGAAGTCCTGCTGCACTTTTTTTTCCAAATGGATGGAAATGCAACATGCTAGGCAAAAAAATAAATAAATAAATAAATAAAAATAAAAAGCATAGCATTTTCTACTGCTGCGAGGATCACTATTGACTTCTAATGATACCATCTTTGTATTTTTTTATCTTGTCTCTCTTTAATGAAGGTCAAAGTTTGGTTCCAGAACAGACGAATGAAGTGGAAGCGAGTAAAAGGGGGCCAGCAAGGGGCAGCAGCCCGGGAGAAGGAACTGGTGAACGTGAAAAAGGGCACGCTGCTCCCCTCCGAGCTCTCCGGCATCGGGGCTGCTGGACTGCAGCACACGGGGGACTCACTAGCCAATGACGACAGCCACGACAGCGACCACAGCTCTGAGCATGCACACTTATGATACAAGACGAGTGTCCCAGCTCCATTCTCAGGAAAGATGCTTTGCTGGCAAGCCTTACACGGGCATCGTTTACGTATGCAAGTGACTCTGGCAGTGATTTTAAAAGTTGTTACGGAAAATTCAGGCTTATTGTGTCTGCTTTCATGGTTTTTAGATGGTTTACAGTAAGTGCCATGTCTTAAAGGTGCCTCAAGAGTGGAGAAGTGGAAGATGAACTTCCTTTGAACATTCCAGATTTGTTTGTCATGATTATGACAGCGGGCAGGTATTTTTGCTTTAGCTTGCACTGAAAATTACATTGCTCTCAACAGATGTTATATTCTGAAAACCACAGTGCCACAAAATCACTATCTAGTGGATAAGAAATGTATTTTTACTCTGTATATATTTACGTTACAGCATTTTCCTGTCTTCACTAATTTTAGCAATGCATTCATATTAGCGATGGCAATAGTCACTCATGACAATAAATGGCTTTCTGTCTCTCTATTTTTGTTTTGTTTCTCCAAAGACATACAATACATCTAGATACTTTTGTTCAAGTAGAGAACAATAAAATAGTATCTGCTAGGACATGTCCTTGTATGACAGAAAAAACAAAAGTTATGTTGCATTTACTATCAACTGCTGCTAATAGGGTATTATTAAACTTAACTAGCTCCTCAATTCTTATCTTTTAACTGCAAGAATGATTTTTAGGATCATAAGGATAGCCCAGTAACCTGCCAGAAAGAATTTCATGTTCTGCCCATGCTCAGTGGAAATTCCCCAAAGAATTGCTCATTCCTCCTTTGTCATTTTTGAATATGTTGTTAAGAACTGACACTGCAGAAATGTTGTCTCTTCATCTTCAGTGTTAGAACCAGCAGATAAGCTGAAAGTTTTTATCGATTAACTGCTTATGTTGGCAGATTAGAAGATGAAGGTATTGTGTCCCAAGTGTAAAATCAGGACACATTTTCTGTTATAAGCTTTTGTGTACATACAGGCAAATAGCAAAACTCAAAATTTAATGCAAACCATTGATTGTACTTTGTAAAGAAAAATGTTTAATAAATAATCCTTTTTAAATAATTCTGGTCTCTTTACAGTGATTTCATAGGAAAATCAAAGTATTTTTTGTAAAAGTCCTAAGCAGCTCTGCCTTCTTTTGGGTTTTTTGGAACTTCATCTGTCTCTGAACAATACAAAGCTATGTTTCAAATTTAGGCTTTTAATCTTGGATGAACCTTCCACCTTGATCCATTTGGGAAACTCTTTTCTTTAGCAGGAAGAAAGTATCAAGCACCTAATGATATCTTCAGCCAAAAACAACAAGAGTCTGTTGAACCATTTTTCCAGACCTAGAACAAATATCAAGGGATATTTTGTTTTGCCTTGTAGAAATGGATTAAAAGGAATAAATATCAGGAAAGTGATGCATGATTTTATTATCTTGCCTTGGTTCAATAAAACTGTTTAGGAGAAAAAATAATTCTGACCAAACTTGGGAGATTATAACATTAATTGAATCGTGTAGAGTGATTGAGGAGCCAAGTGAAAGAGTGAGAGGAAATGTGAATATCACAGTAAATGTGAGCATTCATTTAAGCTCTGTTATGCAGAGTTTATGTTAAGCAGTAGAATATCCTTATTACTAAATGTGTTCAGGACCTCTGAGTCTTATATCCTACTTTGCACCGTAAGTCTGTTTTTTCTCTGGCACATTTATTGTTTGGCACATAATTTAATTGGGATACTTCTAGTGTTAGGGACTGTCCTGTATGAGTAATGATGACAAACTTTGAACCATAATAATCTCCCTCAATCTGTTGAGATGCAGAGTGAATTTAGAAGGGAGAAAAATATGCAAATAGACTTATAGCACTGGGATTATTATGAACAAATTATGTAATTATGATCAAATTTTGTAATTTTATATTACAGAAAAAAAGACAACATAACTGATTTGAAAGCAGCTCTTTGGATTTAGCTGTAAAGAGCAAACTGGATGTAATAACCTCTCAGGTTACTTAAAGACTTCTGATGGCTTTAAGCACAGTGCATTATGACGCAGAGATCGCTCATCAGAAAGTCAAAGCAGGGTGAACGTCCTATCATGGTGCTGAAGGACTGTATTTACAGGCACAGCACCACAAAATATAGAACTGCTTCTTTCATACTTCAGCTAATTCATATTCTGGTCCCAGGAGTGACCTCTGTCCACATGAGTTGTGGTTTGAGTGTTGGTGGACTTACTTGGTGAGTATGGGACTTACCAGGGTACATGATTTTCAGTCCTGTTCTCAGTGTCCTTATTACTCAGGTGCTAACTTACAGAAGCTGCTGGGGTTAGTCACACGTTACGACTTCATACTAAAATTCTAGCATAACTGTCTTGCTTAAATGAGCCATGGGTAAAAGCTTTGGAACTATTTGTTTTATATCCATTGGCTTTTATCTTCAGTCTGAAGAGGTTTTCTCTACCAGTGTAAACTTAAAGGATGGCTAAGTATGATCATCAAGCTCTAAGACTGTTATTTGCCCAAGGATATGCAAACACTAAGTGGTAGAAAAAAACAGGATGAATCATATCTTTCTTTATTTTTGTTGCGCCCAGTTATTAAGTATTGCCTAATGATTTTCATATCTTAGCATTGATGAATCCTGCTTTTGAGGACTAGCATCATATTTTTGGAGCTGTTTTTTGTCTAGAGTCCATCTTTGATACTCTGTAGTTAACATATAGTCACTAAGAAGAAGAAATGCAGAATCTGAAAAAAGTATACTGAAAATCTCATCTACTGTAAAAAGGAGGGATACTGAACAGTTTAACTTTTGACATGATAAATTATCTAAATTCTGTTTTCTGCTGTCTCTAGTAAATAAGGCTATATATAATTTGCAGGGTTCCTTTCTCTTCTCCTTATAGTTATTGACTTTATATTTTGTTTTCTATGGATCCATGTTACTGTTTTCAGATTTTTTTTTTTTTTGCAATGACGATGCAACAAGTGTAGTTAAAATAGAATCGTAGAATCACAGAATTGTTAAGGTTGGAAGGGACCTCTAGAGATCATCTAGTCCAAACTCCCTGCACACGAGGGTCATCTAGAGCATGTGGCACAGGATTGTGTCCAAGCAGGTCTTGAATATCTCTAGAGATGGAGATTCCGCAACCTCTCTTGGCAATCTCTTCCAGTGCTCTGTTCTAGTGTCACTCTCACTGTTAAGAAAATTTTCCTTAAGTTCCTGTGGAACTTTTGATGCTTAAGTTTGTGTCTGGTTTTACCCTACTTCTGTCATTATCCACCACTGAAAAGAGGCTGGCTTCAACCTCCTTGCTCTCTCCCTTAACGTATTTATATGAACTGATCAGATCCCTTCTCAGCCTTCTCTTCCCCTGTTAGAAGCTGGCTGAAGTTATTTAATCATAGATCGGAAGGAGTATGGGAATTTAATTAAATGTATTTCTTTTCTTTTTAATTGTCTTTTTCATCTGTGAAAACACTTTCACCTTCCCTCAATGAAAAAAGAGAAGAGAAGAAAACAGGAAAAAGATGAAAGGAAAGGAAAGGAAAGGAAAGGAAAGGAAAGGAAAGGAAAGGAAAGGAAAGGAAAGGAAAGGAAA
>JAUBOD010001092.1:972334-990916 GCA_032353885.1 Nothura maculosa
AAGGAAAGGAAAGGAAAGGAAAGGAAAGGAAAGGAAAGGAAAGGAAAGGAAAGGAAAGGAAAGGAAAGGAAAGGAGCATAAGAGGACTTCTCTTGAGAGACTCTATGACTCCACATCTATGTATATCTATAGGCCAAACCTATAATAAATACAAGTGGTTTATTTACCTTACTTTCCTAAATGAAGACACTGACTGATGCAATAATATTATTTGTGTAAATAAAGAACAAAACGCATTAGGACGTGCTTTCTGAATAGTTATGAGGAAACACAGTTATATAAGTTAGGGACACAATGTCAGCTTGAGCCTTCGTTTAGAATTTCCTGGCTTCAGTCAGCTTATGTCTCTTGGGTGAACTTGTATTTAATAGAGTACATGCAGTATTTAAGATCGGCTACAAGATTCAAGAAGTTTTAAAGGGTAATGTTTAACCAATTATGTACTGTAATTTAATATCATTATGTAATGTGTGTGGACTGAAAGGAGGATTTCTGTACACAACCTGATGCCTATATTCATTTCAAAAGGCAGTGTACCTAATATGCTGCAATAACTTGCAGCATATTAGGCTTCAGTGATGATACATAATCTCAGCTCAGATTAATAAGGACTTAATAGAGTTCACTTGCCTCTCTGTATTTTTAAAATTTCTGTTCATTTTCATTTAAATTGATAGACTTTTGAAATCACTTACAGTTTAGAGCTTCAGCATAGGAATGGATTTCTATGTAATTCAAGGCTTCTGGGGAGCCTCTGTATGGCCTGATCAAAGGTTATCACAGGCATCTGTGATATAAATTGCAACTATTCTAACAGTTTCTCTGAGTCCACAGACCAGAGACCAAGTCATGCATTCATTAGCCATTATGATTTTTCTTGGCATCTGGCCTGTCATGATCTCTGTCTATGGAAATTGTAAAACTTTATTGTCATTCCATTACAAATAATAATCTGGACTATAATCTTGTTTAGTATCCACAAATGGAGAAGACCTTGAGAAATTATATACATAGATTGTTAAATAGTAGTCATAAAAGGAAATAATAATAGTTTCTTTTCATGCAGAGCTTTTCTGTAGACAGACTCTGAAGAGATTTTAAAGAAAGGTTTTTAAAGTTTTTAAAGAAATTCCAAATACCCTTTCTAACAGATAAAAGACTAAGGACTCAAGGAATTTGTACTGGTCACCTTGAATCATAGACACAGCAAGCCTTTTGGCGTTAGGTTAAGTCTCCTACTAAATGTGCTGCCAAGACTTAGTTCTGCCCTTGCATTCTTTATCTTATTTGGTCCTTGAATAAATCCTTACTTGCACTTTGCATTTCAGCAGTGAAAACCTCTTCCAGCCCTCAGGACCTTGAGTCCCTCCTTTAATAAATGACTCATAAAAGGATAAAGCAAAGCAATGACTACTAAAAGTATCTATGAAAGATATAGTTGAGATGAGAATGATTGTTCTGTGAGAATATGATCTACATTAAAGAGGAGAAATGGCATGAGTCTTATTCAGATGACTAGGTGATTGCAATAAAGCATTCTGCCACATCTATGTTTTTCTATAAATGCTTTTCTGCTTTTGTAGAGCAGTGTGTTTATTTTAATACAATAGGTTAAATGTTTGAGTTTAAAATATTTAGTTGTGATGTCTAAATTCCTTTCTCCCAATGTTTGGATTTTATTAGTAAAATTTAAAAATTGAACTTGCATGGCCGAAAACCTTGTAAAATGTTATTCTGCATTCATAAGCAATAAATCTGAAGCAGTTTAGTTTCAGACTCACTCGTGCTTGGAGTAAACGGCAGAGTCAATGTTTTCTGTAGGATTTTGCATGTCTACTAACCACATGATAATATTCAAGTTTTTGTGCTATAAAAACCTGCCGAGTTGATTTATATAGATATATACATATGCACATTGCACATATATACATGTATATATTTATATAAAAATAAAACATATATTTAGTATTTAGGGACATAGTCTCATCTTTAGCATCACCAGACACTGTATATGCTACTCATGTTTGCTTATGGACTGATAAACTGCAGGGTTTTTAGAAATATTCTGAACAGTTACCACATTCTTTGCCAGGAAAGTCACATGCACAGCTGAGAAAATAGTCAAATTTGGGCAAAAGCCCAAATTTAAAATTTATCTTTAAAAATATCCTTAGAAAAATTTTATGCAACCACAGCAAAAATTTATTTCAGAGTGTAAAAACTATGCAGGAGAAAAACTAGTATAGAATTAAGACCAACTATAAATAGTTTTGTATATATACCCCTATCATTCCTGTGTATATACCTATATATTGGAATTGTGGAAGTTAAACATTTTTATAGTCTTTTAATTCATGATCAGTACTAACCACAGCACAGAGCTGTTACTTTTCTAGTACTTATATATTTGCATAAGGTGGTTGATTTCTGATGAGTATTGTGAAGAGTTCTTGGGTTTCCTTTTAGATACCATATTTTTGTAAGAAAGAAGTAAGGACTTTTTTAAGGAATCAAAGGACCTCATCTAAACCCTATGGATAGCAATGGAAAGATTATGATTGATTTCATCATGATTTGGATTGAGCCCAAAGTATACACAAAATTTCATACAAATCAGCGGACAGTCCAGGATTAAGAACATTAGCCAATAATTTCCAAAGTGACTGTTGACTTTGTGCATTCACTCTGACACACAGGATGCAGATTTCAACATAGCTCTGAGAACATGCTGAAAAGAAGGGCTGCTTTATGGAGATGTGAATTGTGGACCCCATATTGTCAGTCAGCTGATAAAATCTTGTTCTTGGTTCTACCAAAAATCTTGTAATACTGGATTTCTATAGCTGACAAATCATCACATTATGTTATTAATTATAGGTTTCATAACCAATAGGAAAGAACCTTAGTACAGTGTTTTCCTTCTACTGTAATTTGTAGCAATAGCAGATAAGAAAAATAAAGCACATTATATAAAGGCAGGTTTGAACACATGTTCCTGAATGGTTGAGGGGTTGAGTGGGGTGTTGAGGAAGGTAAAGCTTTCCTTTCTTTCCTTCCACTCAGATGTCTGTCTTGAATTTCTCACAGTTTTTGCAGACAGTTTGGCTTGCTTCCAACATACATCGTTGCCTGTCTGGTATGAAAAATGCCATCTGTGGTGTATGGAAGTTCTTTCTTTTAAAAGTAGCCTGCTAATTATTCTTCAGGCAGGTGTTACTAAAGTGAAGTCAGGTGTCAAGCATGGTATAACCTTAGAATTGCCTAAAATTGTACTGTTCTCCAAAGCTGCTCTATCCCAAAAGAACAGAATAGTAGTAGGAGATGAAATGCTGGTTGATACAAGATCACGATGACTCATGCAGCAGTATATATTGTGGTGACACTCAAAAACTGAAAGTTAAAGGATGTGGGCTGAATGAAGTGTGTAAATTTTCCAAAACAAATATCCTTCTGATTCGCCTAAGCTCAGTTTCTATTTCTTTACATTTGCATTGCAGTCTTGCAAAATGTTTAAAAAATTGATGTTTGAAACTCAGAAGTTTTACATGGTGTAAGAGGTGGTAGAAAGAATTTCCTTCTGAGCTTTAATAGACTGAGAGAACTGTTTTGTTGAAAAGAGAAGGGAGGATGGCTGCATTGTGTGAATGACACCTGCAAATTCTCACCTATATCCACTCTGCAGAACACTTGCACTTTAAAGCTCCTTGAAGATTAATGGGATGGTTAATGGGCCAGAATCAACACATGGGGGCTGAAAGCAGACATTCAGCCCAGCCGTGAGGCCCAGCTCCCAGGATAAGCACTGCTGCTGCCTCTCATTTACAATAGTTATTCTGCTCTTCGGACTTCCTTACATGACATCAGCCCTCCCAATAGAAGATGAAAACTTACCACATTGAGCCAGATGTTACAACACTTCTCTCTCTCTAGCAGATGAGTGTTGCTAAGAGGTAAGGGATTACTAGTATAAATGCAAGGCTTCCTATTTCCTCTATACTTTTCAGGATGTCTTTTGAATAAACAGTCCTTTCACTGTTTGTAATCTCAGAGCTCAAAATGAATGACAGTGTTAGAAATTAAAAAAAAAAGTAGATGAGGAAAACACAGGCGCATTTTCCACTCTCAATAGCTAGGCTTTGCATTTTTTGCTTTACCAGTGATGAAAGCAAACCAGCTTTCTTTCCAGCCCTATGCAGAACCCTTGACAAAATATTTACAATAGATTGATAAGACACTGAGATAAAGACTAGTCTGGGTCAGTAATTGCACATCTATCGCAGCTATATCTTTGACCATCCCTGAGACATCTGGATGATTTTGAACTACCAGTGTTCTGCTAAGAAGGACAGTTTTACTTTCATAAGGACTTCCTCTTATGTTTTCAATAGTGTACTTAGCGTCTGCCTGACTTAGCATATTGCGATAATGAGATGTACACAAAGCACTGGCATGCGGCACTATTGAGATGATTTCCTTTTTGGCTCAGCCAGATTCCTGTTAAAAGTTATGTGGACTCTTAAGACACTAACAAAAGAAGACTTAAAGATCCAGCAATAGCCAAAAGATAAGCCTGATGAAGCTGGCGCTAGGATCTCCTGAAATTAAAACCAGACTTTGAAAGAATGCATTTATTGAAGTATACAATGACATTACTTTACACTAGGGAAAAAAAAAAACAAAACACACACACACAAAATTTAGAAGTCTTCTTTGTCCCAGGTTTTCTCTAGCAGGACACTATAATCTCCCACAAGTTTGCAAGGTGCATACCTTCTACTGCCCCAGAGTATTTTCTGAAATTATGAAAGAGTAGGGCTCGGGTTTAGGAAAAGACTTGTTCATGGCATGATCTTTTCGGAGCTGGTGCTTTTCAACAAGCCCAGCAGAGTTCCAAGGGCCAAGGTAGATGAGGGTTGCTCAGAAGTTGTGAAGGTAAATGGTAATAAATCCAGGTATTTAAATATCTAAATCATGCTGAAAGATATATATATTAATATTAACATGCAGCCTTACACAAACCTAAAACCCCACTATTCATCCCTTCACCTGACACTGCTACACATTTTTTTCTGAGGTGAAATTTAGCAACTCTTTAACACTTCAGAAAAGGACAACAGAAGAACAGAGTGCGAATAGTAATATAGCTAACCACAATCACAGGTTACTTGCTTTGCACCTCTTGGATTACTGTGATTATACAAACTGGGCACTAAATTACACTTGTTTCTCAATTTCTTAGTTTCTCCTACCTGGAGGCAGAAGAGTGCTGTGGCTCTTTTCTCAAAGTAATTGAGAACCCCAAATCTGATTATAATAACCTACATATAAAGATTTTTATACTTTATAGTAACTATGAATTGACAGAAATACTTATCATATCAATTTAGTAACGGCAAATTACTCAAACTGCTACCAATAAAATCATGCCTGTGCATAATAAATATATCCCAAACACAAATAAAGGATGAAAATGTACAAAAATAAAAATTTGTCTTAGTTCCCACAGATATTCTCTGAAGTACAAGCATGTCCTGCCTTGACATAAAACATGCATTTTCATTTTATAAGTAATACTGTGATGCTCAAAGCAATAAGGGGTCCATACTTTATTTATTTATTTATTTATTTATTTATTGTTACAGAATATACAAAGAGTGTCACAGAATTATATCAAAATTTTCAATAGGAACTTTACTGAACATTTTCAACTACAAAAATCACTGGTTCACAAATAACTATGAAGGACTGTGAGGCAAATGTTTGTTTTCTTTTATTGTACAATGCAAAATAACCTATTTTGTAACTTGCATTTCTTTATTCAGATTGGCTATTCTTCTGCTAGATTTTGTAATCTTTTAAAAATGATCATGCATTCCCTTAGGTAGCTCATCAGTCTCTTAAAAAACTAGAAAGATGATTCATGTCAGAATTACGGAGTTGATTCATAGCAAACCTATCCTAAGTAGACAGAGCTGACCTTGATAGTTGCATCTGGACTCTTGCAAATCTTTTTTTTTCAGTTTTCCTGTATTTTCTCTCCTAGTATCTTGACAAATTGCCACAAAAAACCACAAGCCCCCAGTCACTCCCTCCCCCCTGCCCCTGCAACCTATGCATACAAATCTTAGTGTTTTGATTGGGTTTTGGCTCAGATTTTAAATCAGTAAGTGTTTCAGAACAGGTAAACAATATAGCAAAGAAAACCTTACAGACATCTTGATCACAGCTGCTGTGTAAGTTATACTGCAGCACTGGAAGGATTCCCCACAACTAAATATCAAGGAATACATTCCATACTTATGACATACAAATTTGAAGGCTATATCATTCTTCGAACATAAAAAGAGATTAGAAACATTCATGAATACATGGAGTCCTGAAGTTTGGAACTGGAGGGAAGAAGAAAAAAATAGACATTTCTTGAGTTTTGTAGTGAATAGTCTTATTTCCTCTTAAAGCTATGTACATTATGTGTATATGTGTACACTATGTACACTCTTAAAGCTATGTACACTAAGCTATGTATAAATTTCTTTTTCTATTTTTATTGTATATACATATATCATATGAAAAGAGACAATTAAAATTTTGTTTTAGTAAAATGGGACATTTATTTGAATATGATTTGTCATACTTAAATTATTTTATTTATCAAATAACTTTTCAAATTATTTTAGCTTTTTCTTAACATATTAAAAATTCTTTGGCAGGAAGTGAACTTTAAGTCTACCAAATGAAAAAATGTTCAAAGGTTAAAATAGTTATACTTGAATTTAATAGGTGATTGCAGTGGATATCCATTATGATCATTTTCAATTATCTAGCTATATACTAATCTGCCTTGTAACTCCCAACTGAATGTCTGCTCTAGACTACAAATATTTCAGGTATATTTCATATTTCTGGAGAAAAAAAGAAAAGATTTGGGGGGCAGCCTTTTTTCCCAACAGCAATAGATTTTCAATAATTAGTTAATTAATTTCTATTTCATTTCCATTCTGGTTTTGATTCTTCTTAAATTCAGATTTCTTTCTTCTGACAGCTTCTAGAGGTTTCTGGAGCTGTCAGCTCCAGTCCTTCCTATCTGTCTCCTGATAGGAAGGATATTGATTAAAAATGGTCTGCAACTTTATTCTGCATCTGGTTGCTGCTTAGAGAACTAACTATTTAGCTGGTCAACAGTTCAGCTAATAGCCTTATAGACACTTGTGGAGGCATTTGAGTAGTGAAGAGCACAAACCAGCAGTTCAGGGGCTGCTGGAGATAGTGTGGGATTGCACAGCCATGTAGTGCCAAGGAGGCTGGAAGTTTGTAACTCTAATCCTTAAACTACAACATAGCCTAGATGTGGTCTCTGTCCTTTTGAAGTTATTCCACTTCATGAGCAAAGACCTTTACAGCAAGTTTCCCAGCAAATCTGCTGAGGAGGGAAAGCATACTCAGCTCCACTCTCTTGGTCCATCAAACTACTGCTCCTGGCTCCTCATCCTGCTGAAAGGCAAGAAAGTCAATATGGACTCCAGCCCTTCATTTAATATATCACTGTGTACCTCATCAAATGGAATGCTTCATTGAATCCAGATCTTTTTGTTCCAAATTCACACCACTCAGCTCTTTCAGCTCACTTTTAGGTTCTGTGGCAATTGTGCCCCTTATAGTGTTCTACCTCCTTTAATAGCCAAGAATTTTAGTCTTTTTATCTTGTTCTAAATAAACAAGCAGATTTAAAGACTAAATAATATTTGAAGATTTTTGAGTGTTCTTTATACTAAGATTTCAAATGTTTGGTTACTCTTGCTTGAAAAGGTGACACTTTCTATGCTTCCATCTGAAGCATAGAATGGTTCTTGCCCATTCACATGCAGCACCATGTGTTGGTGTGTGCTATAACTCATGTCATGAGATGTGTTTAATAAATTAGGATCCACCTAGTGCTGCTACTCATATGCTCTTAATTTAGCAACATGAAAGAGAGTATTCTGGTTACAACAAATAAACAGTCGTAAGAACTGATGAAATAAATAGTGCAAAGACCTGTTAAACAGGTTACAACATGTTTGATCCAATGATCTGGATGTGAAAGGCTTCTTTCCTGAATCTCAGGTTGTATGATATATAAGACTTATATAACACATAGTTTACACCATTTAGCAGCTTGAATTCTGGTATTTGTAACAAATATTTCCTTTCAGAAGTACAAGTGCAAGAAGTTGCGTGCTAAATATTATTTTGAAATACCTACAGCAGGTGGGCTGCCTGTTCTACTTGATGGACCTGCCTTGAAAATGGAATTTATTTTTCTAGCAACTCCCATTTCCTTCTCCAGTTCCCCACCAAAAAAGAGAAAAAAAGAAAAAGCAAAACACATTTCTTCACTAGGAGCAAAAGGTTAAAATATTCCAAGAGAAAACAAGAGATTTCCTTGTGAAGAAAATGCTGAAAAAAATAAAATACCCTAAAAGCCTCTGCCTAGTTCTTCATATTGTCTGAATACCCAGATGACTGCTCTCTGACTCATTAGACAGCTGTGCTGTTTGCATCAAAATTGGGCATGATCAAGTCACTTCTCATGGAGCAGAGCGTGGCTTTGTGGCTTGACAGCAGCTTCTTGGATCTGCTTCAAGTTGTGTAACTAGCTGTCAAGAGAGATGAGCAGCCAAAGAGGAAAACTCCAAAAAATGCCAGTGATTGAACTAATGAACAGGTCCACTAGGTGAATAGACTGGTAGATGAACACCTGTTAGTCTAGGCAGACAAGGAGTCCACCCATGGACAGCTGTGGAGCTAAACAGCCCAGAAAATGAGACATGCAGAAAGAGAATGAACAACTGCTTAGCCAGGCCACATGCCTGTTCTTTGATTTTTTGACAAATCTTTCTACAGAATTCAGATATGGGATATTGAAATGATTCCGATGCTCAGAAATCCCCAGGCTTTCCTCAGTAGGGTATGGCCTTGACTACTATACACTCCTGATCCTGATTTTTTTTTTTTTTTTTTGCCAATATTCCTCTTAGGTCTGGAACAATTTAAGCCAATTTTAGTTTTTTTGGTTTTTTTGGCTAATTCTTCTGCTGTTGGAGCATGTTAAAATGGTTCAGCACCAGCTCTAATGACAATCGGGTCTTGTGCAAGCAAAGGAAAGCAGGGAGAGTGCTCTCTTGGGAGCTTCTTAACATTACAGCACTGCTCAAGAAAGCCAATATGCAAACATGTATGAGGATTTTCTACTTATGTTTGGCTTCCTCAAATCAGTCAAACTTTCAGAATAAACCTCCCTACCCATCTTCTTTGCAGTCAGCGTACCAGCTGCACCAAAAAGGTTTTCTGTCCACTGTTTTATTAAAATGGAAACTAAAACAAAGTAATTTCAAAATATAGAGAATTTGAGATTTGTGGAGTGAGGCCTAGTAAAAGTACAGATCATGAATATCAGCTCTCCTGCTGTTCACTGGGAGCTGTTAGAATGGGTCATTATTCTCCATTTCACAACTTCCATTCTCCTAGCTGGCTTCCTGGGTTGTAGATCTGATCTCCACGAGAACCTCCCTCGGCAGCTCTGAGGCACAGATGTATGCCTTCGCTTTGGTTTTTATTGGAACAGCTACATTTCACATTACATCTTCTCTTGGATTAACCATTCCTGGCTTCCTTGCAGCCCAGTCGTTCCTCGTGGCTGCCGTGGAGAGCAAGACCTGTCCTCCTTTCAGAAGGAGTCTCTGTAGGGTCCTCTGTGCAGCGGTTAGAATGGGGTGCAAGGAAGCCTCTCACTATGCTGTCCAGACAAAACCTGGCCATAAAACATGCTACATAGTGTATGTATAGTTATGTGAACTGGCAAATGATAGAAAAAAAAAAAGCTTCCATCTTGCTAGAGATGTTTCTTCCAGAAAAAAAAGATTACTGTGAAAACAGCAGTTACTGAAGTGGCGGTGTAAAGGAAGCATCAGATGTTTGGATGTAGTTGCATGTTGACATATGATAGCCTGCTGAAGCTATATTTTTGGCAAATATACTGAAGGCAGTGGCTACATGAGCTGTTCAATTGATCTAATAACTTGTTGCTGCTGAAATGAAGAAGCCCCACTTCTGCCTCGTTTTTCCCATCTCTTATTTGCAGCTGTGTGGTCCTGGTCTCTGCCCTCTGGACTGCCATGCCAACTCCCTCTCACTCACTGGAACCTAACACCAACTACTTATTCCAAAATAACAGTAGAAACTTACAAAACCACTTGGTGATTAATTTCTTGCCATGTGAGTTTGCGAGGTGAATCTACCCATGCAGGAGTTCAGTCAGGCTTAGTGCCAGAACAAGCTAAATGGTGGGAGAACCCTTACTAGGAGAGCCTGAAGGAGAGGGCTATCTTATTTTGATGTAGAAAACTATCGGCTGGCTCAGCTGACGGGAGCATCAGTTTCTAGTGCGCAGAAGACCGCCAAAGCTATAACAGTAGAGGACAGTAGAAGGAAAACAAGGATTTTTAAGAATAATAAGGAAATCTTTTGTGCATAAGAGAAAGGCGAAGGATGCCAGACATTACCACATTACAAAATATCCTGCTAAGGGATCAAGAGAGAGAAAGAAACACAGAAGATCAAGTTCCAAGAATGTGCATTTATCCCAGTAAGTTACCCTGACAGACCACCTGAATGGTTTATTATTTTCTTTGGATATACTGGCAATTCTTGTACAAGGTGATTTGGCTAAAAAAGGTCACACAGAACTCAACAAATAGCTTAGAGTGGTTGTATCCGAGCATTATTCTATGGGGAGTAGCAACACTGTATGGAAGAAATGGAAGAAACTCTCTGATTAATAGACAACACATTCTTTGTTTTCAGGTTTCAGTGTTGTTACAAATAATATAACATAATACAACATAATAGTATTATGTTGTTATTCCCTGCTTTTCAGAGAGACCTGTTGCCATTCAAAGGGACCTGTAGGGACTGGAGAGTAGGCCAGAGAGGAAACTCATGAGATTCAACAAGGACAAATGTAGGTTCCTGGACCTGGAGAGGAATAATTCCAGGACAGATTAGAGGTAGACCTGCTGGAAAGCAGCTCCAAAGAGAGGGATTTGAGACTCCTGGTTGACAACAGTTAACCATGAGGCAGCAGTGCCTTTGTGGTCAAGAAGGCCAATGGGATCCTGGCCTGCATCAGGAGTGTTGCCAGGAGGTTGAGGGAGGGAATCCTGCCCCTCTGTTCAGCTCTGGTGAGGCCACACCTGGAGTATTGGGTGCAATATAAGAGGGATGTGGTGCTTCTAGAGAGGGTCAAGTTGAGAGCAACAAAGATGATTAAGGGACTGGGGCATCTCTCATATGAGGAAAGACTAAGTGATCTGGACCTGTTTAGCCTGGAGAAGAGCAGGTTGAGAGCGGATGTATAAACCTGAGGGGAGAAGGATGAAGGGGCCAAACTCTTCTTCAATGGTGACCAATGACAGGACAAGGGGCAATGGGTGTAAGTTGAAACACAGGAAGTTCTATCTGCATGTGAGGAAGAACTTCTGGCTGTGAGGGTGACAGAGCCCTGGAACAGGCTGCCCGGGGAGGTTGTGGGGTCTCCTTCTCTGGTGATCTTCAAAACCCGCCTGGATGCTGCCCTGTGCCAAATGCTCTGGGTGTCCGTGCTGAGCAGGGAGGTTGGACTAGATGCTCTCTAGAGGTCCCTTGCAACCTTACCCATTCTCTGATTCTGTGATTCTATTTTTAAGGATCATATATTAACATATATATCAGCTAAATAGTCTGAACAAATGATGAATATTTGAATAATTTAAAAAGCAGATATGGAATGATGTAGACAAAGACATCGTACCAAATTCTTCATAACATCAGATTTATAATTACAGCTCTCTTAAAGACATCCACTGCCAAGCTTGAATATACAGTCTGAGTATCTGGAGTGGTAATATAAGACAATTCTCTGTCCTCTGCTCATCACAATGAATCTTTTGAAGAGTCTCTGTATTCAAGGATCTCACTGAATAATTAGAGCAGACTATTCCAGGCTTGATTCTGGATACAATTCAGTTGGCAGTTAATGCTTGCCAAGGCAGACTCTACTGCCCATCCCATTCTTAACCTGCCCTAATTCCCTTTATGAGTTTATTATTTAGTGCTGGCTTAGTGCTCAGAGGAGCTCCAAACAGGAAGCGTCTGGGCGTTCTCTGTTCATGGAGTGGGTGGGATGGAGTTCTTTAGAGAAAACAAAATATGATCCGCCTACAGATCATGTTAGGCCATCTCCTCAATTTCCTCTAAGTAGTACAGAGGCCTCTGTTGCCTTGGTTACTGGAATGATCTACTAGTCAACAGCAGAATCCCAGTCCCCAGACAGAACATCCTCTGCATTTCTGATGGAAGCATAGGATGGGAAATATTCACTTTTCTATTTCTGAGTTAAAAAAAAGAAGATATTTAGCAGTCACTCGTTAAAAAAATATATGCAAGGTCATCAAGGGAGCATTGTCTGGCAAAGGGTTAGAGCTTCCACTGTAGCAACATTCATGGACGCTTTATTTTCCATTTGTTTCTTAATGAAGAAAGAGTAATAGAAATTACATGCTAAATTTGAAAAAAAATAAGTAGAGAGCATCCAGTAATACTTGTACAGATGAATCTGTCTAAAATTTGTACTAATTCCAGGTAGAAGTAAAATTGTTCTCCTTTTCACCAGAAGTATAGTTATCGTGGTGCTGTTGTCTAATGTTCTTCAAATATATAAGCTGGAAAACACGACCCATCCCCTTCCTCTGAAAACCAGTATCAAGACCAAAGTCTTCTGTATTTGAGAACAAGAATTGAGAATGGTGATAGCTGGTTGATAAAGTATACAGAAAGGGTGTCTGAAAAACTGAAAGTAAAGGGTCCCCCCAAAAAGGAGATTGATTCTCCTCTTTCCATGAGTGATGTAATATGAAGTAACAATTCCATGATAACCAAAACATCCCTAAGTTTATGTTGTCACATGCTCGCTTGCTCCATGAGCCAAGAGTGGAGCAGCATGAACACCAGCATTAGAGCAAGGAAGGATTAAGATGTCTCTGATGGGACAGGGAGACTGAGCAGCTCCGTGCCACTGTGCTGCTGGAGAGCCCAAACATGAGAGTAACACTGCTGAAAGACTTAAGAAGACAATAAAGCCTTTGGAATTTTTTTTAAACTTTTGTTGTCTCTGTGGAAATCTAGTTAGAGTGCTGCAGGTTTGTGTGTTATTGATGAATTTGAAATTTCCATTTAGTTTAATTTAGATTTTAGGACTTGGAACAAGACATTTATAAGAATCTCAAATTATTGTAAATCAACATTGCTTTTTAAGAATATTTTTAATACATTTATTAAAAATACTTTTATCTATATTGTTAACAATAGTATAGGGTATGCATAATAAAATAAAGCTGAAATCAAGTTTATATTTCACTTTAAGTGCCATTCTTAAAAACTAGCAATTTGCTCAGCTAGCATAAAATATCTTTATTTCCACTTCCAACAAACTTCTGACATTTACGCACTGTTGCAGTTACACTACTCAAGCTGCAGAATACTGCTTATGTCTAAAAGAAAACCAGCTACATTGTATAAATGTCAATATTTTTAATGCAAAAATCATGTGCAGTGATGCAAAAATTAGATGAATTATTTTAATGGCAATTTCTTTATGTTTTGTGAAGAAAAGCTTTAGCTCAAATTACCTGCTATGGTTCCTTTCTGAAAAGGAAAGAGTAGCAAGCTTTTTTAATTTAATGACTGGCAGGATTTTAAGAGTGGAGAGTTCCTTTACAGCAGGATTTACAGTCCATTTCTTCTGCAGAGACCATAAGTGGAACCGAGAATTTCTCAGATGAAGGCTTTGTGGGGACATTGTGTTATTTTATTTCTGCCTAATCTGTTTTATCATAAGGCTTATTATTTTTACTAATGCCAAACATATCAAGTGTGATTGACAAATATTTGACAGGGAAATGGCTGTTTCTGAGCTTCAGAATTAAAGTCTGGGTGTACAGAGCCTGTCCGTATCCCCACTGCATTTTCTGTGAGGAACTGGCATCCACTTATTTTCACTGTTTCTTTTCATTTGCCGGGCTTTCAGTCCCTTCTGCAGGACAGCATGAGAGCTGGCTTCTATCTACACCACTCCTGCCCTGACTCTGAGCCATGGAACGGCGGTAAAAGTGACACTCTTTGCTCCCCGAGAACAGGAATAAGGGGTAAAGTCCCACGGCAGCCCGGGCCACGCTGTTGCACTGCGGGGCCATGGCGAGCAGCACGCTGCAGCTGCGTGCGCTTCTCTACGCGGTGCTGCCGAGCGAGAGCCGCTTCCGTGCGCTGCATGAGGTGCCCGACTACGTGGAGAAGGTGAGCGGAGACCCTGCACTGCCCCATGCCCTTCACCACTGCCTCGCGACCCTGGGAAGTGATAGAATAGGATTATGTGCCCTGTCTTCTCATCCCAGCACAGGAGGAACCCTGGAGCCCCTGCTTAATGCTGTCTGTGAGGCCGTGAGCCTTTTATGTTAGATTATTTTTGTATTTAAAGCCTTCACCTGGTAGCTGGAGCCTGCAAGTGTGCTCCCTGATAAGGGAGCACTGATGTTAATGGTCCCAACTGGCACTGCTGCTGGATGGAATGACAGCAAAGTCAGCTGCCTAATACCCTGTGTAATGCAGGTTTATGCTGTTCAGCATAGAACCCCAAGCGCTCCACCTTTTAGCTCTTAAAGCATGCAAAAAGTTTTCTTTTTTTCTCTCTTTTCCCTTTTTTCTTTCTTTCTTTCTTTTTTTAAAAAAAGAAAGTTCAAGAGAAGAACAAATATTGTTAGTGAGGCAATGCAGTCTCCGAGAGATCAAAGGCAGGAGTACAGAGGTTAGACAGAGAAATCATTTGATTGCAGCCTGTCAGCAGGCAGTGACAGCCCTCTTTCTGCTGACTGATCCAGCCCTATGGTGGTACCTTTGCTCCCTTCTCTGCTACTGATCCTGACCTGCAGGGCTCACTTTGCCTGAAGCCAGTGGGAGTTTTGCTCAGGAATCACAGATAAACTCTATCTCACCCTCATTAAAGGCGTATTCAGTCAAGTTCCTGCTGATCCACAGTTGCATTTGCAGGTCCTGATGGCTCAGGCTGACTCCCGTAAACTCTGACTTGCTGCACAGTGGCTGCAAACAGTAGTGACAGGGTGTCATAAATATATCGGGCAGAGAAGTACATCAGAGTCAGCAGTTTTCTAGGAACAACTTTTCCAGGAACTAGTGCACAGCAGCCCATCAGCGACAGAAAACATTTTATCAGCAAACACTGCTCTTCTGAATGGGGTAGGGAGAACACTGCTGCAAACCTAGCTGCTCTGCACAGTGGCTGTCCAGGGGCTGCTTTCCTCACCAGTGTTTTGCAACTAAGCTTTAGTGTAGTGATCCCGTGAATTTGTCTATGACAATTTTGCCTACTCAGCTGATCTCTCTCCATCTGTTTCTAATCAAAATTGCTTTTGTTGTACTCCTATTCCCACCTGAGTATCATCTACTTCCTTGGAAACTGCTTGCCAGCAGTTTTCATCAATGTCTCCAGAGTTTCTTCTGCTGTAAGGACCCCAATGAGTATTCAACTCAGACCTTGGTCAAACCTGGTATTTCTGCTCCTGGGCACATAGAGTCTCAACTGCTGAAGTCTGATGAAGGAATCTTGATCCTGCTTCAGTGGGGATTCAGCAGGGATATGTGGAGACTGATAGCGGTGCTCAAGGAAGGCTTGGAGGGATAACTCCTGGTGATACAGCTAGAAGCAGGGTAACTGTCTGAACTCAGGCCAATGTAGGGAGAAAGTTTCTAGCATAGAGCTGCTGGGAACAGGTGACAGGCCTCAGTTCATATGAAAAACAATGCTGATGACATGGAGGTCATACAAGCTGCTAATCGAACTAGTAGCTCCTAAAAATTTCTTCTCCTGAACTACCATATAGATGTGTTATCGGGACAAGAATTATTCCAGTGCTTCAGGTTCTTTTATATCTACTTGAAGGATGAAGGTATATCCAGCATAGTAGATCTCATAGCTGCCAGTGTGTGTGTGTGGGGTGGGGAGGTGAGGGGGGCACCTCATAATTCATTCAAATATTCAGATAGTCCTGATATGCCTTATAGTCCACCTGTAGCTAGGTGAAAAATTCTGCAGCAGTATCCCGAGAAAAAATTGTCCATCTGGTCTTCAAAACCCTTGGAAGAGAGACTCAAATCCAGGACCACAATAAGGGAATTCATTTTTCATGTGAACTTTTGCTGTGTATAGTTTGAAGGATGTAATTTCTCTTTGTTTTGGATACAGAAAAGAAAGTACAAATTAATTTTCCCTTTCTGTGGCAGTACATCCAAATTGTTGCGATATATCATGATGCTTACTTTGTCCTTCCATGCTGATTTCCTTTGCTATGTGTATAAGAAGTTTATGGTCTGCATTCTCAGTTTCTTAGATTATCTCTTACTCCACAATAGGCAGATCTAGTGATTCTCTTTGTGTGCTACATATAGTTTTCACAAACAGTAGTAACTTTTCTTTTTGTTATATACCACTTAGGCTGCTTTAAGACCTTTCTGTAGTTGACTCAGAAGTAGCAGCACATCTCAATTTTTCATAATCCTTGTGCTGAAAGCCCCCAAATGAAAACATTAATTTAATAATCACTGTTTTTCTTTTCTATTTACTCTTTACTTTTAGAATCCACAGATTAAGTTCACATTTATGCTCAGTTCACATATTTAGGTTTCACTCCTAGATAATGAGATGCAGAACTCTTACTCTGTTTTACATGAAAGTTGAGATTCTTATGTTATAAGGACCTGGGACTTTAAGAAAACAAACTATTTCAAGACTTGCCATAAAATCATGAATTTATGCTGAGTTCTCTTTTTTTTTTTTTGCAGCTGTATAAGGTAAAGGCTGATTTTAATTGGTCCGTTGCCTTCTGGCAAAATGGATGATTTGTGCATAAGGAAAACCTTCCTGTTTGGTGTTCAGAATAAGACTTTCAAGTTACAGATCAGTAGTTCAAATAAATCACAAAAACTAATCCCAATCCCTATTTATGGCAATGGGTGAAGAGAAAGAAATTACAGAGAGGGAGAGTAAAACATCATAGAATGGAAAGGGTTCAGCCTCTGTGTCTGTCCTGTGAGACCAACAGCATCTTTTCCTTAACTTTGTGTTTGCTCCCACTTTATTTGCAAGGACACTTCTTGAAAAGGTTTTGAGAGCTACATAGATTCTTAAATCACTTACTTGCTATGTAATGACTAGTCTACTGAAGACTATTGCCTGTCTAGCTGACTGTCTCCTTTTTTCTCTGCATTATCTGCATTATCCTTCTGCACTCGTATCTCCTGCTCAGCTGTTTGGGGCAGGAAATACCTTTTCCTTCTGTTTGTGCAGCAGCAAGCACAGATGGATTTTAGTGCATGACTTTAGCTCTTAGGTGTTATGGCCATACAAATTATCCATACCAGACCAGTACATAGTCAGTCATTGGTCTCCTTTGGAAAGAGCATTTTGTGCTTGCGCAGGGAGAGGTAGTAATTTCTTAGGCACTAAGAAGCAACTTGGTAGGCCGGAGGGTGATGATATCTGATTGTTTCTCTGCCCTCCTTGTTGCAGCACTGTCAAGCTGTGAGTCAAAAAGCTTAGTCAAGCACTTGGCTCTCTTACAGCTTCATGGTGGGAAGAAAACATGAGATTAGAAAGCTACATGTGTTAGTATAAAGTCGAGCATATTAACTGTTTCAGATACTGTTGGCGTCCTATTCACTATTTTTAATTTCTAAGTAAAGGAATACAGTTAGTGTACGGCCCTGAGCCTGCAATTTGCAGTGCAGCTTCTGCTGCTCCATAACTTCACACTGCCGCTAGTCTGTATTCTATCAATCATAGTTATTTGGTCTTGAAAGAGACTGAATAACCGCATTATGAACCTAAGACCGTATGAGACGGTATTATGAACCTGCTTGAAACAGCTCCACAGGGTTCTCTGATGAAAATATCACCTAAATGAACTGTTGCTATTTGCAGCAGAAAGCATGGCAACAGAGATGCCAGGTAGAAAGAAATTTAACAACTCAATTTAATATATCTTTCAGGTATTATTTTTGGATGCCAAATTCAGTGGCTGAAACTTGCTTTAAAACTTGCTTACCTTCCAACTCAAAAGTAGGTTCTATTTTACCTTGTGGTTAGAGGTGTTCGTAAATGTTGCTGATCTCTCAGATTTACTTGAGTGTGAGAAATATGAATTTGGATTTTTTTTTGTATTTTTCTTTCAGTGACTTTTAGCAATTTTATGTTATATCAAATATGTAATATTTTTACATATAAAAATATGATAGAGGATGAGGTTAATGTAGCAGGATTTATGCTGGTAGTATAAATTAAATGCAAGCTTTGGTTGTTCTCATTCATAAAGTCCATGCTGTGCTTTGCTGCATTTATGAGCATGCAGTACAAGCTAGGAGGGTGTCATAGAATCATAGAATCATAGAATGTGTAAGGTTGGAAGGGACCTTAGAGGTCATCTAGTCCAACCCCCCTGC
>JAUBOD010001092.1:991016-1012302 GCA_032353885.1 Nothura maculosa
TCTTCTTAATGCACCCCAGGATCCCATTGGCCTTCTTGGCCACCAGGGCACACTGCTGTCTCATGGTCAACTTGTCCTCCACCATGACACCCAGGTCCCTCTCAGCCAAGCTCAGAAATATTCAGCTGGATAAACCATTGTTTGGAAATGTATGTAATTCTGTTAGCACTGTGACTTCTTCACATTCTTTTTCAGAGTATTCCATTCTTTATTGGCTTTATAGCACTGGAGTTTGCTGTCAGCTGGGTTCAGAGGCGGAAGCTGGCAGGTCGGATCAATGATGGAATAAGTTCTCTGTCTTTAGGGATCCTATCTCGACTGCCAGAGTAAGTAAAAATATTGTATTAATCTAAGGTTGTTTTTAATCACTAAGAAGGAAGAAAATAATTATATTTAAAATTCTATTGCTAATCTACTTTGATTAAACAAAGCGTAATGGTGGATTTTACTTTGCTAGAATGAAGTAAGTTGCATAAAAAGCCTTTCTGATCTGAAAGACTAAATATGATACTTGAAGGATATTTTCCTTCATTTATATTTCTAAGTTTTTTTTTTTGCCACCTTTTGTTGATTCTGGAACTTCAGTTGGCTTGGCTGTATCTTGTGCTAGATCTGTATATTCAGGTCTGTGTTTTCTTTCATTAACCTTTAGAGAACATGTCCATTATTTTCCCTAGCATTTAAAAATAAAATTTAATCTGAATGCATCTGGATGTAATTGGACAGATGATAGAATTGTCAATATGCACATGATCTAAAGTTCCTTGAATTCAGTCATAATCTGATGTGGAATAATCTTCAGTGGAATTATTCCACTGAAGAGATCCAGCAAAGTCTCTAGATATTACTTTAGCTGATAACTGCTTTTAATAAAGATCTTGTTCTGAATCTACATTTGTCTGATATGAGCTTCCAAACAGAGGATGTTACTACAGCCACTTAAGAAGTTAATAACATCTAAGTTTTTTGAGAATTTCATGAAGCTGTTTTTGCAACTAGTAAATAGTCTATACTCAAATCATTTTGTAAACTTCCTTTTAGTGTATGAATCATGAACATGATCTTGAGAGAGAAACACTTATTACTATGTAAAAATACAACAAAAACTAAATATAGTACATTAGACTTGTGTGCACCATAGATTTTCACTGCTGAAGGCTTGCATAAAGTTGCATGCAGCTAAAATTGGAAATATTCAAATATAGTTTCTTCAATAACAGAGTTTTCTAGTGAGCATGCACTTCACAGGTTTCCATGTTAACCAGTTATTTTTCAGATTGGAAATATCCATGACTAATGAAACTAAACCAAGGGACCAAGATATGTGTTAGGAATTATGAATGACTTCTTTGTGAAGATCTCTCAATTTTTATTTTAGGAATACTAAAATAGTTCAGACATATTAATTCCTGCAAAAAGTGCTGTTAGGGAAGCTAATGCTGCATGTGTGGAGCTCTGCTTTGCAAGGTGCTGAGTACCTTTAGCATTGTGTCAATCAGTACTTTTCTGCAGAATTTGCATTGAAGGCTATGTGGTTTTTGCCAAGAACTGTTTTGCCAGACTGGTCCAATAGTGAAGTAAATGATCCTTAAGGCCATAGACCTTGCTGAATCAGGATCTGTTGCTGAACGGGGGTCGGCCAGCTGGACTGACCTGGGGCTCTGCTCACTCCAGGGCCGTAGAGCATAGACTCCAATATGAGGATGCAGCAAATGGTCTTTATTGCGTCGTTCGAATTGTATATATACTCCCACTACTCCCACTACGGTGGGGAGATTCACCTACTGCCCAATTAGTCGGCATGGGGTTATCAGTAAGGTAATTAATTATGCCACTAGCTTCCCGTGACATCACGAGATCTTCCGAACGCCATTCCCTGTGCTCTATGCCCTATGCTGTACTACATCATCTACTTTAGCTAAGCTCTCTACTCTATCAAGCCCCTAAAAAGCATGATAAATTCCCACAAGGATCAATACACTTAGCTATTGGACAGAGCAAGACAAGAGTTTTCATCCAGGTCACTTGTGCTGCTGCCTCATGGCAGAAACGTGAGATCTTTTTCTCCTGGTTTTTTTTTTTTTTTTTTTTTTTCCTGACTAAGAATTCTAAAAAAAGGTATAACTTTCCCACAGTGACAGAAACAGGCAAAATACAGATTTTCTGAATAATTTAATTAGATGTTAATTCCAGAATTGTAATGATGGTTGTTTAGCATGACACCTCTTTTAAATAATAGACTGGCTAAAGAGGCTTGAACTGAAGAAATAGAACCTTTTACCCTTCTGTCTTTTTCTGTTTCCATGACGTGAAAGAATTGGGTCAGAAAAGAAAGAAAGGGTGAAAAAAAGCACAAGAAGAACCTGTTGCTGAGATTTTTACTTCAGATTTTTCTTTTTCAGCCAGAAAAAAGGTAGAGAAATCCGACAGAAACTGCTAAAACAATATTTCAGCAGAACCCACAGCATCAGGGGAAATAGTAGTGCAAATCATTAACAGCTGAAGGTTAGATTAACACACCATTGATTGTATCCTCTCCCAGGGACTAATTTTCATTTTCTCAACTAGCAGCAATGGTTTGCCACTTCCTTAAAAAATCTGTGGTTGAATCTAAAATGGTGAGCTTCAGTCTATTAGTTAGAATGAAACTTCGGATGCATCACTGCAAAGAGGTTTTACATTCAATGAAAAAATCAGAAGTCACAGACCATATTCAAGGTCTAAGTAAACTTTTTTCCATTTCACAGTCTGTATAACAGAATATATATCTGTATATCTTGAGGGAAAATAGGATTTATTCAGGATTTCTTACTTCACTCTTGGAGCAAATGCAAAATATAAATTGATATGCCAAATATTAAAAATATAGGCATAAGAGATCTAATTAGACCAGTTAATATATTTTGCTTTTAAGCTATCAAACTCAGGAGCATGTAGTAAGTAGAGTTGTATTCATACCTCTTCTTGTAAAATAAACCATATACTACTTAAATACAATTTTCTCTGCCTGCATGCATACTATGCATTGCTCTGCATGTACAAATACTAAAATTTATATGCAATGAAAAGTAATTTTGAGGAAGGGGAGAAATTTGAATTACTGATCTCGCTCCCAGCATCTTAAATGTTAGTGGTTAAAAAAAATTCTGAGAACTGTTATTCAAGATAAATAAATAAATTTCTGACTAACCATTGCCAAGATGTTTGAAA
This sequence comes from Nothura maculosa, assembly GCA_032353885.1. Lineage (NCBI taxonomy): Eukaryota > Metazoa > Chordata > Aves > Tinamiformes > Tinamidae > Nothura > Nothura maculosa. Next base: position 994,227 of record JAUBOD010001092.1, read on the forward strand.
CACTGCTTTAAAAATACTCTCCCTAGAGAAAGCTTATTTCGGATATAAATATCCACTCTAAAAGTATGTGCATTATTTCATACTGGTCCATTTCTTCTTTTAAAGCAGCAGAACATAAATCAAATCAAAATGTGTTTGGGGGATAACTGAGGTAGGTACATTTTCTAACTAGTTGGGAAATTCTCCACTCTTTATGGTCATGCTCAATTGCCGATTTTTAGTGTTCAGCTCTGCAGCACATAGCCATACTGTGCGTATGAGTGCATTTATATGACTAACAGTTTTGCCAGTCAAATTCTGCAATGGACTTCCCCATATCTAATGAGGATGTATTTTTTAGTTCTTGCTGAATTTGTATTGAAATGGAGGACATCAAAGTTCTCTGAAGTGTTGCTGAACATCAGAAAATGAATGGGAAGATGCCTTTGATCATACTCTTATGCTTCTTAAGAAATTTTCACAACAGTAGTATTTAGTTTACAAAAGAAAGAAAGAGATTTTTTACTATTTTGGCAATTTTCAATGAGAATTTTGTACATAATCCAGCTTTTCTTTTTTTTTCCCCCTAGAATTGAAGCGTCAATTTCATGTACCTTTTAGGACAGCAATACTACCAAAAGAAGAAGCAGTCTTGCCTAAAGTGTCTCTAGCTGCTCATTGCCACCCCTATACCTTTCTCCCCTTTTGCTACTATAAGAATTTGTGCCTCCCTAAGTTGAACTGCCCCAGGAAGCTGGTCTGAATTAACTACAACCTTCCCCTGTCCCCTCCAAACCATGTTAAACTGCATCAGTTCTCATCATGGCAGTGCAAAAGCTTGTAACAGAAAAATAAATGGGCATAGAAAAAGCAGTCAAGGTTGCAGGATAGGAAATACTTGCTTCTTTTAAACATTACAGAATTATCCAGGTTAAAACATAGGTAAAATTGCAAACAAGAAGTTTGCACTTTGCATTTGCAACAGTATACAGAATTGATTAGATTGCTTTCTGTTCAAACTGCCATAAGCTGTTCCTACTATGGAAAGCTTGTACTGTTCTGTCAGAACACAAATACTTGCCTGTATAGATACTTCCATTTAAAGCATGTCTTGTTTTCTAAAGTGTCTACTAGATGCTTCACTACAAGTATGACAGTAGAAAACATAATTTCATAAATTAGTTACTATACCACTTAGAATAAAAGTTGGTAGATGCAACTTCTCATAAATTATATTTTCACTTCAAAACTTACTAGCCACATTTTTTCCTCTACATCTGTTTGACTAAGGCTTGGGACAGATGTTTACTTAGAGCGTGGTCAGATGTGTTGCTCCTAATCCAGCTGCCCCCTTAGATCTGCCAACATAACTGTGCATTTAATTGCTCCCTAACCTGATCCCGACAAAGTTATCCAGCTAAAAGCAGAAACAAAAGCCCCCCAAGAACTATAAAAGAGGTGTTTAGGCTCAGCTGCATTCGTTTTGACAGAACCAGGTCAGGGAGCAGCTATGCACACAATTATGCTGGCAGGTCTGCGGGCTGGTAACCACCAGACTAGGGCAGTGATGAGCAGATGGGACCAAACTGGAAAGGTAATCACCTAGCAGGGAGAATCAGCAGCTCGGGCTGGGATACCATGCCCCTAAACCAGTCTAACTTCTGGCTACTGCGGCTCTGTCCTCCCTACTCTTCCTTACACAGTTCACCCCTTCTCTTGTGCTGGTTCAAGTGCTCGTCTGATTTGGTCCTGAGATATTTCTCTTCACTAGGAGCAAATAAGTAGTTGTATACATGTTGGGGGAGAGCAAAGTGAGTGGGACTGGGGTGCAGTGAAGCTGTGGTTGTGATCATGCCCTTAGCAGCTAGCTGTTGCAAGTAACGTATCTTATCCTACATGTCAGTAGATGTTTCCAATCAAATTTTGCTACGTTAAGTAGTGAAGGCTGAAGAGACAAAATCTATTTGCCTCCTCGACCATTCCATTCTTCCATCAGCACAGCTCAGTCACACAGTTCATCACAGCACCGTCATGGCTGCTTGCCCTGTAGATATTACTGGTTGTAGATACTGCCACCTTTGGCAAATATGACTTAGAGCTCTGTCAGAAAAACAGGTTTTGAAGGAACTTGCTAATCTTGAGGGAAAGCAAGTTATAGAGTAGATAGTAGGGAAGTATTCTGCAGCAGGGGATGGCAGCGTTTTCAGAAAGCAAACCTTGCCAAGGAAGAGAACAGGTTCACCTGTCAAACAGTTTTCGAACAGGCTCATGGAAGAGACTGTCTGCATGGAGAAATCTTTGCTGGCTCTAATTCTGATTTTGTTGTTAAGCCCACAGTGAATTGAACTGGATGAAATCAATAAGCATTAGGGTGGTCAATTCATGTGAGTTCCACTGTTCTCTCTGCCTCAGTTTAATGTGCACCTTTGTAAACCTGGTGTAAACTATTCTGTGGCTATGTCTCACAAGAGATGCAGATGCTTCCTTTCTGCTGGTAGGCACTTGTATCCAACACCCTGCTGCTAGCCCTGCTTCTGCCAGTGACCATCTATGGTGAGTCCTCAGTCATATGCAACAGTGCTGTTAACTTTGGTGGTTGAACTCCAGACTTTGTTGAGTCGGTTCACTGAGATTTTTTTGGCAGAGCACAGGAGTGCCAATGCACAGCGCAGCATGGGCTGTACAGAGTCTGCTAATGAAATAGCACACAAGTGAATAAACATTAAAGAGCAGAACTTCGGAAAGAAACTCAGGAGACTCAGGATGTTCTCAAACTAATTGACTGAAACAACTGCTAGTCCCTACCATAACATTGGAGAGATTGTTGTATTTCATGCGAGCCTGTCAGAGAGCCAATTACTCTTTTAGCTTGTAACCTCTTACACTGAGACAGCTGCTTGCAGAATGCGCATTTGTCTACATCCTTAGAGTTTCAGCATTATTTATTTCCACACAGTGGGCCCAATAACCAGCACATTGAACTCCTATTCTTTGCTTGAATCTCTAAGCCCAACTTAGCACCTGCCAGGTCTCTGGAAACAAAAGCAAGCTGTCACATTTGTTCTCAGATACACTGTTGTTCTTTGGTAAAAATACAGACTGTGAACTAAGTTTACCCTTATTGGAAATATGTTATTAATTAAGTTCAATAATCTCTGTAGCTCAAAAAATACAGCAGTTTCTCAAATCCATTAAATGTTGCATACGTTTTCATTTCACGTTTCTGTATTTTTCATTAAGATAAATTGTGTCAGTTTGCACATTTTAAAAAAAAATCTAATGAACTGCTTCTGGTTAGAATATCCTTCTGACTAAAGCATGTATCTTTGTTGAAAGAAGTGTTAAACATAAATCAGGACTCCACTAGATGGAGCACCGGGGTAGCATTTTTAGAGCTAGTGCACAGATTATTTTTTTATGCTGGGTCAACATCTAGGAGTTATGGAAACTGGGGAAAAATATTTCTTAATGATTCTGTAAATTGATGCTGTAGAGCTGAAAACAATAGACTTTCAACACAGTGTATATCATGAACAAAAGCAAACTATGATTTTAAATATTCAGACATATGACCAAAATTCTGATGTAAATATTTTTCCTCATTTCATTATCTGATGTACTGTGATGACTCATTCAAGTTGTTTCATTATATTTTTATGGACTGCAGGAACCATTGTCTGTTACCTCTTCCTTTGTTTTAGGTGAATTCAGAACTTGCATTCCGTTAGAGCTGAACAGAATAGCTTTATCCCACTCCTCATAAGTTCTGTTTATATGTGACCTTTGAGAATATTACAGGCTTGTTTCTAATCTAGCTTAAACTTTAATGTAAATATGCTGACTTCAGTGGAACAACTATTCTCCTGCAAATAAAAAAGATCAAAATCAGATCCTCTACTCAAAAAAAGATACTCAGTAAGCATTTGTGTTATATTTATAAGCTGTTATTTATACAAATATTAAAAACTTGAGTCTGTTGTCTCACAGGAGATGATATTCTCCAAGTATTGTGTGTCCTGAGTTTACTTGAACACAGCATATTTTAAATCATTTTGCTAACATGCTCAGAAAAACATAGTCTTCCTTCTCTATTAGAGCCTTTCTCATGAAGCTTAGCAGTGTGCTGGACTGGTATGAATAGGTCTATAGAAATACAACTTCCACTCTCATAATGGAGGAAGAGTAAGTTGTCAGGCAATAAGCACAGTTGTACTTTAAATTTTTAAACTCACAATTGCAATGGTCTATTAAAGATCATAAGCAGTTAAATTGAATGAGAAACTCTATATAAATCTATGGCAGTGGGTGTATAGAGCAGACAACTATAGAAAGTGGAACTGTTCATAAAAATATATGACTTGCCTGGTTTGTAGGTTTTTAATTGATTGCAAATTTATATATGAAAGAGAAAGGATAAATGACAAGTGACTTAAATTATGTAGGAAGGAAAGACATAATAATAAAATTAACATGAAACTAACTTTTCTCCATTAGTTTCCCAAAGCTGTAATTTTATATTTTCTTCCTTTGAGTAATGTAAATTAACATGAGTTTATCCTCTAATTCAATACACTCATATTAATTTGTTTTAGTCGATTGAAGAAACTTTACTTTTTATCCTCTAATTTAATGCGAAGTGAAGTGCAGCAGGAATGGCTATTGTGAAGCAAAAGTCAGCTGCTCCAGACAAAGAATTATGTAGTATACCATGTAATACAGCAAGTAGGGAGACTGAACTCACCTCTATTTTACTTCATTTAGTAGTTGTTAATTTTTTTTCTCCACAAGGAAGACTGGGGATTTGGATTATTTAGGCTAAAATGTCAGAGAAAGCCATGCTGAGGAAGAGGAGAAACTTTGATTCAGCTTTTGTGTCTGGTGGGAACATTTTCTCAAAATGTAGGTGCTATTTCCTGTAATCAAGGGCTTTCCAGAGCCTGATAATCATTTCCCAGTTGTATCATTTTGGTGAATTATTTTTTAACCTTAGGTTATTTCATGCCTGGTTTTGCATATTAAGAATGGGAGAGGATCATATTCATCTTGATGATAGAAAACAGGGAATAGAACTCCCACAACTCCGTCTCCCCTTCCACCCACCTTGTGGAAAGTTTGGCTTTATGCTAAAGCGTGAAAAAAGCCTTGACTTCAGTATGTCAGGCATATTTCAGCTCGATTTGTGTCAACCCTAATAAGTCAGCTGACAAGGTAATAAATTGGGTGTCTGTTCAAGACCTGGCACCTGTACAGGAAATAAAAGGGGATTTCAGTTGCAGAAGGTTACTTTGTTTTGAGAATGGAAGTTTTCTCAAGGCTCCCCTACCTCCTCCCCCCATCTCCTCTTTACTGAAATCATGTTATCAAAATGTTTATTCCAATTGTGACTGTAGCCAGTTTTTCATCTGGAAAAGAAAGCTCCATGAGTATCCTTGGAAATGGAAATCCCTACACTTTCCACTCTGAAACAAAGACTTACAGAGCATTTAATTATTCATGTATCCTGCTGTTTTATATATGCCTGAATAATTTAAAATTATTGAGGCGAAACTGTCTTTGTTCAATGTTTTGAAAATTTGCATTGAGATAGTTTGAATCAAGCTAAGAAAACTGCATTTGTTTAACCCAGAGAAAAAAATGTTTGAATAATATCTCACTATTTTTAATGATAACATAACCTTGTGGCCATAGTGTTTGACATGTTTCCCTCTATGTCTGACCCTCAGAGTTGCAAGTCTGGCAGAGCGTCACTTTTGTCAGCTCCGAGGGGCCTTGCTGGTGGGTTCCCAGAGTGGCCCTGGATGGAGACCACAGTGGTGACCTCAGGGTCTTCCCTTGTTAGGCGGGGATCTTCCTCTAGACTACAGCTGCTGTTTCCTCATGCTCTCTTTCCTGACCCCTTACCATTTCAGTGACTGTTCTGGACACTCTGGAAGAAGTTTCTTAAAGCTGTGGTTAATTCAAGGCTCTAAGGTTTTCTGTGAGATGGAGAACAAGCCCTTTTAGTGTCTGTGAAATGAGGCAGATGCCTCTTCTTCAGTTGAATTTCCTCCACCTTTTTCTTTCTTCATTATCTCATTGGGATGTACTGTAAGCAGATCTTCAGGTCCACTTAGAGATTTAATCTCCCAGAATTTCATTTTCTTCTCTCTTTCTCTCTCTGTCTCTCTTTTTTTTTTAATTATATAATATGACCTAGTAGAGACAGTAGAGGGAGAAGGGGGCACTGGTGTATTATAACAGATATTGTCAGCTTAAGATAAAGTGTGTATAAACTCTAGAAACAAGAAGAAAAATATTCTATCTCAAAGTTGAAGCAGTTGCATTAGTACCTACTTTGCATTTTTTAAGAACATTTTCAACAGAAATCCAAGGAGAAAAACGTATGCTGTCTGCTCTAAGATTTTTTACTAGTTTGTAGAGGTTTGGACTATATGACAAGAATTTTGCATGTCCATTTCTGCTATATATAACCATATAACACAAACTAACATTTAAGTAGGGAAGTTTTCTTAAGTTCTCTTCAGTATTTTCAAGAGGTGAAAACTGAACTTCTTGAAAAAATTCTTTGAGAAAAAAGAGGCTATAAAAACCTTTAAAATTCCAATTGAACTTTCAGCTTCATTATTGAATGCAAGTTCTGAACTTTACTATTTATCACACTGTAAATTAAAGAAAAAGAAAAAAAGAAAAAGAAAAGAAAACCCTTATCTCAGCAACTCCTCTTTCTTCAGCATTGGATGGTGATATGATGGATTACTTTAAATTAATTACAGTAATCAACTGATGTTATATGGTGTAGAGTATTGATTCAAGTATGAAGGAAGTACAAGCAAATTCTGTCATCTATGGAAAATTATATATATCAAAAATGTGTTTAAGGGCTAGTTCAAACTTCACACTTTGGCTTCTGCCTATGAAGGGAAAAAAAGACTCAAAGATGAAATACTGAAAGCTGATCAAAAATGGAGGAAAGGTAGCAGTTCACATATTTTTGCATGTGCTGCACAAGCATTATGTGCTAATAAAAGCAAAAGAATAAAGTAAGAAAACAGTACCTAATAATAACTGATACTGTATGTTGCAAGAGGTGTTTTAAATTTCCTGGTCATTGAAAAGATGCCATTTTCTTTATGTTTGAATAATATCAGCTCCCTTCTGAGCTGTTGTGAAAGTGATTGAGAATTTATACTGAACTTTACAGATGCCTTCTGAGGTGAAACGCAAAAATCTGTTTGGACACATATAATCTTCTTTAAAAATATTTATAGAACATAGCTCTTATGAAAATTAAACATGTTCCAGGTGTGTATGATCCAAGTTCTGGGCAAGGCAAATTTGCTTTTGAAGTAACAGATACACCTGTCACTGCTGCTTGAGAGAAATTCTGATTCCACCAGCTGTCAAAAGCAAAGTACACATTTCTTGCTGTGTTTTGGTAACTAGTAAAGGTAGGTATTAGTTGCAGGTAAGATGTGGCATCTGGCTGTGCAGAGCACATCCTTTACGTGAAGGTTCTCAGGAGTGTATGTGACAGGTTTCTGCCTTCAGGCTAGCAGTGGGAGTTTGAGATTTTCAGCTGACTATGTTCCTCATTAATAGAGAGACTAACAGCGGAGACTCCAGACATTTCCTTCTAGTCTTACTCAGAATATCATTATGGAACAAGTGCTAATGCCAGAAATACAATGTTCTGGAGGCATCTTTGGACACAAAGAAATCAGCACAGAGCTGCTTCCAGTCGTTGTGTAGGTGGGTGTGCAAGCAACAGCAGCTTACTTCCTGAGGTTTCCTTGTATTTCTGTGTAGTTGTCCCCAGGAGACCAAAGGTTGTACTATGGCCATGTTACTTCCAGGATTTTTTTAAAGCAATTTTGCATGATCACTACATATAGGTATATAGGAGGCTTCCCAAGTGTTTGAAAAAAGGCTTTGGAGAAGAAGATGTGGCAGTGACACAAATGAGGACATCTTTCCCTAGTCCTCCGTCCTCTATCTACCTGCATCCTATTTACAGTGGAAATAGCCAAGTTCTTCTGATATCACACATTTGCATTTGAATGTTAATAATTACCATTACAGTCAGTTTAAGGTGCAAATTAGGAAGGATGGATTTCGTCCAGATTTGTAAAAAAAAAAAAAAGTACGTGCACAGCACCAGAGTGCTTAAGAGTTTTGGACTGCTCAATACCAAGACACAGAAGATGAATGAGAATCCTCCCAGACCTGAAGCGAAAGAACTCCTGAATCAATGTCAATATTGCTTGACAAAGATTGCAAAACTTCCACATTTTTATATGAGTTATGAAAAAGCATAAATCTGATAAAAATTAAATGTGTAGCAAAACATTTCTGTAATTAAAGTTGCCAAAATTACTGAGAAAGCTTGTGGCTCTCTGTTTCAGTGTTTTATTCCGAAGCATCGACATAATTAGTTATGTCTATGTATGGGATAACTACAGACTCTTTGAACTGCCCTGGCATTCGCCGTGGACATGGTATTTGACTTTCCTGGGGGTAGACTTTGCATACTACTGGTTTCATCGCATAAGCCATGGTAAGACTTAGATTTTTTTTTTTACTTATTAAAATACAGCATATATTAATTGCTAGTGAATAGAGGTATTTAATTTTATTTATAAACATGATCAACTTTATGCATACATAGCTGCTTTGTCCTCAAGGATTAATAAAGATTAACTTCTGTTTTGAGCATGGAGAGCAGTTTAATCATCCTACCTTTTACATAGTAAGTATAATTTCACTAAAAGAGGGATTATTTTGAAAGTAGTGACCCAGTAAAAGTTAAGCATCACAGAAAGACATAAACATTATAAAAGTGTTGTGTGTTTGAAGGATCACTTTTAATATTATGAATCAAGTGTTGCTCTAAGTTGATCAAAGTTCATCTTTGCTGTTGACCATTCTAAGAGCTCCCAGAGTGCGATTAGATGACTATGCCTAAATGAAATATATAATCAATGCAGATAACTATTTCTAAAGACACACGTATGTACAAAATTGTAATAAAAGCAAGGGGGCCTAAACTATGACAGGACAGCTGGCTAGCTTTGTCTTTTTCCTATATATTCTAAAAAATCTTTTAAACATTCAATCATTGTCTAATTTGTACATAGCTAAAAATCCTTCTATACTTTCTATACAAGCTGTCTTAAAAAACCCATCCATAACTAACACTAGACTATAGATGCAATTCTTCTCTATTTTTCAGAAGTACGTTTCTAACTCTACCTGCTCTCATGCATGAAAAAGTGCTTGTTAGAAAGGATTTAGCTTTGGTTTGTAACAATGGAAGCAATAGATACCATATGTTTTATTCCTGTGCATACATTTTTTGAACATATAATGACGTGGATTCTGTCTAGCCACTTCTTTTTGTGCATCTTTTCTGTAATTTACTATAATATATATTTGCTCTAGCCTGTTGAGTTCTGTTTGAAAATGCAATAGCCCTTTGGGGCAGGTCTTCTGGGGTGGAATAAGGAGCATGTTGTTTAAATGGTTTCGGGTGGGATGTCCCGGGGCTGAGCACTGCAGCGTCCACTCGTGGAAGTCCAAGTGCGGCTTTTCCCGAGGGAAGCAGTGTTGACGCGGTGAGGACAGGGGGAAGCGTGGAAGCTGGTGGGAAGGTGGCTGGAGAGAGTGGGAGTGGGAGCAAGCGGCAGCGGATGGGAGCAGCTCGGATGGGTGCAGGAGAACAATACAGGGTGGGGACCCAGCAAAACAATGGGTCAGGGAGTAGGGGGGTAAGGAAGCACCTGGAACAATGCGTGCAAGGTGGGGGTGCAGCAACCTCGGCAGGGACCCAGTGCCTGCGTGGGTGCGCACAGGGCTGCCTTGTCTGCCTGCAGACTGCACTGGCCCTTGAGGATGTGCCCGTCTTGGGAAATCAGGACAGCTCTCTCAGTTCCCCGGCCGGGAAGTCACCAGCCCGAACGTACCTTCCCCGACTTCAGGGGTAAACATTTCCTCGGTGCTTTGAGAGCAGTGCTGGAGTTGCACACTTTGAAATGATTCATGCTTACACATTTAATTTAAAATCTAAAAAAGCACTTCCACTCTCTCTATCAAGAATTTGAGAAAACTGCATTGCAAAATACTCTTCTTGTCTTCAGGCCAGTGTTGAGCCATTACATAAAGGAAATTTCACTCTTCTGAGGTTAAAGAAACGTTGGCTCCCAGGTCTGTGCTACTCAGTACGGAACTGATGCAACACTATAGTAAATCGTGCTAAATAGTTGCAGCACTCTGTCCTCTGGTCAAGGAATGATGAAATCAGTGTCCCAGCAACAAGGCTGCAAAACTCTACCGCTTCTGAAGCTCCTAACCATTATCTATGCATCAGATAATTTTAAAAATTAAGCACAAACTCCTGAAAAAAAACACCTTTGCTCTTTGATAAATTAGGGTCCTGGAACACAGTCCCAATCTCTCATCACAATAGATGTATAAAACTCTTGTGCTACAAAGTGACAGGAGCTGGTGAAATTCAGGCTTGGTTCACAGAATAAAGCTAAAAATTAATAGCACATGTATCCTGGGAAGTGCAAGCTGTGTGGGCTTATGTGTGAGGATGTAAATAATAAGAGTAATTGTTTCAAACTGAAAAAGTAGAATTCAGATGCACTTTAAGGTTGTTTGTTCGTTAATATTTGGCACAATTTGGGCAATTTTATTACAAAGAATCTTTGTAGTATTGCTTTTCCTTACCCCTATCAACAATTTGATGGCACAGACTCCTGGCTGATTAATATGTTGTTGATTTCTGTCTACTCCTTGCTTAGGTTGTTCATTCCTGCCATTTGAATAACCTGGACTATTACAGATTAAAATGCTTCTCTGTAGAAGAAACGCAAATATACATTTTTTCTGTCTCATACCAGGGAAACTATTTTTTCCTCTTTGCTATAGGTGTGTAATAACTATTATCATAAACCCTAGTTATACAGCAACAAGAGGAAGTATTTTTAGGTGTGAGCTCATTTTTCAAAGGCTGGAGTTATTCTAGGTATGTGCTTGTATTTTCTATTGTTTGCAGTAGCCACTAGCAAGCTAGAAGACAAAATGTTACACTGCTTATTTCAGCGCTTTCCTGGGCCCGAACCAGAACCCATGGCAGTCAAGAGGAGGACTGCGCTAACTCCTGATTTTTCTCCTGATGTTTTAGCAAATTTATAAATCACCATAACTTTTCCGTTTGTTTCAGTAAAACTCCTCCTTATGGCTGCAATACTGAAGGGTGCGAGCTGTAAAATAGCAGGTTTTATATCCGTTTCTCAGGGAAGGATATGTGTGGGTTGGAGGGATTTCTGACCAGCTATTTTAGCCTTGCGCCTACAGTTTGCTCCTCAGCCTCCCTCTCCAGATGCAGCGGCCCAGCGGGGAGGGAGGTCTGGAGGCAGCGGCACATCCCGGTGCCGGTTCCGCTGGGCTGGCCCGGCCTGCCAGAGGCTCCGCTCCTCTCCCTGTGCAGAGCCATGACAGCGGCACTAAGGAATTCATGGGCTGTGTACACTGATTTCTTAACCAGCCCCACCTTTTAATCGGAAGGGGAAAGCCGGGGACTTGCAGGAGGTAGAAAGAGCCAAGGTGGAGGCGGAAAGACAGTCCCAGGGTGCAGCTCCCGCTGTGGCGCCCTGGATCCTGCTCTGACTTGACTGCCTGTAAAACCCCTGGGTGCAGTAGGTTTTAGTGAGGATTGCAGCCCTTAGAGCACTCAGAGCATCACAAAGCCTCCTCTGCTTTAACAGGGAGCTCTCCACTACGAGCTGTCCGATGGTTTGGCAGTGCACAGGCTTAACAAGCCTGTCTCTTTTTTTTTTTTTTTTTTTCAACAGCAGCTTCCAACACCTCTTCTTTTGTTCTCCCTTAATACCGGGGAATTTCCACGGCCCCAGTGTCCCTCCCTTCGGACAACCTGGGTGGAAAGCCGCTTCCTTGCATGCCGGGGGCCAAGCGCGGCCGCGCCGCTGTGTCCTGCCAGGCCCGCGCTGGGCCCGGCTGCGCTGCTGCTTCCAGCCCTGGCCGGGATACGTGACAGGGCCCCTGTCAGCGCGGGCCTGAGCCAACACGAGCCGCTGCCTGGAGCTGTGCGCCGGCTGCGCAGAGGACACGCGCGCTGATAAGTAAAGCCCAGGCAGATTCCCTAGCCGCTGTGTAAAGTCTCAAGTTAACGATGTTTCTCTTAATAATTTCAAGTGTATTTATGGTGGGTGAGAAACAAGATACCCCTTGGTGCATCAGGCATGTCCTGCAGCAATCGTCTATGAGCTTCCTTCAGCTTCTCCCGCCACAGAGGGCTCAACGTACGTCCAGCTCCAGCTTCTGAAGGGTCAGAAAACAAAGGAGAAACCCTGAAAAATCATTTCAGTCTTTTTTCTCACGTGGTCATTCCATAGACCTGTGGCAAAATGTCTCGACTGATGATGTTGAAGAGAATTTCTAAGAATTCCAAGAATTGCCAATTTTGCTATCTTTTAAAAATTCTATAGAGCAGGAGAGGATAATTTAGGATTTCTCTTAATCTATGTCCTGTCTGTTTCTACCTTTAATTTATATTGCTTCTGCCTCCTCTTCTAGCAATATATCTCATGTTGCAATTTAAAAGAGCAATTTCTTAAGCAGCAGAGCTGGCTTACAAAGTTTCTGGCAGTTTTTTCCACCTTGTGCTCCCATTCACTACGCTTTCAGTTATGAGAAAATCCCCCCTTGTGTGTCTTTGGACATAAGACTCCTGGGATGATCCATTTTATTATTTATTTTATTTTATTTTATTTTATTTTATTTTAATTTTCTTTTGCAATTCATATCAACCACTAATCATGAGCTGAACTTAGATATTAAGCACAAACTGCCCAGGAACAGCTTAAGCTAAATTTGACAGCACAGAATTCTGCATTATTGTATAGTATAGTCATGAGAGAGAATTTTCTGGAAATGTGAAAAATAGCAGGTAAATCACTCTTGTCTAAGGAACCAGAGTGGTACATGGAGTGGGGCATTGGTACGTGGATGAATTGGGGCAGGTAATGCATCATAATGCACATGGCTAAAGTGAGTGAAATAGACAAAATCAAAATCAGTCCCATTCCTTCTCTTAATGTGTATACAGCCTGCAATATCAGTCCTAATAAGTTATCATTTTGGGTACTAGTGTAGTGCCATGTCCATTATTTCATGAGAAGCTGAGTATGAGCTTGCAAGCCTGTTAAGAAAAAGACAACAGGGTGAAAAGTATCTTCAGCATCTACATTTACTAGTTGCATTTTTGGAGGATGCATTGGAATCAAAGAATCATTCTACTTACATTCATCTACTCTCAGCTACCTTTATCTGCATTTAAGGTTTTTTGAAGTCAGGGCCCTGGAAAGAAAGTCAGTTTTATACTAAAAGTTGGTAGTATATTGAAATAATTTTTGATTTAAAGAATTAGCTTAGGATCATGGGACATTCATTAAAGTGAAATGTAATGTACAGTGAAATGTACAGTGAAATGAATAGTAATTTTACTATTGGAAAGATGATTGGGATTCCCCCTTCCTGCCAAAGCTGTATTCCTCTAGAAACATTTTTTTTTTTTTACAACTTGCAGCTTGTCCTTGCATGTGGGAAAGTGGGAAAGTGCCACTGTTTCCAATGACTAACAGTTCTTTATTGATTATCCACCATGAAACAGATTTAATTCTAACCCAGTGAAAAACAGAAAACTTTGGCTATTGTCAAGTAACTGAATGAAGTTCTGCTCTTTTTCTTGTCACAGCTTGCATTGATTGCAAAGGGAATTCATAGTCAATGATTAAGAAAAAAATATTCTCCTTTTGTGAATATGAAAGTTTTTTTTTTGCCACTCTGTCAGTTGTTGTTTTTTTCTTATTACTTGAACAGGCTTGGAAGTGCAGGATATTAAAATGCTGACTCTGCTTGCCTCACAGAAATAGTAAAAGCAATAGCTGATTGTCATATTTTTCGATCTGTCTTCTGATTGATTCTACTCTAATACCTGCAGAAAACATAACATGAACTGCAATTAAATAGAACTCATGTGATTATGATTTATCCTCTGTCTTTTGACTGCAGTATAAATAAGCCACATCAAACCTAAATTTACATTAATTTTTTAGAAGACCTTGGTCAGTCTTAACAAACTAAAATGTAGTAACTGCCATTCCTTCTGAGAATAAAAAGTATATTTTTGTTAAAAAAAAAGTTCACCTGAAAACTACCTCTGCTGCAATGAGGCTTCCTGAAACAGAGTGGTTTAGGCTGCCATAAAAATGTGGAAGCCTGCTTATATTGTTTTAAGGGTGTTATTGTTAATAGTAGGTTCCCATTATTTGAAAAACTGTGAATTCTTTCACATTGACAAGAGTAGTACCCATATTTTGAGGGTGGTTCATTCATTCAAGTTGTTAAATTTGTTGTGGCAGATATCACAACACCCTGTTTTCTTTTAGAAAATGTGAGCTGGTATGTGATCTTCTGGAAAATCTCTTTATTCTACAGAGCTTAGAAGACAGAAATGAGAGGAAATCTAGATGTTTTGGCTTAATTTTTATTTCTGGAGGTCTGGAAGAGGTTTGCAGTTGATTAGTAGATTTTTTTTAAAATCTATGATTGATGTGCCAGAGTTTATAATGATGGGAATAACAAATCCACCAGGAGGTTGATCTGCATGACAAGCTAGAGAGGCCACTGACTTTTACCTCTTTAGAATCACTCTAAGACATGGTCTGAAGTTGGAATATGATATTGTGGAAGGCAGAACATGCTTCATTGGAGCAGGTGAAAATTTGGCTTGATGATCCTCATTCAGGATCTAATGCAGAGAGAGAAAAGCTGTTTACTGTTGGAAGATGGAAGACATTGTCTCTCTACAATTACAATGATTCTTGTAGACCTTCTGTAAATATTTTATGTGTTTCTTTTTACCACAGTACTGATGGATATTGGGAGAGATGGATCTCTATGGCTGCAATGAGATTGGACTTGATATGGATTTAAAAGCATTCTTTTTTCTTTCTTTTTTTTATTTTTTTTGTTAATGGCAGAGATAATGTATCTTTCATCTTAAGTATATATGTATTTATTAAAGTGTTAGCTGATAAAATAATGACACCATTTTTTTAATAGCAAAATCGGGTGTTAATTCCATCTTCTCTTACTACTGTTTATCTTTTCTCAAGCTTCCCCCATCAAGATATCTGGCAAGCTCCCCAGTACATTATGGAGAAGAAACCATATTCTTCCATTTTCCTTGCTAGTCTCTTTTTCTTATGGCTGGGAAAGGGGCCAGCATAAGGTTAACTCTCCTCTTAAGTGTCTCCCAAATCCTGCTTTGAGGGTTACATAATGCATTGGCCTTGTCAAGCCTCTCCACATAGATAATGTGTTAACTACAGTTATCCATGGGTATTTAAGGGGTAGAATCTCATCTTTCCTATCTACAATGTCTGGAGTTGTCCTCAGGGACAAAGACAGGGAAAAACCTCTGGATCTGCTTGCCGAAAAGCAAGATGACACATGCTTTTGCGATAAAACATCAGAAAATGTAAAATAAATTGCCTTAATTTTTTAAAACCATGTGGGAATAGCTTTTTCATCTAAACTTTTCTTTAAGGTAGTAAACCTAAACTTTCTGAACCTTGAAATGAACTCAAAACATCATTTGTTAAATTGTTTCTTCTGATATCCCTAGGAAGTATATGGTGTGTATATTGAATGAGTTATTGTAATGAGGACAACATGGCTGTTGTGATCATGTTCACGCTCCCAGGTAGTGAACTACCCTGATGGAGTTGTCATTGAGCATGAACAACTTAAAATAATATCTTACAGGCTGAAGGGGTAGAAGAAAGTTCACTGTAAACCAGTGTGGATTGACCATTCAAAAAGTCTCACTTCACAATCTCATAACATTGGCTACCGCTTTGGTCTGTGCTTTTAAAATGTGTTTTAGAAGGAAAAAAATCTTATTTTTGTTCTTAGAATAGAGACATGGGTGTGAAAGCATCTAGCTGATTGTGCAGAGAAAGTGCATTAGAAATTCATTTCCAAATATGTTGTTGAAAACCAATGCAATACTGCATAACACTACAGTATTCTTAAGGTATTTCTTAAGGTATTATAGAATATGGGTAAAATGTGAATTGTTTAGGTCTTAAAATCAAGCTTTTTTGTGGTTAGTTAATGTGGGGGAAGACTTGTTTTGGATTAGTTGGGATATTTTATTTTTAGGACTTGAAATGGTTGCAATGGTTCCATTAGGCTTCTCAAATACTGTGCAGCTGGTTTGTGAACAAATCATCTTTCAAACAGGTCACTCTGAGTTGGAGAGAGAGGCTGTATGTTTGGATTTATAGCTAATTGTTCAAGTTAGTCCACCTACATCTTTCTTTCTTCTTCCTTTTTTTTTGTATTTCAGTATGTTTCTTATGTTAAAAACCTATATTTACCAAAATTATTTACCAAAATAGATAAAAACTTACTTGTTTTCCCTGATCTAGAATCAATGTAAATGATTCTGAAAATGTAAATACACACTATAAAGTGTATTTCTTGAATAAAATGTACTCAAATCCCTTGATCAAGGCCTCATTTTAAGTGCAATTATTTCCTAAACCAGTTCTTCTGACATTGGAGATGCTAGACTTCCATTTCTGCTGTTGGTAACAGGGAGCCAGCTTTGAACACTGACTTGCTGGAGGGCTTCATTCCAGTTTGGAGCGATGTTCCCAAGGTGGAAAGGTTGATTTTTATGTCCCTTCCGTGTTTTACCAATCTGTTGGACTCAATAGATCAGCAGTAGGAGAGACCAAATGCAACAACAGGTTTTAATTTGTGATATGAAAATGTGACTATAAGGAATTAGATTTAGAGTAAAAGCACACATTATATAACTCATCAAACAGCGCCAGTGGTAACAATTTTTTATCATTTTAAGATTTAAAGTGGAAGCAGAGGCCTAGTGAAATAAAAGCATTATTAAAACAGATGGCCCATTGCAATGCTGGAGCTTTTTCTATTACAAAAAAAGCAGGTTTTTCTCCTGCTGTGCTAGCAAAAATTGTGTGGTCATTATTGCTGTGTGTGTCAGTCTGTATAGTCTTAGCACGGAGAATGGAAAGCACAGAATATTGTCTGTTAGCTCCTCTGCTTTTTAACGTACGGGCAGGACAGAGACCTCTAGGACTGTGCGATTGCAAGTGGCTCTTTGGAAATTTCCCCTGCAATGCATTTCAAGCAGCGCAGATTTTCGCTTCAGAGCAGCCCAGTGCAGCGAGTGTGGCTTGCTCTTCCTGGGCCACAGCTGGGAAAGGTAAGGGTGGCTCTCAGGGCTTGGGCACCATGCTGGGCACCGGGGGGCAGCTGCTAAGAGTCCCTGCTCCATCTGGGGAGTCTCTGGCCTGCTTGGGTACATGTTTCTGTTCTTCAGCGAGACACCATCCAAAGCTGCTATTCCTGGAGGACAGCATCAAATACACGTGCAAAGGCTGCACGTTTCCTAGGTCAGTGGTGATGAGATTAATGAGATGAGAGTGTTGGAAACATCTTTTCTATCTCTTTCATTGAGATATGATCTTCAGGCAAAAGTTCTTGCAATTTAGTATAATTTTCCAGTCTATATCAACCTAAGCATGTATATTATATGCAGGTGTATATAGAGAGGTGTTTGGTGGTTATTTCTATGTGTACTGTTTGTCTTGTATCATTGCAAAACTAGATAAAAAAATATATTTTCCCAGTTGCTAATTACTTGATTACATGAACATAAGAGGTTCACAGTTATTTGAAAATCTGAAAAGTTTTTTTTTCCTTTGAGTAAGAAATCAAAAGTGATCATTTAAAACAGACTAAAATGCATTCCAAGCAGCAAGCTCTTTTCAGGATATTACACAGATTTCTATGAGCTGGATATCTGTAATAGTTTTCCTTCTTTGCTAAAAATCTAGCAAGGCCATTAACATTTAAAATACTATACGATTGGCAATTAACATTTAAAAGACGTCTGAAGCAGACAAACCCTTATTGTCTCTGGACAATGTTCTTTACACACATGTTTCTTTCAGTGTATCTTTATTGC
>JAUBOD010001092.1:1012402-1070960 GCA_032353885.1 Nothura maculosa
GTCTGAAGCAGACAAACCCTTATTGTCTCTGGACAATGTTCTTTACACACATGTTTCTTTCAGTGTATCTTTATTGCTGTAATTAAAGTATTTAAACCGACACGAACGTTTTCTGAGTACAGGAATGGCAATCTTCCCTCCTCCCTCTCTATCTAAATTGAGAGTATATTGTTGGAAAATGTAATTGTATAAAAATTTTCCTTTTTTTCCCTCTTTTTATAGCTAAAATTATCATTAAATCATTTTCTAGGATCATTTTATGGCTCTCCTTCTAACCAAGGAAATTTAAATAACCTGCAATAATTCTCAATTATATTTTCTCAAGAAGCAATAATTGCCAAAAGCTAAATAAATTCATCAATGTTAAATATTTTTAAAATGGAATTACTTGCTTAATCTTAAAAGTCATGTCATACTGTAAAAAGAACATAAGCATCCTGTTACAAGAAGATTTGACAAGATTCTCTTGTATGAAGCTGCGTGAAGAAAAGCTGATAGCTGAAGTAAGGAGCTCTTACTACGCCAGCTCTTACTATGGCATCCATGGTTAGTGCTTTTGCATAGCACTGCCTGTTGAGCTCTGGGCTAATTACTTTGATGACTAAGTAGAACCTTAGCTATTCTGAGAGTCTGTTTCTGTTGCTGGCAACCAAAAATCATGAATAAACAAATGATATTGGTATGCATGTGTAGGAAAAGTTGGAGTTTCGTAGGGTCCTGGAGGGAGGACTGAGGTCTCATTCTCTTGTTATTCTAGCTTTTTACCTTTCCAGGAACTCTGAACAAGTTTCTTTTCTGATAAAACTCCATCATGCTCAGCACTGCTCACATGGAAATAGTGGTTTTGCAGAGTATCAGTGAAGAGAATGTTATTTAAGATACCACAGGGACCTGAGCTTGTAGGAAAAAAAAAGTGGTTTTTTTTTTGTTATGGCTTTTAGTTTTAATAAAATAAGGAGAATTCTTTTCCTCTCTCTGAATGTATAATACAGATACCATTGTAGTTGTCCATTTTATAGTTGTAGTAATGGCAAACTATTATAAACGCCTAATGGAATGCAGAGTCTGACATTGAACTAACACTGTGGCATGTTACATGCTTTTACAAGGAATCATTTCAGGAATCAATGACATCATGTTTTTCATCACTGTAAAAATAACCTGTTAAACTGAGAGAGAAAAGAAATTTGATTATTTTTGATTTTACAGCACAGTAATCTAAGGAAAGTATATATTTTATATGTACATGATATATTTGACATGCTTTTATGTTTCTTTTTTAATTTACAGTCGCTTTTATTTTCTTTTAAATTATACACACTATTAACACACAAATGCTGAGATACTAAATATTTTGTACTCATGAAAATAAAACATGTTCTTTGAATAATGTAACTGATAGTTTATCAGTTTGTAACTGACAGAAATAAAAATAAAAGGATTTATTCAGCCATAATTACCTTCTAGTTTAGTGTGCTTTTGACTGAAAAATGATTTATGGTTTAAAAAAAAGAAAAAAAAAGGAAAAAAAACCCTGCAACTGGACCTGCTTCTGAATCGTTTGTTGACTAGGAGTGGTGTCAAGCAGGAACAAGCAGAACTGTCAAAGGCAGCTGTCAAGTCTTTCTCTCCATTTGAAGCTTTGATGTTTTCCTAGCCTTAAAGCGAAAACTTTTAAATTTTCAGTAAGTGATGGGTTGGTGCAGAAGCAGACATATTTGTTTACTTAAAATTGATATCTAATGGATAAATGCACAATTAAGTATAACTTTGCTATGTCATTAACAGTTTCCCATATATCAATAGCGCCTGCATCCGAGATTCAAATACTTTGCAACACTGCTATGGGGCATGGCCTCTGTGCAAACTGCTGACAGCATACAGCTGTAATTGCTCTTAAGTATTTAGATATTATCATAATTTTAAGCTAAAATCTCAGAATCTCCTAAAAGCAGTTCAACTCTCCAAGCAAAAATAAGTTGCAATGCATAAACATGGTTCAGAAAAATATTAAACAAAGACGCACAAGACTCAGTGCATAGTCTGAGTTTCTTTTTCAGAAGATTTTGAGGAACAATTTTAGCCTGATAATTTGGGTTTTTTTTTTGGAAGCTTGAAGCAAGCAATAACTTTCAATTAATTCGTAAGAAAAATTAAACTCATAATGAAAAGATGAATTTCAAAATGAGTGGCCAACATTTTCCTTTCTTAAATATTTGTATTTGATAATAACATTGGACCATCACATAGTGGTTTTTTTCTTCCATGATGATTAAATTGCAAAGTCTTCTGCAAAGGAGATGTGTATCATCATGCCCCTGTGAAAGGAGCAGAACAAAGACATAGGCAGATGAAGAGTCTTTCTGGAAGCAGTGGCAGAGCAAGTGAAAAAATTCAGACCACTGTTCCTGTCAAAAGACAATGCTTCCATTTCTCTGTTTATTGAATTTATACAAGTTCATCTTTTATAAGTAAATTTATTTTTCTTGTTTTCTGACTATCCTAAATCTTAGGATAATTAGGATAATCTTAAAATAATTACATGACATTTGCTATTTAATTTAGTCACAAGATAAGCTGTATTCTTGCCTAGAATTTGAGTATTTTTTTCTTGATTTTTCTCGTAGGTTTTTTTTTTTTGGGTAGTGTATATGACACTTAAAATAAAAAACTGCCTTAGGATTTCAGAGATTTTGCATGCTTCGCAGTTATAACCATATAATAAATACAATTGCATATGCATGTTCCTTTTGGCTATAGAAATACAAATTCACAGACTAAAAACCACAGTCAAAGGAATCTAGACTGCTTATTTTTATACTTACTGATATCCCAGGGAAAAGGTAAGAAGCAGTTTATAAAACCTGGACAAAAGAAGGATGTAACTTTTTTTTGTACTCCCTTGGGTTGAATCTCAGCTGAAATAACTGACAGTTTTTGGACTTACTGGAGGAAATGATGAGTGAAGATAAATATCCAGATGTTTTCTGGCCAGATGTATGAAGTTACAGTTTTGAAAGGCATGAATGCCCTACCTGTGTCTTCTGAAAAGGAAGTTGTGAATAGTAAACTTACAAAATTTTAATCTCGTTTAAGTTCTGAAGATCAAGAGGTTTCAGAGTAGAATATCTTTTTTAGCATCATAAGAACAGATGCAGATTGTGCTTGCAAATTTGTACAGCACAAGAGTTTTTTTTCCTTTTTATAATGGCCATTATGTCTGTCAGGCTGCCTTACACCCTTTGTACATTGTTTTTGATTTAAGGGAGATACAGCTTAGGGAGCTGTCTTAATTTTCCAGCAGTAGGAAATAGGTGTGTCAAGTATTTGAAAGTTTCCTATTTTCTGTTCCCATGTTTCAAGCCATTTATTTACAACAACAAAAATTTAAACCTTGACTTTTTCCCCTCTTTTCCCCGCCTACGCTGAGTCTCTCCCTTTCCCACCTAGCATACAGATCTGCTTCTTTTCAAGTGTGTTGGAGGCAGCTCTTTGCTCCTGCAGCAGCACAGCTCATCTCAGCTTGTGCTCACTCTCAAACTTGGGAATAGGAAAGAGAAGTCTTGTTAAAGTCAAGTAAATAACTTAGCTGCTAGGCAGTAGGAAAAATATTGGATTTGATTGTGTATTATTCCCATATGAGTGAGATATATTTAAAAATTGAAAAGGAAACCAGCTCCCTTGAAACTTAAAGGGACAGATTTTCAAAAATTGGCAGTCAATTTTCGCCTATAATTGCATTAATGTGGAAGGGATTTTCCGCTGCTGATTAGGAATAAGAGGGTCTTGCCACCGGGCTCACAGCAGGGCAGAGGAGGCCCCTTTGCTGCTGCTCGTGACCACATCTTCCTCTGCCTCGCGGGACCAGAGGCTCCCATGGCCCGTGGGGCCCCAGAGAGACTGGCCGAGGCTGGAGCTGCGAGAGAGCTGCTGAGCACAGCGGTGATGAACTCATTTCTATGAACTCCCTGCTCCTCCAGGAGCTCCAAAACAAGCATGTTGAAAGTGGATATTTCTTTTTTCCTTTTTTTTTTCCTTTCTTACTTTTTTTTAAATACTTTTTTTCAAACACACCGTGGGTTGATTCTTGTTCTGGGCAGACCGTTCTGCAGCAAGTTCCAGCAGCACCGTAGCCTCCCCTAACTGCCATGGCCTGTTAACCTAACTAGAAACAGCCATCAGCGGCCTTTGTTTGTTTGTCTGTTGTTGTGTTTATTTTGTTCATTTTGGATTTATTTTTATTTCTGTATATATGTATGTTATATTCCCATTCCATTAGGGTGTACACAGCAGAAACTATAATAAATGTAAAATTGGAGAAGTCCATTCTCCTTCTCTTTAAAAAGAAATAAAGAATTTCCAGAGTTTCAAAGGCACAGACTGTGTTGCCCCCAGTCTCTTCACCAGCTCATTCCTTCCTTCCTCAGGTTGTCTGAGAACAAATAAGAAGAGGGACAAAGTAGAGGAAAATGAACTGCAGAGGGGAAAACTGATTTTAGGAGTGGGGTAATATTCCTAGGATGCTCCTAGAGGCAGACAGGGTTGCCAGTTCTTGGGGCATTATCATATGTCTCAAGCCCAGTGTGATATTTGCAGTATGGATTTTGAACTCTAACATTGCTTTTCTTTGCCTTTTTTTGCAGTAAGACACATTCACCTTTTTATTTTTCTGCTGCTAGAAGGATAGAAATTACTTGCTATAATAATGCAAATGGTCTAAATTGCAGCAGTTAAGAGAGATTTCAGGTGTGACAATAATAACAGTACAATGGGGATATCTGAGTAGGAAAAAAAAATAAGTGGACCTGGGTATTAAAATAGAATATGGGAGCAATGAGAGATACAGAGGAGAGCGTGGAGAGGATGGCACAGGGGCATGATGGCACAGGGGTGTGATGGAAAGCAGCCTGCAGTATGTAGCAAAGCGGGATGGAAGAAGGATTCAGGATGCGGTTAGGAAGGATGCTCTGAGGCTATTGCAAAAAGGGGGAGAGTTTATGATGGATAATTTTATGGCTACCACCTGACAAAGTTTAGGGATAAAGTCCTGCCCTGTATAAGCCAATAGGAGCTTTGTCATTAATTATAAAGCAAGGATTTACACCAAAAGTGGTGAAACTCCTTTATAGAAGGCATGAAGAAATCCTGCATTTCTTTATAGAGCTAGGATGAAATCTCAGCGTATGATTTGGGCAGTCCTCCCCTCCCAAGCAGTTATGATGCAAAATCTTACATTTATCAAAAGATTTTTCAATATGTGAGACTGATGCCAATAGCTTTTACTGAAAGAGTTGGATAAAGCTGCCCTTTACTCTATTTCAAGGAAAAAAAAATGCAAGTGCTAGCTGAATGTATGTTTTTATGTAGGCTTTGCACAGGAACAAACCTTTAAAGGTATCTTTTTTAAAAATCTGCCTATGTCCAACAAATGACTCTATTATTTGTTAGTCACTTATAGCTTTCCATCTAATAGCCAAGTAACACAAGCATCCCTTGAGAACTGTGCTACTGAGTGTTAACATAATTGCTGAAAAGGTTCACACATTTTTTAGATGGAAATAATATTCAATATGCTGCATCTTTTTGTGAGAGGATAGCACAACATTTTACACATTAATCAAAATAATTCACAGAGCTTACTTCATCTTCCACTCTAGTAGGATATAGTTACTACACAAATAACTTTAGGACAGGAAGCAAGAATAATACTGTAATTAACCAAAATTGCAGGGGAACTTAGGTAGTCAGAATGTAATTATGCAAGGCAGAACTCGGTCAGGAAGCTGGATTAACTTTCCTGTTCTTTTGAAAAATGCCAGATGATTGTTAATATTTATAAATGTTTTTTACACATCGACTGAATGATGATGCCTGTGACAGAGGAGCTGCCTTTAAAGTTATGCTAAGTGGTTGGTTCCTCTCTGACTCAGTGATAAAGATGCTTCCTCCAGAAGCAGCTGTTAAATTTCCTTCGTGCAATTTAGATTTCCTTAAAGGTGTCACATCCTAACATTGACCCAATATTTATTGGTTTGTCAGAGCTAATTTGATCTTAGAATATCTGAAGTGAAGTCAAATTGAAAATGACATAATCAAATTGATTTATTATAGAAAAATGGTAGAAGCACGTGTTGTGTGTTGCTTCACACACGGATACAGGAAAGTGCTGCATGCCAGATATTGACTCAGTGGAGAGATGCATATTTATCCCTAGGATTCAAAGGATTGCAAGACCATTCTTAATGTTATAAGCCTGTATGGTTGTGGAAAATGTGCATCATGTAGTTCAGAAAGAATACAATAAAGTCAGAATTAAACTCAGCCAAAGAAAATAGAAAACAGGAGTAGCTATTAAGAAATGTCAGTTAAAATCCAAATGCAGGGAATAATATTTAGTTCAGGAAGAAATTTTCTGTATCTGTAATTTATTCTAAAGAAAACCTTGGAATGTTAAATGAAGCCAAAGTATTGCAGTCCACAAGTCTGACTCAGGTGAAAGCTATATTGACAGCTGCTTTGAATGTGAAACAGTAGCAAGGTCAAAACGAGCCAGAGTGTAGCCCCACTGTAAGTTATTTATTCCCTTACCCTAGGCACAGCAATCTTAATTTTAAGCCTGATATTATTCTTCAAGTAAGACATGAATTTAACCCCTGATTTACCACAGTTCTCAATACAAAGTTATTTAAACTTGTGTTTACTTGTGTGCGATACTTTCAGGTATTTTAAAATTAAGTAATTGGCCACTGTGTTAGTTCTTGGTTCAGCTGTTAGATGTTTTGAGATCTAGAGTTTTTGGAAAAAGACAGAATTTAATTCTTTTTTATATTATTTTATTTTAAATTCACAGCTGTGGATTAATTCTATTAAATCTATGTAGTCAGAATGCTATATGCTATATTTATAGTATGATGACCATTAAATATGTCATTCAGTAAAAGAACAGCACATGATGTATGTTATACTGATTATGGTTCAGTGTACTGTGTATATACTGCATGTGTATATATCTAATAAGCATTTTAATCTGATACTTCAAAAATAAGGCTATTAATGCAAGCTAAATTTGTTAATAGTGTAGATAATTTTACCAAATTGGCTGAAATGGTCTAAAGGGTAAAATCATAATAAATGTTATACCCACTTAGTGATCTTGTGAGATTCACTTGGCTTTAAATATGAGTATTTATATGGAAATAAGATTTTAGTAATATTGCTTACAATAGATGTTGACCTGTGAATCTTTCTGATCAAAAGAGCATCCTGAACTCAAGAGCTGAAGTGTGGGAGCTGCATATCCTGTGGCAGGGATATCTTACAGAAAGTGAACATCTGCCTCTCTGGCTTCCCATGGTGGTGAGCAGACCAGCAGAAAGATACAAAATGTTAATCCTTTGTATTCACTAAAATATGTCTGACATCATGATCACAATTCTGCGGTATTTCTTAGCATAGGACTTGCCAAGACTGTAAAGAAAATGTTTTTGCAAGGAGTCTGTCTTTGTCCTGACATTTATGTGAGGACACAATTTGCCTTGAACCTTTTAGTCTTCATCTTCCTTTAGAGAATAATGAAAGGAGCCTATTCATTGCAGTCTCTTCATGTTTTCGTGGAAAAATAATAGCCCAAGTGCACAGGCCCACTCCTCATCTGAAATATGAGTAAGGGCCGGAGCTAGAGCAGTGTGTGCCCACTGCATATTTCTACCAGGATGCTGGACTTCTGCCACTGTGAATAATGTTGAACCTAAAACCAGCATCCACAAATGAAAGAAACAGATAAAAATGCTTGCAAAAGATCAATGCTTACAGAATAAATATACCAAAGATTGCATTTGAAAAACTATGCAGGATCACTGTTTATTATTACAATAGGTTTTTAAAATAATTAAGAACTGACCTTTTCTCATTTTGTATATGGAGAATAATCCTTTGGGAGCCATGGCAGGATGTTTTCTGTTAACCTTTTTTTTTTTTTAACTAGAAAAGGAAACCCATTTCTAGCCAATTTTTTTTCTGTATCTAGGTAATAAACCCTGTATCTAAAAAAACACTTGCTAGAAAGTGCTGTTATCTGTTTAAAATTTACGGAAACACTGTATTTTAATGGCACAATAGCTAATGCTCAATTATAGAGGAATTCCTCCGGAAGAACAACTCATGACTGCAAGTGCCAAATAAATCTAGCGGTATGACATGGATAGTAAAATTTCATAACAATTGTAATCTGAGGGCCGTGTTTTCAAAGTAGATTGTGTTGATAGTGCTACAGCTGACCTGGCCATCTGTGTTGTGGTTTCTATGCGAGATAAAATGCCTTTTAATTTGTGAGACTTGAACAAGGTCACTCAGTGTATAAGAGGTGAAGAATCATGAAATTATAGTTCAGTCAAAATGGTTGTTAAATTAATGTTATTGTGGCTGTGGAGTCCACAGGAGCATGAGTCTGTTCTCGGTACCCATAATTGCAGGGTTACAACCGAGATGCCTCATAATCTTTAATAAGGCTATAACTGTCAGAATAAAGCAAAACAATTTTATAAAGCCGCTTAGAAACAAAAATGTTTTGAAGTTGAAGGGGAGAGACAAACGAGGAGAATGTTTTTCAGAACTGGAATATTGATATATAGGCTGAATACAGAAACTCCATCATTGACAGTCTTCAGGCAGTTAGACATAATATACGAGAGGGGAGTTGCAACTTTACACTAAACAGCCATGCACTTCTGTGACTAGCAGTGAAGATGCCAGAGAAACAGTAAAATCTCTAGAATCAAAATGCTCTCAACCTCTGTGTCCTCGTGATATTCTGTACTTCATCCTTTATTTATTTATTTATTTATTTGTCTGAAATCTCCTGAAAAAACGAACTGAAGCATTCTCAGATAGGGTGGCTATATTTTAAATGCTAGCATTCTTACTAACACAGGAAATAGAACTAAGTATTTTTCACTTTAAATATGTTGGTTTATTCTTCTACATACTTTCAAGACTTTCTATTGCTCTTGTTCTATTACTTGTTAATACATTTATTTTCAGGATTTGAGGGAAACAACATTCTGAAACTTTACTACTATTGAGATATAAGCTATTTTTTCAGCGTGTCACAAATATTCTGGTAGTCACACAGATGAAATCTTAAAAGAAGTCCATTCCTCATTCTGGAAATACAATTGAGTAAGGGACCAAAGTTTTTGTTTTTCCATCTTCAGATTTCCAATTAAATGAGACAGTCATGGCAAATCAAGATGCATTTTTAATGAAATAAGAAGACAGATTGCTTTTGGGACTGGAAATTTTTTAGCAGATGAGAGCATTTTCATTGTTTTCATTTAATAAGTGAATCACTGAGTTTAATTTTCTAGCTGATTGAAGCGATGTGGTAAGGCTTTGCTAGAACATGATTTGCAACCATATATATTCCATACAGAGTGCATTAAATATGATTTTTTTTCATCTTTAAAAGGCTGGAGGAACTAAGGAATGGGAAATTCATTTAGCAATTGTTTAGTGAATATGGAGACATAAGAAGTGATATCTCCAAAGTCACTCATCAGTTGGTTGCTGGAATCATTAATTTTATGGCAAAACATGATTTTCACTACAGTTATTTTGCAGAGTCCTGGATATTCTGATGGCACTGACATTTTAAAACATAATACGTTGAATTCAAAATTTTATTAACATATAATTTGTATTATGTACAATCATGTATTCATTCTAGAGAATATCAAATAATCATTTTAAAGCAACACAGTAGCAAGTACTGAAAAATAGATTTAAAAATTGTAAAGGTCATAATTAATTCTCAGGATATGTATATCTATACAAATAGTGCTATTTTCAAAGGTGAATGTGCAACACTGATATTTAAACATTTTGACCCTAATGTAGTATGCAACTGTTGGCACAGGTTCAAAACAGTCCTGGCAAAATCTTGGTGCACTAGGGCCATAGTGGAATAGCTCCCCAGTAGTTCTAGAGATAGCTTTTAAAAAGTGCTGCCTCCTTCAGAGCTCCCATCACTTGGGAAGGTAAGGGAAAACCTTGACCTAATGGAAAAGTCTGAGCATAGCTGACTGAGTGGTGGAGAAAGAAACAGGCATGATTGATAAAGAAAATGCCAACTTAAGAAGGTTTTATACTTCTTTGGGCAAGAGACTGTGAAGTGTTCCAAGCTAACGACTAAGGACAAGGTACCTGTAGTTACTGAGAAACAAGGGAATCATTTTGATTGCAGCCTCTTCTGGTTGGTTAATAGGCATTGTGGTGAGGCTCCTCTGCTGACCTAGAAGGAAGAGCCTTTCCCTTTGTCCTCTGTGACTTTTAATATACTTTACATCCAGCCATAGTGGAGGAAGTGTGGAAAAGTCATTGATTGCTTAGCAGGAAGAAATGTTCTTAAACCTGTGCATGTTTAATGGATGGTTATTTTTATATATTCATAACATCACAAATATGAAGGTTATTTTCTATTTTAAATTGTTTACTTGAGGCAAATAAAAACCCTTAGAGACTCAGAGACTAGGTTGCCAGAATGCCACAGAAAATGTATTGCTTCCTATAGGTACATCTTTAAAATCAAGTCACGTAACCATTGAATGACAAACACTTTCTGGCAATCAATATCCTGCTTGTACTAAACATGTCAAAGCCTGTCTGTGATTTTTAGTGTATATATTTACTTGTGCAAACAGTACTAAATTGTACAATGGTGTTCAATGACTATTTAAAATAATTAAATAATCATAATATACCTAAAAACCTTAGTAGACAGTGTCCTTGCCTTAGTTTTTTAATGTCATACTCAAAGCAATTTTGATTGTATTCAACTATAAACAATTTTTTATTTATTTATTTTTAAATTACGCTGTTGATATCCTCAACATGGAGATATCAGATTACCATTAGTCTAGAAACAGAAACAAGTATTTCAAATGCCACAGCCCAAAGTGAATTATCAGTGATATTTCAGGTGATAACTAGGACATTCCAGGTTCTTCTGAACTCTACATAATTTTGGCATGATGATTTATTAAAGAGACAGATCATATTCCTGAGATAAGTTAAAATATGATCAGTATAATTTTCTAATCATTAGGTTGAAGTATGTTCTGTGGTTCCAAGTAAATATCAAAACAAAACCATTAAAGGAAAATTAATAATTTTGGATTTGGCTAGAGTATCACTTTGTGATATTTTATAAAGAATTTGGATGTAAGGGAGAACATTCTTATTACTTTCTTACATCTAAATGCAACAATGTAGTGGATGTTCCTTCCTCTGGGAAACTGGAGAAAATTATCAGAATAACTATATTCTGTGGTAATTGCTTTTGTAGCATTAACTGTTTGCCATTCCTGGGAACTGACAAAATCAGGCTAGTTCTACCCTCACTGGAGCTCACTGCAAGCTTTAAGGCCTTTTCAAAAATCTGACAAAATAGTATTAGCCAGTGCTACATTTTGCTGTCTTGGTTTTCAGTATCCAAAATGACTACTTTAGGCTTTGCTTAGATTTATATGACAAGTCTGCAGCCACTAGCCGGGTGAGAAAATCTTCGCACCTGTTCAATTTATCTCATATAGCTTGGAGTACGAATTAATCTCTCCGACAAGAGCAGCACATTGGACTGGTTATCTTTTTGTCTTCTTATGGAAGAACTTAGCCTTCTGTTAGTAGAAGAATATGCTTAAGAGCAATTTTCAGAAATTATGTTGCATGAAATTAAGATTATTTTTCTGGGAATAGCTTAATGGTGGCAGATGCATAACTGTTAATAGTCTATTTGCAAATGAAAGCATGTTTCAAACAATTATACTTCTTATAAAAACCTTTTGTGTATGTGTGAAGTGCCTCAAATGAGAGAAAATAGAGTTTTGTGCAGCATGTTAGTTTGTTACTGCCAGGTTCTGACTCAATAGAAACATGTGTATATATTTTTGAATGAAAGATTTTTCCAATTACTGGGTTTTCAGGAAGAATTTATTATGAAACATTCAAACACTGTTAACATTGTCTCTGAATAAAGTAATGTCTTTGGTGAGGTCAATGTTCATTCAACTTGTTTCATTGCTCTTAAAATTGTTTATCGTGCTAATGAACTGCTTCACTGATCTGTTCTTTCACTGGTAAAAGAAGTGATTCAAACCTAAGAAAGGCTAATCCCTCAGAAATTTAACTTCTGTGCGCAGTACGTGGACCTGGCAGGGACAAAACCTTCCTTCTCATCTTTGGATACGGTAGCCTTTAGTTTAACAAAAGCCCCATCCTCCAGATGGATTTGTGAAGGGAAATGCTCCCACACAGTGCTCATTGAAACTAATGCTTCTTTTATGTGAACATGTTATACCAATCTAGACCTTATGGCATTTGATATAGTGAATGCAATCCACTAGTCATCAGTATTTTGTAAAAGTGAACAATTTATTCTGTGATATCTCAGTATGCTGTCATAATACAAGGTTCTATCGGCCATTTAAATAATTTGCATTGTATAGTGCTCATTGTTTCTTTTTTATGTTGGTGATTTCTATATTCACATTAAAACTTGATTTAAATTCCTTATGCTTTTTTCAGTGCACTACCAACAAATGCTTCTTGCACATTGTTCAGTTTATTGCAGAGAATATTACTTCTTTATTGGTAATTGCACAGCAGATTATTATGTGGTGAAAAAAAATCCATTCTTTTTCCGAAGGCATAAAACCAAGTTCCTGTCTGTTTTGCGGATGTTAAAAATCCCTTGACACTCAAAGAAGAAGAGTGGGAGTATTAACTCTCAGGAACCTTTGGCTGAGTATCCATGAAAAGAGTCTTTCTCCTCCCAGCACAGGAGACTAAGCTTGTTAGGAATGCTTACTGTGAAAGAAACACTTTATGTAATCTTAATAAATAAAATAAATTTAAGAGTACTTTTTTGAACGAGAGGGGAGAAATGGGAACAGATTCAACTTTTTATGTTATTAAGAAATATAGAGAGCAGGACAAATTATCTGAGCATCCGTTTAAGCCTCTAAGCATGAACTACTTTGGGGAAAATGACTGCAAAAATAATTTTTCCTACCTATTTTTTTAATATTGGGTAACTCTAGGGGAAAGGAAAGTCATTTTTCCCCCGCTCCCAGAAGATATACATAGCAAATACCCAAACTGTTTGCACTATACGAATCATAAGAGATTGAAACCTAACTTTTAATATGGTAGAAAAGAATCCTGTTGTTTTTTGAAATGGTAGGAGATTTCAGTCAAGACAGCTGTCCTAACTGGGCAAAAGTATTAGGGACTGGTACATAAAGCAGAGGGTCTTGCTCTATGATTTGGTATGATCAGAGTCCCAGAACACTTTTATTAGTTGCCTTATCTTGCAGCTTTTTTACAGATTTTGCAGATTCTCAAATTTTTCCAAAAGTACACCGTTATAGCTCCCCTGGACATGATTTCCAGTCCTTTAGGAACCTCATGCAGCTCTTTGAGATATTGGTCATGCCAGGTGACCTGGGTCAGCCAGATAGCGGGAGCCGGGGCTCCCATGCCCAGTGAACCTGCCGGATGCACGTCCCTGAGCCAAGACTTTGTGTGCGCTGGTTGTTAGGACAAGCAGAGTATGCGGGTTCCAGGAGAGACCGCCCTGCAGCGCCGTGCAGAGATGTTATTATTTTTCAGAAGAAGCCCTCTGGTGATATAACAAGGCCGACCCTGCTAGAGGAGGCTTCATAAATCTTTCTCAAGTGAAAGTTCCTGGCCGTGCAGGTTGGAGGGCAGACAAAAGAATCAAAAGGGCCAGGATGTGAAGTCTCCGCGCTGTACATGGGAGGGCCGCCTCGGGGACTTTGCAATAACACCACCATAGCCAAGACTGCGAGGCACAGCTTCAGTTCACTGCCTGCTTTCAACTGCTTCTAATAACAGCTTTAATTTTAGATTCCTCCCAGTCTTCTGCTTAAAATCTTAAAGCCATACTGATTCTTTTAAAAAACTAAAAGGTTATTGCATTCTCTGCTTAGAAACCTCTAATTTCCCTGCAGCAATGCAGTGGTAGTTAAAGATGGTGATTAGAATAGAAAATGCAGAAAGAGGTAGTAACTAGAATAAATATGTTTGATTTGCTTTGACTTTCCACATCCTTGCTGTCCTGAGATGAAAAGAGCTTCATGAAATGTAGTATCTGTCACCTACAGGAAACATTTTCATCATCCTCGTGTTACTGTCTGCTATTCGTTTAAGGCAGGAGCATTGCAGCACAGGATCTTCTCAAAGCTGCCTCGAGAAGTATCTTTAGAGCAGACTGATGACATGTCTGTCTCACAGTCCAAAATGAAACTCAGAAACCTTCTTTGTGGTTAATATCTTCACCTGTTCAAACATGATATATATATACATGGAATATATATAACATTTCTTAGTCCATCTGTACTGAAGCCACAGGACTTGGTGTTTGCCAGCTGTGTACAGGTGACATCGTAAATGGAATAGACACTTTTGGGGTCCAAAAATCACAAGGCTTCTGTCATTTGAGCTAACTGGGTTTACAGCAGGAGTTAGGTGGTTTTGCCTTGCAGTAGATATGTGAGATGATGTAATCATTCTTAGCTGCAACTAAGGCTTTTCTTTTACTCCTCTGTGCAATTGAAAATTAGCTGTGTTATCAGGGTATCCACATTTCTTGTACAAGAAGAAGTGAGTGAAGGGAAAGTATAATATTTAGTCCAGTAAGCATAGCCAGCTTTCAGGCCATTTGAACTCTTGAGTGTTTTTTTACATGGAATTGGGGCAGGACCAGAAAGTATGTTGGTAGAGTTTATGTGCTGCAGTATGTCTAGGGTAAATTTTCCTTTCCTTATTTGCTATTTTAACATTTCAGCATACCATCGTTCCCCCAAGTGGAAAATTTACATGAGGTGAAACATAATGAAAACAAACGAGCAAGTCTTGATTGGCTTTGCAATCTACGTAAAATGTTGGCAAGAGCTTAAATTCACACAGGCTTAATCAAAAAGAAATTAAAATCCTATAAAAAGACTGCCTAGGATTCCCTTACAGAAACCAGAATTGTCTGCAAGTGCTGGTTTTGTGTGTTTATATCAAGCCTGGGAGAAAGCTTTGGAAAATAAGGCATAATAAGGCATAACTGTTGAAGTGTATTGAATATGTACACATGATAGTAATCACGGAAAAGATGATAAGCAGTGCAGAATATAGAGGCAATACTATGCAGTTGAAAACAGCCTCATCTCTTTGTTAAGGTGAGGTGCCCACCCTTGCAGTTATAGACAGGTGACAGGAGGAATGAGTACAACGCTAGTGATTGATAGTGGGTGGACTTGATGTCTCTCCATAATAAGCCCACCCAATATTATCTCCTCATATTGTAGTTTCTGCTCTTTTGTTCAGGAGTATTGGATTTTTTTCCTGTTTAAGTTGGAAATTTTTAGGTAACATATTACAGAGCTAAAGAAAGCCACTTTTGGTTATTCTCTCTATGATTGAGTTATCATTCACATTATCCATCATCAGGAACATAGTTCTCTGGAAAGGTGTTCATTAAAATGTGCAATTACATGCCACATAAACAGAGAGAAAATAAAAAGAATTAATGGTAATTTAACTGAGAGTTTCTCTGCACTAGAAATTTACCCGGTCACAGTCATTCTCAGTTTTGCAAATGCATTCCTAAAAATGAAAGGTAGTGAATTAAGAAAATAACTTCATTATTTCACATTTTGAATTAGTACTATTAGTACTATTTTATTATTGTGCCCTAGGTCACCTGTTCAATAAGAAAATTTCATAAAGGTATAGATAGGAAAAGATTTTGATGGAATATTTCCTATTTTATGTGCTCTACCATTGCTGTCCTTACCAATCTGTACCAAATTATAAAATTCACTATTATTTCAAGTGTGTGGATGTATCAGCAAATAGTAAAATGAGCAGATCTATATTCATGATAAATAATATTTACCAAGATTTCTGAATTTAGTCATGGATTTTTAATGGAAAAAAAAAGAATATCAATGCCAATAATTCCTCTAGAAATATATTGTTATGTTGTTATTGGGACGATGAATGATATTTTCTTTGGGCGTGTGCATTAATATGTGTGGAGGCATTTTGTATCTTTGCTGAGTATTGATGAAATTACTTCACATTGTAATAAAATTTGGAATTTGCCAACTGATTTTGGGCTATTTTATAGCAAGTAAGAGAAAGTCAAGATCCTATACAATGACATGTGTGTTCCTGACATGCTAGCGGTTCCTCGTTGCTAGTTGCAACTAGCAAAAGCAAAAGCTAGTTGCAGACCTTTTATATTATCGGCAGAGTGAACAATCAATTGTACTAGTAACAACAGTTCCATGTAGTTCATCATATTTCTGTATTTCAGTGCCCAGACCATGGTAGAGTTTCCCTCGCCATGTTTTATTGCACTGAATTTTACCTGCTTAGCTCTCAATGCCAAATTAAGAAGACTTGTTTTCCAATTCATAGCAATTGCAACAACAAAAATCACTGATTCCTGCCAAAAGGAAACAAAGCAAAGCATTGAGCAGAAAACTCCACTTACCAAATGTTCTCACTTGCCCAGTCTCTGCGGCCTTACTAAGGAATCATTTGTTAACAAATTGTGCAAAGTAAACATGCTACATTTCTTGCCAGAAATCTGTATGAGCGAGAACTCAGACCGTTTCTTAGTCATCTTAAAAAGCCAAAGATGATTTTTCACTGCGCAGTTTACTCATTTTGACATGGAGCCTGAAACACCTACATTGATTTAGAAGGAAAATATTTTGGATAGACTTATTTTCCTTCCTTTTTCCTTCTCCTTGTCAATGATAGACCCTAGTTTTAACTGTGGGTTTTAGATAGTGGACTCAAGTGCATACACCATGCATCTGATCCTAGAAAAACACATTGATTCGTTAAATCCTGCAAAAATACTAGCATCCATCATCAGTTTTTAAGGATACATTAATGCACTAATTGTCCAGAGAGAAACAGATATGTCAAGTAGCTCTTCAGGAGCAGATGTCTTGGAAATACAGGCTGAAAGCAGGAATCTCATCCAATGAAAGATAAAATGGTTTTTGAGATGCTTTCTATCTCATCATTAAGAAGTCAGTATAAAGAGTTGAGTGAAGAAAGAAACCATCTTGATTTAATCAGAATAATTGCTGGAGATTTAAATACTGTTGCACATAAGTAATTTTTTTATTAAAACTGATTTGGGACATTCTACATTTAATATAAAAAGCAGGCTTTTTTGCTGGCATTGAAGTGAGAACAGCACTATGAGCTGTGATGACAGCACGTGACATGTCCAGTGTCCTAGGATCCAGTGGTTGTTTTAGTTGGCCAGAGTCGCATAGCAAATTCCACAGGATTTCGTCTCACATTGACTCTGCTGGTGACAAGATCTGAAGTCAGTCAGCAGACACAAAATCAACAGCTAGCCGGCATATTGCTCACATGTGCTTCACTCTACTGTTTTCTGTAAGGTTTATTAGCTGCTTTCATTATTTTTTGTCGTAAGCATTGCACTTCTGATCCAGAACAAGTTTAGAAAGTAATAAAAAATGATTTTGTGCCGCTTTTTACAGTTTTAACTGTGTTTAAAAGTAGAAGCACATGACGATTTATTGAGTTGCATTGATTTTAATGAGTTTTCAACAGCTCATCTTGTATTTTAAAAAAATACAATTCCAATGTGAAATTTCCTTCCTAAAGCATCTAAGTTAGTTGTTCAGATTACACTGTAAAATGAGAGATTTCCTTTTTCTTCCTTAGTGGCAAATATTGACATACTGTTTGTTTCTCAGTATTTGAAAAAGAGCAGTGTAGCATGCACCCTTGTTTCTAGAGAAAACTTTCTAAATGCATAAAGTGGAGATACTGTACACACCTGTGAAAAAAAAGATGGTGAGTTACAGTTGAATTGCTACCCCTAAGTGAAAGAAATACCTATCTGAGCTTGTAGTGGTTCTTATGAAAATGTTTTTGTGGCCCTCACAACTAGACTATCTCATTACCTCACAAATGAGTTTAAATCTTTCCTTGCAATTAGAGAGCTGACTTCTTATATTTGTATGGAATTCTTGGCTATGAGGTTATAATAATATGCAAAAGTAAAAGCAACTTGATTTGCTGCATTGTTGTTTGTAAGGTTTATAAGATAACATCTTTCTGTAATCTTTTTTTTTTGATGCTAGGTAATAACAAAAAGAGTTAATTAATATGTTCTTTACATGCAAATTATTTTAGCTAGGTAAGCTGAATTTTAAGTTTTACCAATTGCACAGATGGCAAATGAGCTGACCGGTGCTTTTTCAGCTATTTCTGTTTATATTTATCCTTCTTTCTCTTGCATACTAGATATTTGGTGCTGTCCTGTGATGAGTTTCAAGAGCGTTGGACACTTTATTACTGTTTAATTGCTGCTCTTTAATTACATGTATTCAAAATGCAAAGTTAGTAGCTTTTCTTCAGTGATAAGAAGTAAGATTCTCCACTTTTAAAATATACTTTTTCTCGCTCAGGTTAAAGTAGGATCATTTATCTTCTAAGACATGTTGCTTTTCTCAGTGACACTTTTGAATTACTGGAGTTAGCATAGTATTGCTGACTCTGCTGCTAGACATGAGTTGGCTGATATGTTTTTATATTGACAGAATAACGTTTACTACAAAGAGCAGTGTTCATAGCAATAGGCAAATAATGTTCTAATTGACAGTGTCTGCTGTTGTGTTGTCCTATTTTCCCACATTTCTTGTTTTGCATTCCCAGCCAAATTTTTACCAAGTAAGTTGAGCCATGCTTCCTACATGTGGTCATGAGAGCCAGAACCAATTAAGAGTGCGGAGAGTTGATGTATGCGAGGAGAGAGGGGTAACAGAGGGAGGAATGGTCCCTAATTTGATTATAGCAAACCGCTAGATTGAGTTTTCCATGGGGTCTGACTTCTCCCTACAAATCTAGTCTCCTTTGCACATAAAATATAAAATACTTTTCTCTAGATGAAAACTGAAGCAGAAGGGACCTAAACCTCAGCTCAGGGCAAATATAGTAGATGAGGATACAAGGGGAATACTTATAGCAGATTTGCATGTAAATCTCCATATTTTCCATCATTTGTAATCTATTCGGCATCTGGGGAACAGTTGGACTGTACAAGATAACTCTCTAATTAATTTTAATTGCATAGGGTTAAGGGTTTAAAGCTCTCCTTCCAGGGCTTTAAAGAGAAGAGGTCAGAGGAAAACTGTACCAGGTCTTTGAGAGGTGCCAGCAGGCCAGAGAGCCTAATGTCTTGCTTGTTCTTCTCCTGCTTCCTCTTTGAGATGCAGTTCTGGCGATAGCTAGTTCTGCATGTCTCTCCAAAATGGAAAGGGCTGCCTTTGGCCTCAAATGGCTGCACAGTAATGGTCATCTGCTTTGGACACTCAGGATGCTCCTGTCAGAAAATTGGTCCTACACTGGACCCAGCGCCCACCGTAAGCTGTCTTGAAGCAGGGCTGTATCTGTGCCACCGTCAGTGGGTAAGCCAGCAACAGGGATGTGAGTATTTACCCGAGAGACGTGTTGTTGTTTGAGGATGGAGGGCTGCAGACAGCCTTATTACTTTCTTTCTCATTAATGAATGTGTGATTTTTTGCAAGAGGCCTTCTTATGACTTTATACAGTTTCCTGCAAATAAATGGCAATTCTGGGAAGCTCCTCATGTTGATGAGGAAGATACAGATCAGGACAACTAAATAAGTAACAATAGTTGCAATTATTTGATGAAAATATTATTATTAACTTTGTTTACTTTTATTTTGTACATGAATATTTTTCATAAAATTCATTTTTATTTTTATTATTTGGCATTAGCAAAGAGAGTTGTTTGTCCCTTTGTTTGTTCCTTTCCATCAGAAAAAAAACCTTCAGTGACTGTGTTGTTGCTGTTCCGCTAAAATTTGCCACTGGAGCTTGAATTCCCAGGCTGCTAACCAGAGAGGAACAGAGAGGAACAGAGAG
Source organism: Nothura maculosa (assembly GCA_032353885.1). Classification (NCBI taxonomy): domain Eukaryota; kingdom Metazoa; phylum Chordata; class Aves; order Tinamiformes; family Tinamidae; genus Nothura; species Nothura maculosa. The sequence goes on from JAUBOD010001092.1 coordinate 1,032,419, forward strand.
GACTTCAGAACAGCAGCTCCTTTAATAAACAGCAATTCTGATAAGGTGTTGCCATTTTCTCTTCTCCTTACCAGGCCACTGGTAATCTCGATGACATCTGAATATTGCAAATTAATGCAAAACTTCTGGATAAATTACTTTTTACTATACTAGTTCCATCAAGCAACATTTCTGTCCTGACTCAAGATCTGGAAAAAAAAAGAGAATTCAGAGTATTCAGTGTGCTGTTCTGGACTGGTCCACTAGTTTTGTAGGAGCTCACGTAAATTCAGAATAAAATAACAAGGTCTGATACCCTGAGACATCACCTTGCACCAAATAACAACAACAAAAAAAAATCGAATTAATTCCGTAGAAGCAAGACTGATGAAGTGCAATTTCATCTACCTTAGAGTTCTGACAGTGGAAACAATAGCTGCTGGTGAGGACCCAGAAGACATTAGAGCATACTAGCAATTTGATATAATATTTCATCTTTAAGGTTATTTCTTACTTTACCTTTCAAAGAAGAAGCAATTCATTTGTTTGCACAAAATGTGTATTTAAAGTATTTGATGAACAATTAAGCTTAACAATGCAGGATGCAGAGGAGATGTAAATAGCTGAAATTATTTCATATTTGAAAAAAATTCTAAAGAACCTTCTTCAATTATATTTATTTTCTGGAAGGGGAATTTGGGAAACATATAAAAAATCTGAAGTGGATTGTGATTCTCTGATCTACCATTTCAGTAAAAAAATGAATAGTGAAAAGGATCTTCAATTTCATATGAAAAGCAGATTGTAGTAAAAAAACACTGATAAGTAAGTGCTTAACTTTAGATTTCCAATGTGCACAGTTACAACATATGTCTCCTAGCATAAGAGAAACACCAGTGGCCCAGTGGGATAGAATAAATATAGCTGCTTTTTGTTAGTAATGTATGTACTAGTTGTTTGAAATAATTCATAAAATAGTGATATTCAGAGGGAAAAATGAATATTTCATTTTATCTATTAATTTGTAATTTAGAACTGAAATAGGATGTGAATTTTTCTGTCCGTCATAAATTCAGATTCTTTGCACTTATATTTTCAATTTTTACTTCAATAACTCTTCAAAAACAGGAATTAAATTCTTTGTGAAAACAATAAAATATCCATTGTACAAACATAATAAAAAAATCTTTGTTTTGCTACCAGGTATTCATTATTCCTGAGCAGACCAAAAACCGAGAATCGAGAAATACTGTGCTTAGTGGAATGAGAGGTGCTCTGATAGAGCCATATGTGAGCACTGGAGAGTATTCTGCTTGCCTTAGGCCTCCGCTTGCTCTTAAACCAGTACAATCCACGGTGCTAATGACACAAATTATCACTTTTTCACACATTTTGGAGTCAGCCATCACCTTGTGGTGCTTTAGAAGAAATATCTAACTCTAGGTAGAACAAATAATGCAAAAAGCTTTTTGAGCAAGCTGTATTTGAGATGGAAGCTGATGTTATAGAAAGTGATAGCTGGCCTGGCCTTCTTTGGAACTGTGTCAATTTACATCCTTTCTGCACTATAACATGAAATTTCGGTTTGCTCAGCAAAAGAACTACATGGTGGTTTTCTGTTTTTTTTTTCCAAACTGCTTTTACTCATCCATTTTAGAAATCCAGAACTAATTTTGCCCATCCTTGAATCACCTTCATACCTTTGCAGAGTTTCTCTGTATTGTGTAAGCCACAAAGCTCTAACATTCCTGCTCCTTCCATTTTCCTGTGAGTCTCTGGGATCTTATATGCCTTCATGGGAGGACTTGACATCCCAATCCTCTCTGCTTGGAAAGTCCCAAGAGAGCCTCTGGGGAGAGTGATTGGATGAAGAGAAGCATTTCCTGGGAAGGGCAGCTCTGGCCTCTGGGGCCCACAGGGCTCTTCCTGTCTCCAAAGGCCCCCTTCCAATGTCCAAATTTTCCAGAAAACTTCTCACCACTTGACCCCAGCCATAAACTGCCTCTCTGCTTTCTGATGAAAGGAGGAACTCAGCTCAGACTTGTGGGTTATCTGTGCGCCTGGGGAGAACAGGGTGAGTCCTGTCCTATTTCCAGGGTGTTTCCAGCCACACCAAACAGTTTCTAGGGAATCCACTGGAGCACAGTTCCAACTTCTCAGGAATAGGATGTTTTTACTTGCCAAAATATAGACTTGGATAATGATCGTATTTGGAAATCTTGAGCTTGATCTTGGAGTAGGTATTTGTCTTTTGTGTATCTGACAATATACTATGCCTATAATCTTATTATCTGTATACATGAAGTTCATATTATTTAAACACTCCAATTTCAGAGTAAGATAACAAAGGGATTATTGAGCCAGTTTCTCCATTTTTCTCTTATGTGAAACAAAATTTTGGTAGTACTACTTGATTGATTCCAGATATAGCCAAATTGGCAAATAAAAAGTAAATTTTTCCATTTTTTAAGCAAGCACATAGAAACAACGTAGAGAAAGGAAATTGTATCTGGCAAGCTAAAGGGGCCTGGATCACCATGCTTTACTTCACAACATACACCCACACAAACTTTGAACTCCATTGCATCCTAAGTTCCTGCTGGTGCATTTCCAAAGATTCAAAATATTTCTAATAAAAAAGTCGTCAGCCAGCCTTCCCCTCTGAGTTCTGAAATAGCTGGTGTGACCTATAGTTACCAGTTTCCAAAATTAATGGATGAATCATAAGAAGACTTACTTTACTCTTGTTTATAATTTGTAAATGTTGGCCCTTGTGTTTAGGAACTTTTTTTTTTTCATTAGTTACAATTTCGTTATTATAAATGTGGGAAAAGTTCCTAGTGGGAAAAGAATGCTGCAGACACACAGGCAGCTCCAAAGCCAGCCCCCACATTGTGATTTTCCTCTCGCATCACATCTGGAATGTGTAACTTATAAACTCAACCCGAACATGAATTATGGTGGAGCGAGTTAAAAAGTTTGCATTTGATGAGGAGAGGAGTAAAGTTGACCCCGATAAGAACAAGTTTTTGTTTTTGTTTTTCTTTATATCAAGCTAGCTTTTTTTTTCCTTAAAGAAAAAGAAAATACTTGCTAACTTTTAGTTTAAGCCCAGGAAGTTAAAACTCTGTAAATGAGAGCTCAGGCTCACGCAGCTGGCTTGTAGTCAGGATTGACTGTACACTGTGTTGTCCTGTGCATATATCCTTTTTTCTTTTTTTTCTTTTTTTTTCTTTTTTTCCTTCCTTTAAACAATCATCTGTACATTGCAGCTGGGATGTTTTTTTTTTTTTTTTTCTGTAAAGCATTGTAAAGGGAAAATCTCACAAAGGGGTATTGAATCAGAGGTTTCTGCTTTATCTTCTGTTGCACATAATTCAGAAGTTCTGTAGTATTACTTGAACTGAATAAAATAAGAACAAAGTCAGAACAATATACTTCACCTTTCAATGCCAATAAAATCTAAAATGATTATATATTGCAATGTATGCTAAAATCAGCAGCATGCAAAATGACAAGTTTAATCTGTCCCTAACATAATTCAACTGAACTAAGCAAATGTACTTTATGGATGATTTTTTTCTTTCTTTCTTCCTTGCTTTCTAGTTAGAAGTGTTAGAAATAATCACACAGAAATCTTCGCACACTTGATCTCTTTCCTGGTTATCAGTAGTCTCATGCAAATGAACAAAGTATAGTTCATTACAGTTGTCTAAGTATGAGTTGACACTGTCATGCACTAGGCATGAATGCAAAAGCAGTGTGAAACTTCAGTTGGAGAGAAACTTTTTATCTTCTCTTATTTTAATAACTCATTAATAACTTATTAATAACTTATTTTAATAGATAAACTCTGACAGTTTATGAACATTCAGTACAAGATGGATTGAGTCTGATTCAAGTCTGATTCAAGAGACTTTGCAAAAAAAAAGGATCCAATTTCAAGTTTCTATGACCGAAGTTAGGAATAGAAAAATTACACAAAAATTCCATGAGATCATAACCACCAAGTTATAAGATTATGATTTGGTTTTCAAGTTTATATACTGGCAAGTAGAAGTTCAGTACTGCCAGAGATGCACTCGCTTTTGCATGAGTAAATAAATAGAAGAGCTGTAGGCTGGTGGAAATCAAGCAAAAAAATTATAATCTGAAAAGTGCAGAACAGCAGAAAATTTTCACCATGATTGTCCAACAAAAGCTTGTCAGTAAATTATGACTCAATAGACCTACAAAGATCTAGTACAGTTCCAAATAACTGAGGAGGAATTAACTGAGAGACTTGATTCCATAAATATAATCATGAGGTAAGAATAGTAAAATGAAGAGATGGGCCATTATCAAGGCATGGTGAATGTGACAGATATAGAGTCATAACATATGATCTTATGTACAAATAATTAATTATATGTAAGATATTGACAATAACGAATAATATTTCCATTAACTGTTTTGAATTTACATGAGTTGTTAGGTAAAAGAAAAAATGGAGAAATTACTGACTAATGCAGCTACACACGTAACTTCTTGCACATTTCTTTCAGATGTGTGCAATGAAAGCATCATTCATGGAATAGCTCCCAAACAGGAGTAAGCTGTTGTGAGAGTTTAAATCCCCCCTACAAAGTGATCAGATCAGTGTGAAGAACTATTGTGCCATTCTGTCTGCCTGCTGCCACTGCAGCACTGTTAAATGTAGTCAAGTGTAAGATTAGTATATCAAATTCACACTAGAATTGGCTCCTCATTTGAGGGTGAAAGCTTCAATATAAAGATGTTCAAGAATGTCTCCCTTTGGCCACAAACACTGTTTCTTCCACAAAATAATTTGACCTTATTAACCACACCAAAATAAATGAAATATATTCCATCATGCTATCTGTCACTTCCTTTCAATAGCTGAGTTTCCAGATTTTCTCGTCTTAATTTTTTTTTTTTTCCTTTGTATTTCAAGACATAGCTTGTTCTTAGGCTGCTTTTAATCTACTTGGTTTAACTTCTGATTTTAAAGAAAAAAAAAAACACGTCTCCTGTCCAAAACACCCCAGACTATTGAAAACATGATTTAAGCCTGAGTCAATCATATAGACTCTAAAATCAGAAATAAATTTATCATAACACAGATTTCTTGTTACATTTATTCTCCTTGATACAAAGTAATTAAACTAGTTTTTATGTTTTTTCTCCTTATGTTTTTGCATCTTCCTAGAACTATCCCCCTAATTTCTTAGAAGTTATTCTCTGAAGACCAGTAGTTTAGAAGACTTATACTGGGGTGATGAGTAAGTTAGACATTGAAGACTTAGACTCCTCTCTTTATTATTATTATTATTATCATCATGATCATGATCATCCTTGTCATCATCATCATCCTCATTTTTATTTTGTGCTACTGTGTTTAGAGTGATAAGTTTATGTGGAGTTTGAAAGTTTATATGGATTTTGAAAAATATAAATTCCTGTCAAGATCCCCACCTGCAAAATAATTATGTTCTAGTCATCTTTTCTTTAGCATTGGCAGCTATAGTTGATATCAGAATTAAAGAAAAGACCCTGAAAGCAACAACTCAAAATTTGTTGCTATATTTTGTTTGGAAATACAGACATATGCTTACTATTCCCTTTTATAAATAAATAAAGAAATAAAATCTTTCAGCATGTTTTCTCCTTTTTTGTTGATCTCAATTTTAAGTTTGAGTTACTAGCACAGTATTCAAGATAACAAATGACAGTGTCATTTGAGGGTATTTCAGAAATTCTGTGTTGAGGAAATGATAGGAAATGCTAAAATCTGTTTTTAGCTCTTTATAGCAAATTTTACTTCTATGAAGCTTCACTAAATTATAAGCTTTATGTTAGTAGAAAACTTTATATCAGTTTTGTTTGTTAGAGAACTTTATATGATGCTGTAAGTTGTTTTGTTTTTTCTAATATAAAAAGTCAAGTAAGCTGTTTTATTTTATGGTGTGACATGACACTCGGTAGTAAGGCTGTTTTGTTTGTTACCTACAGATTTGTTATTGACTTGTAACAGCTGTTCATGTAGATAACAAAGAATCAAATTTCTTGGATACAGACAAAATCTGCAAAGTGAATGTCTATGTGTATGTATGCACATATGTATATGTATATATGTGTGTATGTGTATATATATATATATGTATATACCCTATAAAGTTAACTAAGTGGAGTACAAAACGAGATTTTAAATTTAAACAAGGAAAATATTTTAAGCTATGTTAGTTTTAGAAGAATCTATTTCCTCCCAAATTTTCTTTTCCTTCAAATTTGGAACAGGCTGCCCAGAGAGGTTGTGGAGTCTCCTTCTTTGGAGATCTTCAAAACCCGCTTGGATGCAGCCCTGAGCCATGTGCTCTAGGTGACCCTGCGTGTGCAGGGGGGTTGGACTAGATGACCTCTAAGGTCCCTTCCAACCTTACACATTCTATGATTCTATGAAACCAACAAACAGAAAACCTACCTAACAGTGTCAAGAAAAGGAGTTTAATACTAAAACACTTTTCATTCTTAGAGTTTTTCTATAAATGCATTCCTCTCTAAAGATTTTTTGAAGAAAATACATATTTTGATAGAGTCATTAAGCACTGAAACTAGCTATGAGAATAAAACTGATGCAAACAGCTTCATTTTTGGAAACTGTGGGGTGTGATTGTAAGTCACCTGCACCCATGTAGAGTTTAATTTACTGTAGTCATGGTCACAGGGAAAGAAATCTAAATGGAAGAGAAAAATCAAAGTCCCATTTCTTTTTCCATTCATCTTTAAGTATATCATTAGCTGGATATTGCTCTGATCTGTACAATTGATATTGGGTTCAGTAGAGTATGGTAAAGTGAGACTTTTTGACTAAAAAAAGCCTTTTGACACTGTCTCCCACAGAATCCTCATAGGCAAGCTCAGAAGTGTGGGATAGAAGAGCAGAGAATGTGTGGGATTGACAAGGGGTCGAAAGGGAGAAGGCTGTAATCAGCGATGCAGAGCTCTAGTTGGAGGCTCCCAGGCATGAGTACTGTGTCCAGTCCTGTTCAACTTATTCATCAGTGACCAGGATGAAGGGACAAAGTGGAACCTCAGCAAGGGATCTGAGAGGAGTGGCTGATGCCTCAGGGGACTGTGCTGCCATTCAGGGACCTGGGCAGGCTGAGTAGTTGGGTGGAGAGAAAACTCCTAAAGTCAATAAAGGCAAATGCAAAGTCCTGCCTCTGGAGAGGAATAACCCAGAAAACAGCTCAGGCTTAAGGTTACCTGCTGGAAAGCAGCTTTACAGAGAAGGATGGGGGGGAGGAGGAGTGGTTTCACCTCATCCCTCCCCAGGAGAAACTATGGCCAAAGGTATAAGGTCATTCTTAGAGAGAGGCATATTTTTCATCTATCATATATGTAAGATCCAGAAATCTAAGAAGCATATTCATAAATTACAGATAATATCATAGTTACTGTTGCTACCACCCCCAATTCATCTCAGCTAGCTAAAATATACTAACCTGCAAAACCCTTGTGGGAAGTAAATTAAAAATTTTTGACCTTAGATATGAAATATATCACCTTTAAATCAGCTTATTAGTTTTATGGACAGTTGGTCGTATCATATATATTTTTTGAATGAAATGATTAACACTAAAACAAATGTGCATACTCTTTATAAAGTATTTATTTTTTAAAGTTGTTATATTTAGGCGTACTCTGAACCATTTTACAATATGTTAACAATAGTTTTCACAGAAACTATGTATTTTCTCTAGCATTACACTGACTATAGACACTAAATACTTAACTAAAATTTTTATTACTTTCCAGCAGCTGTAAAGAAATGAGGACATTTTGAATTTAAGTAAATAGTTAATGTACATACTGTGTATCCATGGAGTTATAAAAGTTATTAATATAATAACTGTTTAACTCTCCCTGGATTTTTAGTTTTAATGATTTCTTTGTTCTTAACTTACATCCCTAGCCTCTCTTCTTGAAGGATTTTCTGCATGGCTCCCTCAGCAGTTCTGAGGTCACAAGTAGCAAATACATATTTGATTGCCTATTTATTATGTATTTGACCTATCCCTTTTGCTAAACTCTTGCAGCTCTATCCATATGACCTCAATGTTTCATCAAGCTCTGTAAAATTCTCCTTATTTGTGGGAAGTACTTTTTTATGAGAGGATATATTATCACAGAATTACAGAATGGTTGAGATTGGAAGGCACTTCTAAAGATCATCTAGTCCAACTCCCCTGCTCAAGCGGGGACACCTATAGCACACGGCACAGGATCGCATGCAGCTGGGGTTGGAACATAGATTGGTAGAGATGGAGAGGCCACAACCTCTTATCATTTTCCTTTTTTTTGGTCATTGCCTTCCCAATTGCTAAAGTAAGGTTGTGCACAAATGTTGCCTTTTGAATTTTTTAAAAAAGTGACAGTTGTGTAAGGCTGCCTTAATCGTCACAGACTTTCTCAACTGTTCCTTTTCTGTGACCTTTGACATGTTCACTCCCCTTCTCCTAAAACCATTTCCTAATAGAACACAGCAGTTCTTGGCTATGATAAATTGTAATTCTGTGCTGCAGCTGGACTTCTCATCAGATGTACATGTTCTGAGGCTCATTCTTTAATTGAAAATAGTAGCCACAGGCAAATCCCTACAGGCAAATGCATGTTTGAAGTTTTAAAAAGAAGTCCACTGTGCTAAAAAATAACCTAGTAAAACATGTTATGGGTGGGATCCATATTCATATAGTCATTCACTGATTTTTAAGTGCAATGGACAGGTACAGATTTTGATTTCTATACTGATGACTGTAGTGTAGAGGAAATATCATTAAGTAATTATGTAGAAGTATGTAGAGTATAAAATGTTGATAGACTGGAAGACTTGTGTGCATTATGTATATGCAGATATGCATATTCAGAGCATATTTTCAACTTCCTTGATTGTATATTTTTTTGAATTTCAAAACAGTCAATTTGCTAAGAACTCAAAATCACACCTAATTCTTTGTGTGTTGTCCATAGCTAGCCTGTCTTCCATGAGATACTTGCAGTGGTTTTATAGTGATCCTCTAGGATAAAGAGACAGCAGACCCAACTTGCCAGGCAATTCAGAGTGCTGGAGTGAATTTCCAAGCAGCATAGAACTGTCATATTCCCTTCCTCACATTTCTAAGTAATTATCTCACTTATCTTTTCCGATGTGACAAAAAGTTAGTTGGTTGGTTAGTTTTTCTAGTTATGACATCCTCCAATATTTTGACATGCCACAAAAAGTTGTGGTAAAGGACATCTTGGGGGGAGCTCTGCCCCCAGGGATATTTTTGTATGCAGAAATGAAAAAATAGTGCAGTGTGTTTCCAAAAGTTATTTCTTTAGTACAAAAACTAGAATAAAAATTTGTTTCTTTATTGTGGTTGGTAATAGTCCTGATTTATCCAAAAATATAATGCAAAGAGTTTGCCATTGATCTGCTCTTTCAGCTTCTAGAAAGTAAGCCCACCTGTGAATGTCATAGTTCAAGAGGTCAAAAAGTGCATACTCCACAGGTCATGAGGTTGACAATTTATATATAAGCTCCCAACATCCATAGGACACCAAAGGTGTGAAATCCTTATAGAGGTTAAGTTTAAGAAACTTTCTTAATGGTTTCCAGAGGGACACATTGCTTCACAGGTTTTGTTATCTCTTGTCACACTGATCTAGCATTGCAGCTCGAGGTAAGACTGGTGGAGCCTGCTCCGCATAAACACAGTTCAGATATCAATACCTTCCAGGATTATACCTTGTCTGAAGGCATTTTTTTTTTTTCTGAGACTAGTTTGTGCGCATTTTCTTCCATTCGAGGTTGATAAATAAGATTGTTATAAAAACAAGATAAAAGAGATATAATATCTCAAAAGCTCTATAAGTAATATGTGGTGAAATACAAAAATGAATAAAGTCATGAAAAGGAGAAAATTTTCTGAGTTAACTGGTTTAAAAGGTTGGCTTCAAAGCAATTTTCATGAAATCAGACTGCATTAAAGTCTAAATTTTTAAAATAGTTTTAAAAATGTTGGTGTTAAATTACTTGATATAATGCCTGGATAAATCTTAACTTGTTTTGATTGTCTGTTTAGAAGTGTTACTTTCTGTATGCAAAGATTATTAGCAATGTACACTATCCAAAATAAGAAATATCTCTGAAAACTTTCAGATAAGGGAGATCAGAGAAAGGTGTGAAAACCAAGATATTGTTTGCCTGTTCAGTGTTGCAGGGCAGGGTGAGATCCTTTATAGTCTAGCAACTTACAGTGGTATCCTGATCTTAATGATGCCTCTGCAATTGCTTCCATGGCCTTGGAAAAGTCACTGTTCACTTTCTGGTGAACAGACCAGCAGCAAGCCATGCTACCTGCCTGTATGAAGGCTCGTATCTCTGCAGATCTAGAATCAAGACAAATTAAAGACAAAGTATGAAGCATGGTGTTAAAGATATTGTGCAAGTATGATAAAGACATTGCTGAAATATGACCTACAGTTGGAGCATTACTATATTTTTAGTTTAAAACCCCTCTTTTAGCATTTGCTGAAGGAAATGAAGTAGCATTCAATACCTATGGGTTGTATTAGCTGGGGCAGTGTCATGTTCATTGATACGGGTTTTCATAGTTGCTAGAAGAGAGGTTTAGAGGAGCAAAATATTTCCTTGCATCTAGTTATAACAGTGCCAAGCTTATCTTTCATGTAATATTTTTTTACCTTTTTCACTAGGTTATTAAGATCTTTACAGCACCAGAGTATGCCCTGTAACTAGTAATAGATTTGCTTTGTTAACTGTAATATAGATCCTCTGTCATACAAAAGCCATTTTCACTTCAGTCTGAGTATTAAAATAAACTTTATTTTACATGTAAAAATTACTTGTATATTTTTTGAAATAAATTAATGCAAATTGGAAGCTTGGAGCTGTTAAATTTCTTCTTGCACCTGTGAAATTCCTTCCTGAAGTTAAATTTATAGCTCCTGAACTGTGACCCACATTGGAAGGAGAGATTTAGACATGGTTAGTGTAGCTGTAGATTAATGCATCGTGCAATCTGTGACTACAGGTTAGTCATGCCCATTAGCTTTCCTTCACAATTTCATCTTTTGATGCAGGAAATATGGTTTAACTTTATATTTCGTTTGTAACTAGTAGCACTTAATCCTTTAGATTATTTTTTTTCTTTCTTTCCCTTTTTATATGGTTAGCCCCATAATTTGTGTTGTAAAAGGCAACACTTCTTCTGTTACACCTACCAGTTTCTCCTCTGGGCAGGCAGCATTGTAAATTATTAAATACAACTACAGACAGTGTCATGATAACTTTTAATGTGAGGGTGAAGTGAGAGCATTGATCTTATGTAATTTGAGTCAGAAAAATCTGAACAGGTAAACTATTTGTAACTTCTTACAGCTGAATAGGAACATAAGTAATATTAGTAACAGAAAAGGAGCCATCTGGTCCAACTTGCCTTTGGTTTGTTTGATTGGTTGTTTATAATCTTAACCACCTGCTTTTCCATTGAGCTCTGCTGTTCCAGTCCTATCCTATTCCAGAAACAAATGTATCTGTCTCTTGTACACCTTTATAAATCTTTCCTTATAACTTTGATTATTCAGACCTTATGCAGTCTTATGGCACAGGAGATCCAAAATTGTTGCAAAAGATTGGGGTAGGTAGGCCTGGGATGCTTAACAAATACAAGAAAATACTCTGAACCTAAGGGTTTATAATCTATTTTAATTTGACATGTGATTGAAAGAATGGTGAGACTGAATTCAATTAATGTCAATGCGGTGATATGATTGCCTTGACCAATTACAAAAAGTAGAGGCTTGTTTTGCTTTTAGATTTAGCAAAAGACACCTATAGTACCTGTGGTCTGCAAGGTACCTGATACAGCTTTTATTATTCTCTTTTTCAGGTTTTTTCAAGGTAACATTACTTCCTTGTGTTTTCTTTTTTTTTTTTTTTTTTTAAGTTGAGAACAAGGAGCATATGTAGTATTCCAAGTCTTTGGTTCTTTTTGCCAGTAACAGAGTGGAGTAAACAACAGTCTTGGGAAGTAATAGTTTCCTTCTAAAAACTAAGGCATAGAGCAACTTACTGTTCTGCTCATAAGCAGTATTAATAGCAAGCTAAGATAGGGATCAATGTGTTTCTGTCTCTTAATTCTCTATTCAATGCATCAGGCATGTTGCCTCTCCATGGTGGTAGCAAGGTAATTAGGGATGGGATGTAAAAAGTTGTTTATTCTCAATTTCTGCCAAAAAATGTGCACTTTTTCAGCTCCTTCTTGTACTTCATAAACAGAAATGAATTTACTATACTAATGTGTTTCAATAGCCAAGTATAAACATAAATTAAGTATACTTGTGTAGACCTTGTTTTTTTCTTTTTCCTCCAGTGTTTTTCTATGTGAAATAAAGAAAGTTATTGTGTCATAGCTGCTATTCTAGATCCGGTGATACTGGCATGGGGAGTTTCAAATGACACCACTTTATGTTTTACACTCCCTTATGACCGCCTAGGTCTTGACTTGGCAGGGGAAGCTCAGAGCGATTCCTCTGGGCATGTGAGCAAGGGAAATTCTCAGGCTGTGCTGCCACATTTGGGCTGTGGCCCTCTCTGGCCACTGGCCGCCATCCAGCTGCCACTGAGCACCTCTGGGCTCAGCACTGAAAAAAAAGATGTCATCTATTGCCGAAGAAGGTGACGTTAGCTGGGCAATGAATATGGGGCAGTCATCTTTGCTGATGAGCCGTGAGAGCTTCTGTGCTGAGGATAGAGATAATGCATGCTGGTAGATATTGAAAATATCTTATGAAATTATTCAGAAACGCTTACTGTTTGATAGGCCTTAACACACTGTAAAACTCAGTACTTACAAGTATATTTTCCATAAAGAAATCAACACTTTGCAGATAAAGAGAAGGATCGCTGCTTCCTTGCCTTCCCTACTAGCTGTGGGAGGGAATTGACTGTTGAATAACAGTATTTTTTCTTTCTTTTTTTTCCTTTTTTTTTTTTTTTTTGTTAGAGGAGTAGACTAGAGTTACAGTCCACCCTAAGAGGGCAAGAGCAGGCTCTCATTTTGGGGCAGGTCTTTTGTCTAGCGATGGTTTGAACCAGTGATCTTCAAACAGCAAAAACTTTTGCTTTTTTTTTCTATTTAAAATAAAATAGCCTACACTTGCCAGAAAATAATGACACTTTATAAAATAGGGAAGCTTATTTTTCCTAGGCATATCTGTTTCCTATCTGCAATTTTAGTGGTTGAGGTAAGTCTGCAGGCTGTTATCTTGTGCCTCATACCCCTAATGCTTATTTTTCTGTGCTTAGAAAAAATACAAAGTACAACAGGCACATCCTACAGTGAAGTTTCAATCTCAGCTTATTTTGTAGTTGGGAGAAGACGACTAAAGGATAAAACAATAATTAACTCACAGTGGAATATGTTGAAAAATCACATTTAATTGGTTGAAAATGTTTCTCTTTCACACTCGGTATTTTCTGGCCTAACATCCCTCTATTTCTGTTAGCTCTGCTCTTCACTACCCAGCCACTGGCTTTTAAGGCAGCAAGTGCAGTGCGGCTTGTGGCACATGGCCCCACAGAGCCATGGGACACACAGCAGCAATGCCCTTGCATATCGAGTGCTAGGGGTGGGTGCAGGTGTCAGTTGGGTTCCCAGGGCCCGGGTGACAGTGACTGTCGCTCCCTCCAGCATCAGCTGGTAGCTGCACAGCCTGCCAGCCCTTACCTTACAGCTCCAGGCCCCAAATCTGCCTCTTGGTGGGCAGCTCTGGAACAGCTTTGTCCCCGCAAACACCCTCTCCTAAACTTTTGGCAGGCATTGAAGTAGAAGCTTGCACTGGAAACCTCTCTGTGCAGGGGGAATTATGTATTAGTGTTTTAGGGAAGGAGGAAAGGGAATATTAAGTAATAGTGCAGATTCACAGTTCCAGTTCAGAAGACGTCATCGGGAGCAATGCAGTTGTGGTTGTGTGGTTTCTTGAGCGAAGCAGCATAGCAAAGCGAGCTTGTATGACCTCTTTCCTTTTCACCCTTGAATTGAGGCTCATTTTATTTCTCATGCAAGCAATTTTTGGAGACATTTGCAAAATAAATGCATTAATTAACATGGGCAACACATCTCAGTAGATGTAAAATTCTTGTAAAACCTTTGCATAGTGTATAATAAATTTGTTTCAGAATCTGTTAAAGTTTATGGACATTTTTCAACTGAATTCAGTGACTGCTGGTTTAGGTCATAGGGAGTGCAAGACTTCGCCTAAAAGCTCTGACAATCTTCTCCTACAGTTTGCAAATCTATTAACTGGTAAGCCCAAAGTTGGATGTAATTGACAATTTCTGGAAGATGCTAAAAGATGATTAACAAAGTGGTGTATCTGGGATATCCTCAAGGCTTTTGTAATATCCATATATCTCTTTAAATTTCATTGGATTGATTTGCACATCTAGCTTATATTTCACATATCTAGCCTACAGTAACTACTTTTTTTTAAAAAAAATGTTTTTTAATGTCAGTGGACACCAGAATGTCTCCACTGACTTATCGGTGTTAGGTCTTACTATAACTGTCTTGGAAATATGAAGAAGCAGATAAATGAATGCAGGAATTTGACCTATGGAATAAAAGTTACATGAAGGAACTAAGGATATTTTCTTTGAAAAAGTCTCTTTGTGCCTTTGTTTTGAGGGATTTAAATTCATTCCAGTTTGTCTTTCTTTCCTTTCTTCCTGTTTTATTTCCCTTTTTCACCTTTTCCATCACATTCCTTCAATGTATTGGTTTGAGGGGCAAAAAGTAAGATTAATGTGTCTGAATTAGTAGCAGTTATTGTTTTCTTCCTAGTATCCTGCAGTTTATGTTGCTTTAACGTATACACATTCATAGTTTTGAACATTGTGGGAAAAGGTTTCACTGGCATCTATTCCTGCCATTAAAGTGCTTCCCATCTGAATATTGCCTGCCAAAGTATGTGGTATCCTGCAGAGCAAAAGGATGAGGACATAGATTGCAATGAAGCTGAACAGTTTGCACTTCCTAACAGTGACACCAGACATCAATCTTTCGTAGAGACAGTCCGAATACCGGAGAATAAGAATTCAAAAAAAAAAAAAGAATGATCTTTTCTTCTTTTCTTCTGTTTCATTCCAGCAGTTTCTGGATTTTCCAAATCTAAGATCTTTCAAAATGAATATATTCTCAAATTGCATAAGCTCAGTGAGTGAGAGACTTTTAAAAAATATATGAAAGAACTGAAGAAGTAAAAGGTTCTCTGAAGTAACTTTTTTTTTAAGAACCCATTTAATTTAGTCTCAGTTCCCTTTATCACCAAGCTATGGAGCAGAGTGATAATTTGGTCACAGTTAATGTGTTTCACACATTTCTATCATAGTTCGACATCAGTATTCAGCAACACTAAGTTATATTATACAGCCTGGCAAATTGTCAGAACTAGAGATTGCCAGTGCTGTAATCAGATGCATTTGGAGAAGCTTGAGTCAGATCTGCAGCTTGTATAAAGTGCCATAGCTGTAGAAGTCACTTTGCACCAGCTGCTGAGGATCTTCTCCTTCACACATAAATTTGTTGCAGGTTTTTATTTTAATATATAAATCTAGTTTCACCAACAGATTGATTTATGATTGTGCAATTAATGAACCATATGCTCCTCTTTGTAGTAAAAAAAAAAGGTGTGGAAAGACCTAAATGCTGCAAAAATTGCTACTTCAATGAGCTGCAAAAGTTAATATATACTATGTCACTCAATCAAGAGGTTGCAAGGTGTAGGGTGGATAAACCTTGCAATATCCAGTAGGAACACTCATTGAAGGAGGATAATCAAAGAGCTGGGGCCAGATATTGGGCTTAGTCTGTGAAATACTTGATGTGGCTTGGGACTGAGCATAGAAACAGGATTTTAGATTATGATTTAGTTAGCCCTGAAACTGCTATGGCAGCAGTCCATTTTCCAGTACAAATCGGAGTGCTTTTGAACTGTTATGCCCAATGAATCTATTATGAAAGTCACGAGAGCAATAAGAGCCAGAAAACAGACTACCCTTTTACACCAACAGAAGGGATCTGCAACTGGCTAACAGCTGCTACTGTTGTGGTTCCTCATCCAACATCCCACACCTCTGTCTGGTCATCCAGATCATCCATAGCTGAGGCAAACAGAAACTTTAAGACATTACCAAGAGTAATGCTAAAGAGCTAGAGAGTTTGGATGATCTGCTCCAGGAACGTGTGGGAAACGGGGTGGTCCAAGTATGACAGAATTTTTCCCCGAGACTTGCTGTCCATTGAAAAAAGTTGCCAAGTATTCTTCTGTCTTCAGAGATAGCATATATACACATTACTAAAAATTCATTCCTTCTCTCTGCTTCTCCATCTTATGAAGTGTTTAAAATTGTCTTAATGGAAGTGTGCAAATACAATATTAACAAGTGAAAATTGCTTTAGACTGTATATCTCCATGCGTTTCCCCATGGTGGAAAGCACATTCATTTTCTACTGAAAATACGAGTGAAATCAGAGATTGACTCAGTGTGAATTGATTTCTGAATCCTTACCCAGTATACCATATTTCTTGTAGTTTTCTGTGGCATGGGTGGAGAGATACTGTTCAGTTGCCAGTGGATAGATAAGGAGCTTCTTAGGGCTGTTGTTATCAGCTTGAGATTCTTATTCTTGTCTACATTATTATAAGTAAGTTGTAGAAATTTTTATTTAGGCATTTTAGCTACTGAGAGAACTACCTGTCTGACTCGCTACAGTGAGTCTTGGGAAAAAAATATAGATTTTTGTAACCTTTTCTTAGATAATACGTTTAGCCAGGTAATATTATCGGGCACCTATAGGTTGAGAGGGCCATTGTTTCTGAGCTGCAGTCAAGATCAATATCTTTCCTAACCACTTAATAAAAAGATTCAAAAATATATCTGAGTATAATTTGCAGTCCTCTGGATTTTTGCTACAAGAGGATATGATCTGGCTCATTGTTTGTTCTGGGTAGCTTATGTAATGCTTTGGCTTTTCTCGTTTCTTCCCACGTTTCCCTAGACCATTCTGCATTTTAAGTTTTGCAGATCTTGTTGTGGGCTTTTTGTGTGGGAGCAGTTCTGTGTTTTCAACTGGTATGGCAGCAGACCAAGCAGGAGGTTTTGGCTTGTGAACAGATTCTGAGGGCAGGTTTTGCAAAAGGTTGTTCCAATTTTTGGCTACGAAGCCATGGGAGAATATACCATGAACTACTTGATTATAAACTAGCCTACTCACTGAATTATTTTCTAACCACAGCAAGTAATTTAAGAAGAGGGCTAAAAAACAGAGATGAAACTGAAGAAAGCACACAAAAAAAGAGTTTGCATCACAAGAGCATCAGATACTGAACACCTAGTGAAGTTGCCTAAGTGATTAATTTGCAAATCTATATGCTACGGAGTGTCACCCAACTAGCGTGGTTTATTTTCTGAGAAGTGCTGTGTAACATGCTGTATTGTTATCTAACTTGGAGTTACCTGGACAGTGCAGTACATTTTGTACATTGCAAAATGACCAAAGATGTCTAGATTGTGATGAGGTGGTTAATGAGGTGGATAAAGGTGCTTTTAAGTTGTTTTACCTCTTCTCCTGAAACCAGAACTCTGGAAGCAAAGGCTAATGTGGTCTCTTTTCTTTTCAATCGATCTCCTGCTTTCCAAGTGCTCAGAATTGTCCTCTTTCAGGTACAAACTCCAATTGGAGCTTCTTATGAGAATTTGCAGAAGAGGAAAGCTAAGAAAATTGTCTGAAGTCTGAAGCTATACAGTGGTTTAAGAGTTATGCAAGGCTAAGACATACATCTTCTTACAACTAGACCTTTAATTTACATGTGTGACAATTCAGAAGATACAAACTACTAACGTTTACTGTAACCAGCACCAAGTAAGAAAAATGTGTCTGGTTAACAAAAACAAAACAAAACAAAACAAAAGCATGTAGATTTCCATGTATGCACACTTGTCTGTGTGTGGTATAGTACACAATCTTCCAGATAAATTCCTTGGATCTAATGCTGTGCTCATTAAACACATAGATCCCCATGCATAAAATGGAATTGAGGATGTAACTGGTCCTATAAGAATAAATATTGTAATATGAATATAGTTTGTAATAGGAAGGAAGTGGAGGGTTTTGGCAAATAAGCTGTTTTAGAACTCCTATTCAACAGCCATGAAAAACACAACATAAAGCAATACTGGATCAGAAGGAAGAGAAGAAAAAGGGAGGGCCTAAATCACATGAGACCAAACAGAAGAGCTGCATGTGGATAGTAGCCTGTAATAGCTAATCATGTTATGCAGATGCTAATTTGTGAAGAAGATTTCTCTTTTCATGTGAAATGAAGGGGATTCATAGGGAACTGATTAATTTTAACAGAGGTTTTCCCCAGTGTCCCAAGGCAGGTTATTTTAGATACTTTGCCTTTAAAAATCTGCTAATTGCCCTGCAAAACTTAAATGATGTTCTTTCTCTGTGGTTGTTTATCATATGCAAATATAGACTCCAGCAGAGATGATTGTCTTTGAATAAACCCAGCATGAGAACAGAAGATTTATTCAAATACTAGAAATGCCAAAAATACAGATCACTTAGAACTAGACCACAAGGTACCAGGTAATCAGGCGACTGTTGTTTTGTATATATCAGCAGCTAATATTTGAGTGCTGAAATTATTTAATATTTCCAAGAATGCATTACAAGGAAGGTGAGACCTACTACAAATATGAAACTATATATTCCTCTGTCTTTTACCTTGATAGACGAAGTTAAATTTCATAGAGAAGAAACAGAGGAAAAATTGCTCTTCCAGGCCTCCTTCATTTTCTTAGCCATCCTAGGAGTTTGGAGGAAGATAGACCCAGGAGACAACTTCTTTTCTCGAGTTTATAAGTGGACACAGTACAGAGCACACTGCCTAAAGCAGAGTGGCTCCACCTGCTCCAGGAGACCACACTTGCTGTGCTGTAGAAAGCAGGGATCACACTGAATGCCCAAGGTTCATTTATTGCCTGGTAATTTTGTGTCACTTTGTGTTTATTATTGCTAAATTCTAAGTTTATAGCTGGATAAATTATAGTTCATCACTCACTACCTTTTTCTGCTAATCTTGTAAGAGATGACAAGCATAGTCAACTGAAAAGTTTTTTTTTAATTAAAACAGATTCCAAAGTGAAAATTCTCCTGTTCATTTAGCTATAGTCACTGTTGACTAAAAGAGAACAAAGCCTTTACATGGCTCTCATCGTAATGGAAAATTTCTGAATTATCTGGAAGCTTTATTATTTTTAATTGACTTTTAAAAATGGAAACTCATGTGTGTGCAAACAAATCATCCTTTTTTAGCTAAAAGATCTATCTGAACTTTTAAACTAACTAAAATATATTGGATCTTTACCATTGCATTGGTTTGGAAGACGGTGAAAAACGGTTGTTTTCATTGACATCGTTCCTTGAAATGACTACAATTTTTCTGGCAAATATATTTTCTTCTGTTGTTAATTAAAATGTGATGGGCTGTGGAAATCCCTGAAAGCTAGGGGAGTGAAGAACAACAAAGACTCAGCTGGAACTTCCTGTACCTTGTACTCTTAAAGAGTAATCTTTTGTAAATGATGACCGGTTCCCACCTCCACTAGGGAAATACTGAGAGAAGTAGTGAGATAAGGGCACAGGTGCTAGGTCTGTCTTTGGGTCTCGTTCAAAGGGATCTGATTAATGTCAAAAAATGAATCTGATTTATATATATATATATATATATATATATATATATATATAAATTAAGGCTAGGTAGAATCATTCATTGTTATGCTGGTGTAGTTCTGATGGTGAATCATTCATATTTATGTATTAAATATTAAGGGGAGGGAAAGAAGTAAAAAATGAGTAATATCATATATCTTCCATCAAAAATGAGAAAATAAGTGGAAAGGAAACTTTGCAGTGATTTTCTTCACCTTCTGCTATCAAGGAGAAAAAGCTATAGGAGAAAATACAGGTGACATCACCAGTTCGCTGTCCTCCTTTTGGTTTTTATATAGCTCTGAGGAGAATGAAACATCTAGCACAATGAGAGCCTCATTTGCTTGGTGTGGCTTCCCTCAGATGCTTTTCAAAGAATTTATATGGTGTATAGATGAGAGGATGATTAGAGGACCTCTGTTACTGGAGGTTATTATTATTTAAAATATTTTTATTACCATTTTAATTAATAATTGTAAAAGCCAGTTAATATTTTGACCTAACAAGAAATAAAAAATCTGAAAGAATAATCATGTTATTCCAAAAGAGAATAAATTGTGCTGTTTGGATAGATGAGGAGGGAAATAAAATTGGTGGTGCATAGGAATTGCCAGATGATGGATGAGTTTGTCATTCTTCTGTTTTTTGGACTTTGGTTTTAACTTAGTTATCGAAGTCACCATAAATTTTTCTTAGACCTGCTATTGTTAAAGTCACTGTGCTCAGAGAAATCTGTACATTTATGAGAATGATTTTTTAAAAAATGGAGATCTATCTTTGTTCAGTGTTAGTTCAATATATGAAAAAGAGAAAAGAGATAAGGGAAGCTACAGGAACTGGCCTGGAGAAGATAGATCTTTGGAGGGATTTATCAGCAGCCTTCCAGCACCTACAAGGACGTAGGCACAGGCTGTCCAGAAAGATCTCCATCCTTGGAGGGTTCAAAGACCCAATAGGTTTGAGAGAGTTTTTTAACTTTCGCTCTCTCTTTGCCTCTCTCTTTCTTGTAGGAGGGCACTATGTAATTATAAATACAAGAAAGTACATGTGAGATGATCTTTTGTAATTGCTTTCTAATCCAAAATATTTTTCCTACTTTGCTTCAAGCTATTGCCCCTTTAAATGAAAAAGTGAAACACGTCTTTTCAGCTGCTGTTGCAGGTTATTAGCGAACATTCAGAAATATTCCTCGATGAGTGCTTGGTTTCTTTTACTTTTGAGAAGTCTTTTATGAATGCATTTATGAATGCAGCCTGTTTATTATGCTAAAGTTTACAGATTGAGTTTTGGATGATCTATTTCACATTCAGTTCATTCCAGAAGTCATTCTGCTTATAGTAAGTATTACTGGTGATCTGTTTTCTTCAGATACACATTTAGGAAGAAAATTACTTCCAGTCATCAGCTCTGTCTGTTATCATCAGAGAATTTGGCATAGACCCTGCCTCTCATGTTAGCGAGAATAAGATTAAGGAATAGGATTAAATTTACTCAGTCATAACAGCACAGTCAGGAAGAACTTTAGCAGTTGAATTGCTTGTGGCAAAATTGTTTGTTTATGTCCTCATATTCCTATGGTCACCTTTTGAGTGACAGGTCATTTAAGCTGACTCACACATCTGAAAGATTAGCATTTTAGCAATATGCAGTTACCTTATTCCTTATTCTTTATGGTGTAAAATAAATGCTAATAATATGCTCTTTTAGTAATTCATTTTGAAAACCATTTGACCTTAACTAGAAAGAAAGTAGACTGTAAAAATCATCACAGATTCCCTTCCTTGAACTTTTCACAATGCTGAAAAATGACTGAGGGAAAGAAGCAAGATCCAGTTACTGTACCCTGTTTGTACAGCTGTACTTCATTGAGTGAAGGCTTGTGTTACACACAGTTTGTGATAGGAAGTAAATGCTTTTAAAACAACTAAGGAGACAGGTCTTTAACCTCCACCTTTTCAGATGCTTTGTTCACTCATTTAGCTTCTGTCGAGGTCTTGGGAAACATTTCAAATACAAATTGTTATTGAGTACTGAAGCTCACCTGAATAATTCATCTCCTAGGGAGCACTCTAGACAGAGATGCATTAAGCCTTTTTTTTTTTTTTTTTTTTTTTCAAAGTAATTGCTAATTGTCAGTATCATGCACACTTGTTCCTTCAGGACTTCAGAAGAAAATGTATTTAAAGAAGGCAGATTTCTCAGATTGAAAGCTAAGTGGATTTTGTGATATTTTAAATTAGAATTTTAATTCAGCTATTGCAAAGATACTGAGAAAAGATGAAGTTGCCATATAAATTACTAAACTGTCAAGATTTGTTAGTAATAGTTAGTAATAGTTAGTTTCTAACTATTACCTAATTACTATTCTAAACTATTACCTAGAGACTATTACCTCCTGTTACAAGACTATCTAGCTCCTTAAAATGGTGAAGAGTCCTTGAGATTCATTAAGGTGCTTTGTTTTGTTTTCCCTCATGGCATCAGCTTACTTTACAAGTACATGTTAATCACTAGGCCTGCACTGTGAGACAAAAGTTTGGCATTAGATAATTTCAGGACTTTAAATACATGTCAGAATATTCACTGCGTGAATGGGATCCTAATGTCTGCTCTTCTCTACACTGCCCAGCTCGCCCTGGTCAAGCTGATTAGTGGTGACAGGCAGTGCCCAGCCCATGGTCAGCCAGGGAATTTTTCATTTCTGTAATCACTTGTGGCTTGGTGTACATTTCATCCCTTGAAAAATAAGTGACCTTGAATTTTTTTTTTAATACTAAATAGGCTGCATTCACTACTCTCTTATTTTGCTATAAATAAGGTCTTCATAGCTTGTAACTATCCATCTGATGACCTTCTTTCTGGCTTCATTTTCTGTTTGATAACCTCCCACTTGAGACTCTCCAAATATCAATATTCACAGCAAAAAGGCCACCCAGATTTGCACTTAACGAAGAAATGCCTTGAAATACAACTGGGATTTGGAAATGGTCCTCTTCACTGCAGTGAGTTAGAGGTGTAAAGCCTTCAGAGCTCATGACTGACACTGCTTTTGCCCTAATTCTAGCAATGTGTGCTTTTTTCTTTTTTTTTTTCTTTTTTTTTTTTGACATGTAAGAAAATAGAGCAACTGCTTCCCTTTTCGACTGGATCTGGAGTTCCCAAGAAATGGCCATTTGTTCTTCCATGTATCACTAGTGGGGAGGCAATGGTTTTTCTTTGTGGTCTGTGGTATAAGTGGGCTTGAGGATTTAAGTGTTCCAGAAAACCTTTAAGCACAATAACAGATAACAGTTAAGTTGTTCAAATATGAAGCATGGGACTTCTGGCACACTTTGCGTCTCCAAGTCTTGAAATATAACTTAGAAAATGAGTCCAAGCATGGAAACATCCTCTGTCCTCATCCCGCTAAGCCCCATAGCAGAGTTCCTATGGGCTCCTGTGTTATCAGAGCTTAACTCTGGCTGGTTGACCTTCATCCACCAGCTCCTTCAGTTCTTTCGCTGTTGCTTTATGTCCTGCCACAGCCTCGCCCTCCTCAGCATCAACATCACACCCACATGTGGCCACTTACTGGTGTTTAACCCAAACTCAGCTCTGCACATTAGGTTTTATTACCTGCTACGCTATGGTATAACAGCAAAGCGTAATTTGGAGGATTAGTTGCTTTAGTTCAAAAACAGAAAGACTGAGAGGGGAGGCATGAGAAACAAGAGTTGCTTTGTTCTCTTGCACATGCCACCTTAAAACCTGTGTGTTTTGCAGAGGTTAACTTACTGTGGGCAGCGCACCAAATACATCACAGTTCTGAAGATTACAACTTATTCACAGCCTTGCGACAGTCTCTACTGCAGAGATATACCTCCTGGGTAAGTTGCACAAGGTTTGGCAAAATAAGCAAAATTACTAAGATCAGTTAAAAAAAAAAAAGCACTGCGTTTGAGTCCCTTCAAAGTAAAACATCGTTTAAGACGTGGCACTAAAAAACCACAGCAGAGCAATTGAAAGCAAAAATTTTAAGACTCTTAAGCTTGAAAAAATACATTCATTAATGCTTTTGTAGTAAACAGTTGAAAACAGATAAGAAATTAAGAAGCCTCATAATAATTCTGTTATTATACATTCATAGTTTTCCAAGAAAAGCATGACATTATTTTTCATCCTTTTATTCATGGGTAAGTACATAAAAAGATCAATGAGCATAGTATAATTCTAAAGATAATTATATAAAATAATGATATATTATGTAATTTTAATATAGACCATAAAGGTTCATGTTGTATACACACAAACACAGACGTGTGTGAGTGTGTATAAAGGCAAGGATCAGTGCGACAAATACCTAGTAAAGATTGCTTTGAACATGCAAATGTGTTTATTTCATCTCATAAATGAATTTATTTGTTTCTGCTCATTCATGTCATAAAATCTAACATAAAAATTGAACTATGAACACAGCAAATACAAATTAGGAGTACTTATTTATATATTAAAATACTTATTCAAAGGAAATTCATAAATTCAAAAATAATTATTCAGTGTTTGGTTTTGGACCCAGAATAACTTTCGCTTCCTTTATTTGCTCTTTATTATTTTCTTTTTTTTTGATTTCTATTTCTGACTGTATTTTATAGTTTATTTTTTAAAACTATAGTATCCTCAAGCTCATTTTAAAAATATCATTTTAAAAATGATATTTCAGCTGTAATATTACAAAATATTTTGCATAACTCTACACAGCTTTCTTTTTCAGAAGAAAATATTTCTCTAAATACAAATTGGGAAAAATAAATTCAGATAAAATAACTAAATATTTTCATGTCAAGGTGCCTATTTCCAAAAAAATATAAATTCTAATTAGAAAACATAACTTCCATCTACAAAGTTCTCATAATCTGATTTATATCTTCATTGCATTTTGGAAGAAATTGCCTTGCCCTATTGAGAAATATTAAAAAGAAATCATCTAAAGTTCTCACTGTACAGAATTTGGACAACTCTAGGTAACTTTATTTAAAATAATAGTGAAAAAATAGAATATGTCAAAAAATTCAAAAACCTTAAAAATGTATATAATTAATTCTTATATATGTGTATATATATATATATACACAATAGAACATAGTAATTAAGAAATGAAAATTTAACTGTGCTAAATTTTTTAACTATTAAATGAGAATATTGTAGCGGTTCATATAAATACGTGAAAACAATTTTTCACTTTGGAGAAATATTTCTAGTTTTTGCAAAGCTTTGTTTTCTACTAGGAAAATGTACTAAAGTTTTCTTGACCAGATCTATTTATTTTCCTGGCTCTATGTCTCCTATGGGTTTGGTCCAGCTTTATTGAAGTCTTTGGGAACTGGATCAGGCCATGCATCCATAGCACATAAATCACGCAGCTTTTCAGTTGCCTGTCTAAGGTAGTTAGATATTTGGTGGCAAATAGGAAAAGAGCCATGTGTTAGGAAAAAAAAGAAAAAGAAAAGAAGAAAGACGTATCAAAGCCAAAGAAATTGTAGCATTTGTTAACAGTCTCACTATTCTCCTTCAACTCAGAATCCCCTAAAATCTGGTTACTACACCATTGATTTTATTTCTGCATTTATATTAAAAGCAATATTTGTATATTTTAAAATATATATAAAATAGATAAATATTCTCCTCCAATTCAGTGTAATATTGGTGATGGAAGAAAGCGCACAGTCCTCTGGCAGCCTCTGTAGTTAGGCTATACACAAAGGGTTTGAAGCCAAGAGTATGGGCTCACACAAATGCAAATCCAGTGTAACTCTATTAACTTTGGTACAGTTAGCTTGTATTTATGTTCTTGCAATGGAGCATGGATCTAGCCTGTTATCCATAACAGTTTCAAGCATGTGATCCTAGATGAGATGAGTTAAATCAATAGGTTGAAAAAAAAATGGAGTGTTCTTGAAAATTATGAATCAGTTTCTATTAATATATCTAGCTTTTTCTGTTAGAGGTTTCTCTGCACTATTTCCTTTATATATATATATATATATATATATATGTATATATATTTTATTCAGAAGATAGTCATTTGGTGTTAGCAGGAGTGCCTCAAATTTAAATGATGGTACTAAACAATAGTAGAAAGGATGTATGTGCTGTCATAACTTTGCTGCCTATGTAAATACTGCCATGTTAGAGATTTAACCTTTGCACATTTACCCATTGGGACCATATGTGCAAATGCACTGCAAAAACAATAATTCACAAAAGACAAAAAGCCTGTGTGTATGTAAGGGTGTGTGCATGAGCACTTGGTCTGTCTGCGTAGTTTGGAGGATGATACCTCAGAGAGCACAAGATATTCAGCCAGGCCAAGCTGCCTCCTCGGATTCTGGAGATGGCCCTCAGGACCACACTGGTATCATCCAGCAAGGAAAATACTGAAGATTTATTTGCTTTGAGCAGAGAAAAAACAACCTAAGAAACAATGATACTTCTGTATGCAGTGTTTTGTTTTGTCCCTCAAAATATTAGCTATTACCCAAAGCACTTGGTTGATGTAAATACATATTTACCTCCCTGCAGAACTTCTGAGAGGTATGCCAATTGGCTTTCTCCAAATCCTTGCTACAAGAGAACACAATTCTTATTAGTGCTTCTAGCCCAGAGCCCAGGGCTGCGTTTGCCTTGGGTTGACCCTCGGTGATTTCCAGTCCATGTCTGAACTGCTGTCACTGCCTGTGTACGCTCAAGTGCAGTCTGACATCCCGTGTTCCAGAGGGTGTAAGAAAGCTCCGGCAGATGATGTGGGCTTGTGGGACCGCTCCACTGCCAGCTCTGTATGTGTTTTAAGTTAAAGAGTTTAAGATAAATAAATCAGTGTATTAATCTGTGTGGGTTGTGCTCAGGCTGATTGAAAAGATGTGGAATAAAGAAGAAGAGAAAAACATGCTCTAAGAGCGATCAGTGGTGTGAGATGCACTCCCCGTCATGGAGCCAGGTGCCAACTTCATGTCATTTGCACACAGAGCATTCCTGTTATCCCTGCGGCAGCGCGGTAACACAGAAGAGCCACTGTCAGAGTGAAGGATGGCTTTCAAGCCCATCTTGTGAGGAAATGATGTGGAAAAAATGTCTATTCATTTTAAAGGAAGAGTCAGAGAGCTAATGTTGCATAGATCTTTGCTTCTGATGAAATGCTCAGTACAATTATAATTGCAAAAGGAGAAAGTGGCATAAACAGCTTGAAATACTACTGTCCATTTAGTCCTCTGAGTACCAGCTCTTAATTTTCCTCCAAAGATACGATTGAATTACAAAAATTAGATCCAGAATATTTTAATAGCTTTAGGATACACTTTTAGATAAAGAGTTGAAACCATGATTTGTTAATTTAAAAGCAGAAGAAATGCCTGCACATCAATCTGTACCTTTCCAAAAGGAAATGGGTAAGGCTGCTTTTTACAGCACATAATCACAAAGTTCACATCTTACCTAAAGAGGAATCTGCCACAATCTGTAGGGGATTATTATTATTTCTTCTTCTTCTTCCTACCTCCAATTCCAGAAGCATCGTCCTGCAGTCATCCACAGCTCGTTGTGTGCAGCTTTTGCGCTGGCCGAGAACTAGCGAGGTCAGCAGGTGGCCCCCAAGACCTGGGCAGGAAACTCTTGGCCCTCCTGCCAACAGGAGCTTTCATGATTTTTAAAATATATCTGAGTGGGTGCATTTAGAAGCTTTTAATTAGAAAGGAGGGAAAGTGAGAGCGTGCCCAAGCTGCGCTGTAAAGCTGCTAAGGGCAGGGAGCTGCAATGCAGCAACCCCCTTGATGAGCCCCTCTCCACCCCAGGGACAAACGCCTTCCCCATCAGCTTATCTGTTATCCCGGCTCCCTCTCAATCTCTTTGGTTGAATCCTCTAATGGGAAAAGATCTGTGAGCACGATAAATGCTTTTCTGGAATTTTGACCAGAAATTCCATCTTGGAGCCAAAGAAGCTTTTTCTCTGTAGATTAATGATAAATTCCCATGAAATGTTTTGATTTGGGGAATTGGCATTAACAGGGAAAAACAATGTAGTGATTTTTTTCTGATATTGATCCTGTTCTTTCAGTGGAACCACAAGTATGAGAAACCAAATCTTGTTTCTGTTATTTAGAAGAGGTTTTCCTCTCTCCCTATGGCTTCAGCTTTTGTAAATGATCCTTCAAATCCTTTCTGTACAGAGTAAAACTTAGAGTGCAAGGGAAGATGAAGCATTGGGAAAGTATTCTCCCAAGTCAGTCTCAAATTTACCTGCAGATTTACATGAAAATTCCTGCTACTCACCACTTAGCAGGGAAATTGTAGTACTCATTGTGAGAAGTAGGTTAGAAAATAAATATGAAGATGATCCTTTCTTCCCCTCTGAGTCTTCTGTATACACCACCAAATGGCCCACACTACTTCTGGAAAAGACATATAGTAGCATTTTTAAATATGCTTTAAATCCTGTAACTATTTCCATGAATAATCTGAAAACCATCTGTTTTATGTTTTTAATCAACTTTATCTCCATTTCTGTTAAAAATTTCTTCCTATCACACCACTAGATAGGTGCAATCAATAAGAGATAATTCACTTAAATCTTACTGAGTGCGCTACTCCTTTATGGGCTTCTTAATAAAATAATCTTTGAGGAAAACAATGATAACTTTCATATTTGTGGAAAAAAAATGCATCTCAGTCTCTTTTATGATGAAATATTAAAAAGGAACAGCCAACACACCACTGATGAGGGTATTTATTCTAAAATGTGGGGGAGACTATATTTCTGTGCCAGACTATGGAAACTGCTGGGGGTTGAAAACAGGTCTTCTCTTTCCTCGTCTTCTGCATACAGCAATATCATCTCCTTTAAGCACTTAACTCAAAAAGAAAGCTCATGACCACCTCTGCTCCAGAGTTAATCTTAGGGATTTGAATGTGCAAGTTTCACCTTCCAAATAGATTTTTCTTTCTTCTTTGTTTCATAAAAGTTACATAAGGATTCAATCTTTGAGGATCAGAATGATTAAACAAAACAGCAGATTGCATTTTTCCCCAGGTTCAAAAACTCAGCACAATCCTTCAGGCACCTTTGAATCTCTTTAGTTATTGGAGGAGAAAAATTTCCAAGTCATTCAACCGGGAGGTGCCTAAGTACAGTCTACGGAGAACTGCATTAGCTCCAAAGGTGTGAATGTAGCTTTTGAAATCATGCCTGTCCTCAGTGCTATGAGGTGAATGCAGAAGCCTATGGGCTTCTTTTCTACATGGCAGTCTACGGTTGTTGACTGGTGTTGAAGCAGCAGAGCAAGCTGATGTTGCTGGCCCTTGGCCCTCTGGTAGCACAGACCAAGCTGGGGATGCTGGCCCTTGGTCCTGCAGGAGCACAGATCACGCCAGAGGTCCTGTCCTTGGTCCTCCAGTAGCTGTTGACACTGAGAAGTCACTGCAGTGACTTTTCTGCATCACAACACTGTGATGGGGAGATGCTTGTTTCATAGCCCCATATGGCCCCAGCTCTATATCTTACCCATTAGATGGATTTCTTGACAAAAACTGGGGGAATATCAGAATTAAACAGCAAGTATTATATTTCTTCAGACTTGTTTCAAGGAATGCCTCATTGAGGAGCCTTGGCATGGCTCTTATATTGCTTTGTCTTCTATTCAAAGATTTGTTTTTTTTTGAGATGGGCACTAGGAGCTTGAAAATAGAGTTTACTAGCTCTGTGCAGTGTTTCATTGGGAGCTCTTCTTATTCCTTGCCATAGTTTTCCATGTGCACTTAGGAACTTAAGAGTTTTGAAGACACCTCCAATAATGCTTGGTTTAAAAGAGATTTGTGTTGTAGGAGAAGATTAAATTCTCAGTGCAGCTGGTATAGGAGTTTTTTAATAAGGCTAGTGATTCTGGAGAAAGCTGACAGACTTTTAACACAGGATGGTTGTAGAAATCTCATGCTGAGGCTGATGAGGTGAACTATTGCTCAGCCAGTGGAACAATTAATTGTGATATTACTTGGACCTTAGTGTCTGCATAGGATATCAGTGTCTTTCCTAAGGAGGTCGTTTTCTAAAATATTTTCATGCCAGCATTTAGAACCCAGGAATATATATGAGCCTATCAGTCAGGACAGGGCTTTGAGAGAGATGCCATGAGGAAGTTAGTGTGAGAATTTACAATTAACTTTGAAAGCTGAGTAAGCTGCCTTGCCCTTTTGGTGCTCACATGGGGAGTTAGAGAGGAAAAGCTATAGTGCTATAAATTCACACCGTGCTTCCTCCATGATAATTCTCCTCCATAAGTAAACCCTTCGTGTCAAAGAAATAGCTATATCCGTTCTCTATAATAAAGAGAATAAATGTTTAATCTCAGGATTTCTGAGTTACTTACCTGATTATGCAACTTGCTCAGGTTATGATTTTTGGCAAACCACCTTTACAGCAGTTTATATCCACTTGCTGTAACATATCTAATGTAACATAATAGTCAGTATCTAGTGGTAAAATAAACAGTATCTGTCTTATATAATATCTACAATACAGAGACATTATAAGATACAATTAACTTGTGCCATGCTTTCAGCTCCTGAAATAGTATTTCATTATATCATCACAATTTTAGAATGATAAATGTATATTTTCTTT
Organism: Nothura maculosa; assembly: GCA_032353885.1. Classification (NCBI taxonomy): domain Eukaryota; kingdom Metazoa; phylum Chordata; class Aves; order Tinamiformes; family Tinamidae; genus Nothura; species Nothura maculosa. The sequence continues at coordinate 1,062,893 of JAUBOD010001092.1, forward strand.
CTATTTTTTTTTTCAGATATTCAACTTGCCCATGGCCCTTTTTATCCCTCCTTCAGTGTTTGCTGTTCATCTACAGTTTAATCTTCTTTACCAGTTTTGGATACATACAGAGGTAAGCCAGGTTTTTAAGCCATACCTAAACAGTTAGCCTGGAGCAGTATCCTGGAAATCTACTAGCAACTGATTTATTGCGTAAGAAAAATCTTTGTCTAACTTTTTTAAAGAGAAACAGCTGTTCATTTTTATTCCTTTTTCAGAATATATATTGCTAAGTTTATAAGAGGCAATGAGGCCAGTTGGTCCCAATTATATTAAAAAAAAGTAATGGTAAAGAATCAATTTTTTTACTATTTTAATACTACATTTTCCTATCTTGCAGCTTATTTAACATTTCTGGCAGATACTGAAACTGATTTCATTTCTAAGATAAATATTTTAGGGAAAATATTAGGAAAAAAATACTAGTCATTTAGTGTTATAATTGAAGTCAGATACTCTTTTCTCCTTACTGCAAGTCATTTTAAGACAAAAAAAATCTTTGAATATCTTCTATTTGTTTATGACTGCACTTTTATGTTTTTGAGTGTGACTGTGGAGACCATAACCACTCTGCATACAAGTAGTAATCAATTGTAATTAGTATATAGTTTCTGACATATCTCTGGTGAGGGAAGACCCTCTTTAAATGATCTTTAATGGTCTTTAATTAAAGGTTTTATGCCTTTTTCCCCATACACTATCTTAAAAGTGTTTAAATTATGTCTGTTTATGTATTATCAGTATTACATAACCAGGCTTGAGGACTAATTAGTTCTGAGATACTTTTACTCCTCTGCTTACTCAGATTATTCAGATATCATTTCCCTTTTGTTTGATTGTGCCATCTATAGAATAAGTGATTTGAAAGGTAGTTGCATTTTCTTTTCCTGTAGTTCATTATTCATATTGTAGATTTTATTTTATCTTTTCTGTGTGCTTCTTTAATAAAAAAGCTACTTGCAGTGACCCATTTTCACACACTGCATCTTCTCTATTCTGCCACTGCAATTTGCAAATTTTTCTCCTAAAATACAGGAACCTTTCATAAGAAATATAGAGTTTATCATCATCTTTCTTTAATAAACTATTTTGCCTCATCAGCACTGAAAGGCTTAATAAAGGGGATGTACTTCTATGAAAGAAAGAGTGAATTCTAAAAAAGATAGAATCCCTAAAAAGAAGGGATTCTTCCATTAAAAAAATAATAAAAAAGATGTGAAGTATACCAAGCAACTTCTAAGTAGAAGAATTTTGTTTTGGTTTAGATTTGAGTTATTCCACATCTAATTTAGTAATTAGAAAAGGATCGTGCTATGCTGAAATTTTGAATGTCATATTTCAGCCTAGAGCAAGAGGCTGCTGTAGCCAAAGCACAATAACTGACATTTTTCCAAACTTTTACTTTGACAGTGTCCTGTACTGATTCAAATAATAAACTTCTTTTAACATTAAAACTTTGACCTTTTTCAGTGTTTGTTATGTCAGCTTCTGTCCAGCTTTCCTACCAACAAATCGGACATAGTCTATTTTATTTTAAATCAAGTAGCTCATATAGTCCTCTGACAGCTGTATACCAAATCATAAAGATGAAAAGTGCCCACTATTTGTATCTCGGTTAGACTTCTCCATTTCCTGCATACTTGATATGCATTAGCTTTTGGCCTTTTATGTAAAACAGGACAGCATTTTAAACACTGTAGACTATAACTAAACCATTCTTTTAGTAATAATAAAAGATTTCTAGCACCAAAATTGAATAAACTGTTGAAACAGAAAAGACATTTCTGTAATTAATCAAATAAGGGTGGATGTGATAGAGTGTAAATGCTGCTTTGTGACTTAAATAAGCAGAGTCTATGTATTTATAATATTTCTTTACATGAATTTCTGCTGTCTGCAATAAATGTCGTTACTGCATTATTTTATTGTCTATGTGACAATTTAGAATTCTATCAGAAATTTTCCAAATAAGAAGAAAAGTTTTAATCTCTGAATAGCACCAAGAAGTTAAAATAGATTTTATAACTGTTTATCTAGATGAAAAAGAAAAAACAAAAACAAAAAAGAAGAAAAAAAAGATTTTCCCCAGTGCTGCTAAACATAGGATCCCAATAAATCAAAAAAGCAATTTTTGGTCCAATCCATCCCTATTTAACTCAGTGAAAAGATACAGTAGATCTGGCCTTAAATGGACTGGGAGAAATTTTTCTATGAGTAGACCATTTTCATCTAGACCATTAGGGGAGAAAAAAAACCAACTTTGGTCAAAAAGCACTAAAAATATAATTTTTCAAAAGCCATGAAATGTTTCAGGACTGTTACTGACAGAGAGAAATACTCCATTTCAGTTTATTTTCACAGGTGACTCGGAAGGTCTATGGTTCATATTAAACTATATCCTTCCGTTATACATTTATTACAACCAGTAAGTTTGGTGTGTTTATAACCTGATAGACACCTGTGAAAAACAGAAATTAGTTTCTGTTGGTTTAGCTGTAATTTTTATGAGATGTCAAATTTTATTTGGAAAGCATCAACCGAATCAATCCCTGTTGGTAGTAATTGCGACAAGGATTATTTCTTATTTGTTTGATCTTTGGCATACATTAGTATCCACTTAATTTTCTAATGTAAGGAAGACATTTTCTTCCATGGAAATGCTTTGAAGAAGAGAGGAGGTTCTAAGAATTTGTGTTTTCATAAAAAGGAGGTCCCGCTTTCCAGATGATGTCAGGAAGACCCTGAGCAGACTGAGCACAGAGGAGCTGGTGTGGTCACATCCTGAAATTCTTACACTCATCCCTCAACTCAATAATAAACAGTTATTGACCGTCAAATTGTATCAAATGGGACTGAACCTCTTTTTCTTTCAGAATCTTATTTTTCTGATCTTTCTATACATACTTTTTCCACATTGCATGCCCTACTGGCATTTTAATAAGCAATAAATCATGAAGAATCAAAAAATATATAAAGGTTTACTTAGAACAGCTTTGGTAGTTTGGCAACTTTAAAATACTTTCATACTCTGTTTCAAAAAGGAAAATTGAAGGATAAATTTGATCAAGAAATGATGTTTTATAATTTAAAAGCATTTTAAGAAAACTTAGGTTAGTACTGATTGTTGGCTGTAGGAAGAAGATAGATACTTTTGATTTGTTCCGTGATTGTTTTGCAGAGGCAGAGGAGGTTTTTAGTTAAGAGCTAAAATCTGCACTAATTTGCAAATTACAAACAAAGGTGCTCTGTCAGTGGGAAAATAAATCCAAGGTCCTATGCCTGCAAAGACATATTTATGCTTAATTTAACATACTGTGAATATTTCCTATGAGGTCAGTGACACATTTTGTAATGAGTCAAATTTAACATGTGCCTAAATTTTTGCAAGATGATACAGTAGGAATTGAAGAGATCACAGTGGAAAACAAGTATGATTGATATGATTTCCTGGGCAAGATGAGAGATGTTTTTCAAAGTAAACAGCATGAATAGTAAAAAATAAAAACAGTAATAATCTAATGTGTTGAGTATGACTGTGAAATTGTATTTAAACTGTCAATAGAAAAATAATTCAATTTAGTAATTCGATTTTAGTTTATGGCAAGAAGATCTTTTTTGTTCTGTATACTAATATGTTGGTTCATTTAACAGGGGAGCCATCTTACTCTATTTAATTCAGCCACTATAGCCAAAAGTAGACAAGAGTCTTCTTGATATGCTCTTTTAAACTGCGAGTACTTATATCTGTCCTATTGGCACATTCACACCCACTCACACATAAGTAAAAAAAATTACTGACTCTTTTGCATAAAGACAAAATTTTGTGTTACAAAAGTAGGTTCTGGTCTCGCTCCTGATATGCGATGTTTTTATCATTCACAAACACCTTGTTTGCTTGCCACAAATTGGGAAATCAAACATTTACTGTGGGAAGAAGGAGAACAAGTTAGGTGGTAAAAACAGAGAGAAAAATATTTCATTTAATGCAGAAAATGCCTTTGTAGGTCCAGATAGGATATATGTATTTATATATTATATAGACAATAAAACATGAGCATGATTCCAAGAAACAAACAGATCTTACTGTTTCAATATAGTGTGTCTGCCAAAAAGTCTTATTAGATTTTCTGTCCAACCCAAAGGATGAAAGTCTTGTCATCATTGCACTTGCCAGAGGGCAGGAAAGAGGAAAACTAACAACACTCTCACTAAGCAGAAATACCAGCAATACGTGCAAAATGTGTTCCACTTTTCCAAGAAAGTCAATGAGAGGGGAGAAATATTATCTTTCTAGATATATAAAGTGCATAGCTCTGCTTTTGTTTTAAAGAAAAAGAATAATACAAGAGGAAGAAAATAAAACCTCCATTGGAGAACACAGAGTGTCCTGTAATGGACTGCAGTTGAACTCTGCTTAATCAGAAAAAATCCAGGGCGATGAGGTTTAGGGTTCCTTTGTTGGCATCCAGGACCTGGATGGTGATGAGGAAGGCCACCTATCTGGGTCAGCTGTGTCCCCTGCTTTTAATCCATCAGGCAGCACTGATAGTTTTTACCAGAGAAAGTGACTGCTCCCTAATTACCTACTCACACTGAGGGGTTCAAGCCTCCATGTCCAACTTGCATGTGCATGTGCATTGCATATGCATTAACGTGCGCAGAGGGATCCCAAGCCTCCAGTTGAGGCTAGATCACTGCTGAGGCCACCGAGGCAAGGCTCCTAGTTAGAAGCTTGACGGCCCAACCTGATAATTGGGTGAGTGCCCTTGAGTTGGAGTGCCAGGATCTGGTCCTGGCACCAAAAACGTCTTGAAAGAAACAGATGCCAAATATTTAGTTTACCAGCAGTAAACTGGAATATTGCTCCCAGTAGGAATCCTAAAATTGCAAATTATAGCTCAGGAATTTTATCAAGGACACTCATGTCCATTATACCTCTGAAGCTTTATATAAAAGTGAGAAGAGCTACCTAGAGACATGTGACACTTCAATACATTGTGTCCTGTATGACAGTCTAAGCAACCTCTTTACAAACCAAAATTAATAAAACAACAATCTAGTCACCAAAAGCTGTACATTTAGCTTCCAGGCTACCTCATTATTTTTGAGGCAAGTAGAAGAATAAGGAGTTGGAGAGACCTGCACATTTTCCAGTTTAATTTTCCATCTTTTTATCATAACTACATGCAATAATATTAATTTTTGCTTATAGTTTGCCCATATTAAGAATCCATTTAAATTAATATAACTTGAAAGACAACCGAAAATATGACAGACATTCATTTGTTAGAGACAGAAAGTGCAGGATATTTGCTATATTTGGATCTGTTTAAAGAGGAATGCAAAAAGCTACACTTAGGCCTTTTTTTTCAGCTGTGTTCGAACGGGCATACTGATGTAATACTTTCTGTTTTCTTTCTCCATAATTGCCACCATATATTTGTCAAGCTGATGAAAAATAGTGAAATTATAGAGCAATTTTTCTACTGGAACTTGATTTAAATGCTTAGCTTGATATATGACCAAAAGGTGACTTTCTCCATTCTCTGCTATTAGTAAAGCTGCATTTAAAACAAGCAGTTAGTGGAGATTTTTTCTGTCATTTTTAATGGACAAATTGATTGAAGCATCACAAATATGTGGTTATCTTTCCCAGAAGAAGACTTAATTATACTTTGTTTTTTTTATAAAAAATTGCCTATACCTATTAAAAATGTTAACAGAAATATTCACATAAGATACCAATTTGATTTCCAGCCTTGGCCTCCTAATTGAGAGGTAAAACAACCAAAAATGACAACAGTCTGACTTCAGGATAATTTATTATAAACACATTTCATAAGTCTTTGTGTTTATTATATAAACATAACCTAAGCCTGACTATCCATTAAAACTAGGCTTTCACCTCCCATTCTGACGATCCAGATTTATCAGAAATCCACCCCCTACAAAACTCTTTATGATCCCAACAGGCCTGATTCCTCTCACTTGTTTTATTTCTAAACTATAAATATTGTTTTTTCACTCCTCAGTGTGGAAATTTGGCTACATCCATTTTACATGCTTACTGGAGTAGAAAACCGCCTAATCAGATAGGAAAACAGTTGGCGGTGTATAAATCAGGTTTTGCCGAGGATTTCAAAGTGTGAAACTGGGCAGAAGAGCACATATCCTAGGAGTCCTGCCTTTCCCTAGCATCCCTGTAGAGTTTTCACATGGCAAGTATGATCACTGGGGCCATCTGTATAAATACATGGATGTGTTGTCCTGAATTAACTCAGCAGCTCCAGTGGGGAACATATTTAAAGTTTTGTTTTAAAATTTCCCCACCAGACTGTCTGAAATATCAGGAAGAAAGATCTTGTCATTTGATTTTGATGAGGAATTCAATGCTAATATGTGCTTTACTACCAACTGGTCCAGCAGAAACCCCCAAGTTCAGTGTGCTCCTTAGCAATGCTCCAGGGATGAATTTATCCTCTCCTCTCCTGTCCGTCAGCAATGCTAAGGTAGTGAAAGTAAGGCTGGGCTACAAACAGCCTCTCTCATATTCTGAGGGGAAAAAACAGAATAAAAGGGAAAAAAATCTTTTTTACATACAAATGTTTTTACTCTAGCATGGCCTGTTCTACTGAGCCGACATTCCTTTATAACATTCATGTCGAAACAGAGCTAAGTAAAGATTCATGTTGTAGTGGTGACAGGAGGAGTTGTTATACAAGATGTAAAGTTTCCCTTGGATTTCATGTCATGATTTTTTCTCATTATTTAAACAAGAACTACATTGAAGTGGTGCAGGTACCAGGCAATAAAGATTTCCCTTGGTGCTGACAAACGCCGAGACCGCAAGCGGAGGTGCTTACATGCCGCAAGAGATATTGCATAGTGTTCTTTTCCATTAAGGCCAGGGATTGCTGTCACAAAGGAAACATCTTTATATACGAACTTTTCACATATAAACAATAGTTATTTCTCATTATATTTGAATATTTCTTTCAGTAATATATGGAAAGAGATTCTAAGAAGGAAGCGTTGAGCCTGCCATAGATATTAAACAGTTCTTGGAATCGCTTCAAGTATTTTCATAGTAATTCTGCTTTACTGTTTAGTAATACCTCAGTACAACAATATAAGAGTATGTTGTTTGCTAGAAATAAAAGAAGAGGGAATATTTGTTTTGTGGAGAGATCAGATATTGCTTTTAAAAGTGATACATGAGCTCTCTTAATACATGAGATACCTACATATTGCATTCATAGGCAGTTTATCATGCCCATTTGTGCGGGCTGTGGCAAGTGAAAATTGTTTCTGTGGCAATGAGTTGTTAAAATGTAAAGCCGAGGAGGAAAAGAGTTCTGCTAGAATGCAGCAGTTCAGGTGGGGGTCACGAGCATGGGAGCTGAGGTGCATATAATGTGTTAATTGAGAGAGGAAAAATTGGAGGCAGTGCTTGATTTAGAGCAGTCGTAGGCTGTACCGAGGAAGCAAGCACGAGCACCAAGCCTCCTGCCAGGGCATCCCAAATAGCAGTGAAATGACGTCTGGACAACAGTTGGAGGATGCAGGCTCTAGCTGTCCGGACTAGTGATAGCTCTTATTCTTGCTGCCTTCCCCAAATACCTGTAAGACAATATGAACAAGGAGTTTCTCTCCTTTCAATAATACGACACAGGGCATGAGGTTCTGCTGATGGAGAGTCTGAACAATGGAGTTCCCATTAAAGAATCAGACATTTTGAAACTGCCCTCCTGCAAAGATGTTTATAACAAAATTTAGTAAAGTGCAAGCAAGAATTTTGTTAGTGAACTCAATTTTTTTTTTCTTGTTTCATGAAAATTCTGATTATAAGCCTCTGTGTGAGCAGTTCTGACAATGTCGCATTTATTCGTTCATTTTTTAGTTTGCTTTTTTTCAAGAGAAATATCTGCACAGAGCAAAGGCACAGAAATAGGCTTAGTCAGGTAGCAGTGATAGGCGAGGTAACTGCCAGTGTATTTCTCATCTCTATTGCATAATGGACAATCTTTTG